>JAABKJ010007545.1:190050443-190481610 GCA_011634705.1 Andricus grossulariae | reverse complement strand
TCCGTGTATAGCCAACTGTTTCGTTACTTTCGTGGGGGGGGGGGGTAAAAAAACCCCAAAATTGGTAACGTAGTTTGTGGGATGACCCCTGAGATAATATTCGATAATTAAAAAAATTGGACTTATTTTGTCTCAAAATGATATGTAACACAGTAATAATTCGCAAAGTATAATATGTAAGATTAAAAAGTGTAAATATTTGGTAGGCGCATAGACGACGACAGAGGAAAATCCTACGAATTGGGTCAATCGGCAATAAAATGCATGCGAGGAATTTTAGAATGTTGGATGAAACAAGCGAGCAGAATCGAATTGTTCAAACGGAATCAGTGCGATCGTTTTGCCCTCCACTGCAAATTTCATCTCGATACTGGTAGCGAAATTTTCAAAGATGAAACTTACAATCATCTTCAAGTAAGCTGGACATATTTTTCTCGTCAATAAAATTTTATTGGAAAATATTAAGTGAATTAAATTAACCCTAGTGTGCACGCCCGGATACCCGGGTATCCATCACGGTACATTTTTGCATGCAAGTGGAGACAGTAAAAATTAAAATTTCGCATGAGACCTTCGAATCGTCGTTATCCTGTTCAAGTCCAAACAAATGGTGTATTTAGGATTTATTTCGTTTTTTTTTTTGCAAAAACAATCGACTTGAGGGTAGAGATACGTCGAGGACACATCCAGCAGAGTACCCGGGTATCCATCATAACAAAATTCAACTTTGAGTGGATTATTAATATCTTATCAAGTTATTATTTGATTTATTAATAATAATTGGTTTAATAATTAATTAATCATTCTTTACACGCTCTTTAAAGTGTTTTGTTTTGGCACTCACTTTTGATATTTATTTAATTATTGGAATAAACGAGAAAGAAACGATTTCAATTGCATAATTATTGATTTTTAATCATTGAAAAAGTCGAGAAAAGGGAGTTGGCTAGTCGAATGGTATCCTGGCTGTGCACACAATAAATAAATAAATAAATAATAATAGCTGGAATATAATGTGAATGATGATGTAATATTATTTCTGTTTAGATCGACGTCGTGTCTTTGTATTTGATTTTCCTGGTGCAAATGATAACCTCAGGTCTGCAAATAATTTATACACAAGACGAGGTGGCCTTCATCCAAAATCTGGTTTATTACGTAGAGAGAGCCTATCGAACGCCAGATTATGGGATGTGGGAGCGAGGAAGTCGCTACAATGACGGAACCCCGGAAATTCATGCGAGTTCGATTGGAATGGCAAAGAGTGCCTTGGAAGCAATCAATGGTTGCAATCTCTTCGGAGAGAAGGGAGCTTCCTGGTCTGTCATATACGTAGATATTGATGCTCATAATCGAAATCGAAGTATTTTCGAAACAATGTTGCCCAGAGAGTCGAGCTCAAAGGTACACAAAAAACAGACAAAAAAGTTGCAGTTTGCATACATAAGCTTGATCACATTTTTTTTCTCATTTTCCCACACAGAGTGTCGACGCAGCTTTACTCCCAACGATTTCATTTCCCGCTTTTGCATCACATGATGATTTACTCTATACAGAAACTAAGGCCAATATTGTCAGAAGACTCCGGGGAAATTACGGATTCAAAAGATTCGGCAGAGATGGATTTAAAACTGTTTTGGAAAATCCGGAACGTCGCTATTACAGACCCGGTGAAATAAAAGTGATTATAATATCATTATAAGTTTAATTCTTCAGGGAAATAGTCAGCAGGTTCTGAAATGTTTCAAAGCAGAAGAATTTAAAAAAAAAAATACATTAATTTTCATCAAAATAGATTCATTGTCAATAAAAAATGATAAATTTTCAAGCAAAAATAGAAGAGATAAATGTGCAGTTTAAAAAATTAATTTTCGACAAAAGAAAAACGAATTTTTAATAAAGTAGTTACATTTTCATCCAAAGAGATGAATCTTCCACCACAAAAATAAATTTCTAACGAAGTAGTTCAACCAAGTAGTACAACTTTCAACCAGATAGTTCAATTTTCACCCAAAAACATTAAATTCTCAATGAAAAATTTAATAGATAAACTATTTGTAAAAAATAAATAAAAAACAGTTGAATTTAACCAAAAAAGGCAAATTTCCAACAGAATAGTTACATTTTAAACAAAATAGGTGAATTTATAATTAAAATTATGAATCCTAAACCAAAAAAATTAATTACTTCAACTTTCAACAAAATAATTGGATCCTCAACCAAAATAGATTAATTTTTAACGAAGCCGTTACTTTTCAACCCAAAAAGATGAATTTTCAACAAGATACTTGAATTTTCCATTAAAAAAGATCAAGTTTCAACTAAAATGATGACTTCTCAACAAAAAATGTAATA
Source organism: Andricus grossulariae (assembly GCA_011634705.1). Lineage (NCBI taxonomy): Eukaryota > Metazoa > Arthropoda > Insecta > Hymenoptera > Cynipidae > Andricus > Andricus grossulariae. Next base: position 190,479,255 of record JAABKJ010007545.1, on the reverse strand, counting down.
TTTGCTATTTCAACTATAAAATATTTTCATTTCAAATAAAGAACAATTGAATTCAACCCAAAAAGAAATACTCTCAACAAAATAGCCACATTTTCAACCAAAGAGGATGGCTTTTTAACCAAATTGTTGAATTTCCAGTCGGAAAACATGTGTTCTCAATTAAAAATTTAATAATTGATATTTCAACTATAAACAGTTTTAATTTCAGGTCAAAAGCAGTTGAATTCAACCAAAAAGATGTAATTTCGAGAAAATAATTGAATCCTCAACCAAAGGAGATGAATTTTCAAACCAAACAGACGAATTTTCAATATAGGAGTTCAATTATTAATTAAGAATTATTTTTCAGTAATTAAATCATCAAAATTTCTTCTGAAATGATTAATTTTCAAGCTAAAAAGACGAATTTTCTAAAAAAAAAACAGTTCAATTTTTAACCCGAAAATATGCATTTTCAAGGAACAAATTTTTCTTTTCAACAGGGAAGTTAATTTTTCACCAAATAGTTTATTTTTCTACAGTTGAATTTTCAACGAAGTAATTGATTTTTTAACCAAAAAGGATAACTTTTCAACAGAGTAGTTGAATCTTTAACCACAATAGAGCCATTTTTAATGAAGCAGTTAATTTTCAACCCAGATAGACGAATTTTCAACAGAATAGTTCAATTGTCAACCGAAAATGATGACTTTTCAAACAGAATAATTATCTACCAAACAGTTGAATTTTTTTTAACACAAGAGATGCATTTTCAGCCAAGTTGAATTTTGAAGCCAAAAAAACAAACTAATTTTCAATTTAAAAAAAATGTATTCTCACAACAAGAAAAAATGTAATAGTTGATGTTTCAAAGAATAAAGATATTTACTTGAAATAAAAAAAACAGTTGAATTCAAACAAAAATACCAATTTTCAACAAATTAGTTGAATTCTCAACCAAAACGGAATAATTTCTGCCAAACAGTTGCATTTTTAACCAAAAAAGTTAAATATTTTTACCAAGAGAGATGAATTTTCACGTCAAGCAATTCAAGCAAAAGAGACGAATTTGCAACATTTTGGGCCCTGGAAATAATATAATTTTATCTTTAAAAAAATAAGTTATTCCAGGCTGATTAGAAATCTTTATTTCTAGGAATTTGACAGTATTGAATGTGAATGGCCCTTGTTTTATATTTTCATGATAATAGACGGAGTGTTTAAATCACTTCCAGAACAAGTAGAAGAGTATCAGAATTTATTGAAAGCGAGACTTCAGAGGGATATAAACGGAGGTATTTTTCAATTTCTCTTTTATTCCTCTATTTTTCTTTTCGTTTCTTCTTTCTATGTTTTTTTTTATTATTATTATTATTATTCTTATGACTTGAATCTTAATTTCTATTTTCTTTGTCTTTTCCTTCTAAATTCTAAATAACATAAATGTAGATCCGATCGTTCCCATGTATTTTTACGTTCCCGAGGAAAATCTCGAGCAGGAGAAAAATGACCCAGGAAGCACCGTCAGAGTGCTGAGCTCTGAAGCGAAAAGACAACGTAAAACTTCGATGGAATATGAAGGACCCCATATTTATCTTTGGAATCAGGCAATGTTTATAATCGCTCAATTGCTCACGGCAAATCTTCTCCATATCAACGAACTGGACCCGATTCGTCGTTATCTTCCTTCTTACAACAGACCGAGAAGAGCTGGACGATATTCTGCTTTCCAGGTAGAAATTTAGGCAAAAGAAACAACCCTTTTCATTTCTTTATTTAGTTCTTTGTTTATTTATTTAATTATTCCAAGTCTAGCTACCTAGTCATTCAGTTTTGGAATTTTAATTTATCGTCTTATAATTCAGCGTTTTTTTCTCATCTTTTCATATGCTGAAAGATATTCTGCTTTCCAAGTAGACTTTAAAGAAAGGAAAGGTCTTTTTCGTTTATTTGTTTATTCATTCATTCTTTGTCGTTAAATTAGTAATTAAATTTTGAAATTTGAATTTATTCCATTATAATTAAATGGCTTTTTTCTTATCTTTCATATGCAGGCAAAGCCGAGCAGCGTAAGTAAATCTTAGACCTTAGCACTAATAAACTTGTATTGCTGCATTACGCACTTTTATTAACTGGATATTTTTTTATGACTGATTGCATGAACTTAGAAAGTAGATACTAAAAATGGAGTTTAACGTTTTTGGTCTTCTTTTTAATGTAGATCAGATTTTAGAACTTAATTTTTTCGTTCATTCTCTTACACTCTTGCATTATTATTTTAATATTTTCAAAATTGATTTTATATAATTATTCTTTTTTTAATTGAACAAATCTGGCATTTACTATTCAAAAAAGTCTTCAACGTTCAATTTTTAACCGATTTTAAGTGTTTTTTTTTAATGAAAGAGCACTAAATTCTCAACAAACGTAACTGTAAACAATAATCTGCTGTCTAGTAAGTCTAGTGAAATATTCTGCTACATATAAGATGAAAAAGAATTATGTTTCGCAAAGAAGTTAAAAAATGTCTATCTCTTAACTTCAATTATTTATAACAAAGCTAAAATATTTTGTTAAATATTCATCTTTTTGGTTTGAAAATTCATCTCTTTCTGTAGAAATGTCACCCTTTTTGGTTAAAAATGAAAATGTCTGGTTAAAAATTAATCTGTTTCGGTTGAAAATTCAACTGCTTGGTAGTAAATTCGTATTTTTTGGTTTGAAAACTCTAGAATTTGATAGCAAATTTAACTATTAAGTTGAAGAAAGTGTATGCATTTTGTTGAAAATTCGTCTTTTGGTAGAATATCAATTGTTTGGTTAAAAATGCAACTATTTGCTTGAAAATTAATCTGCTTTAGTTGAGGATTGAATTATTATATTAAAAAGACGTGTTTTTTGTTAAATTCAACTATTTTTTATTTTAAATTAAAAATTTTTTTTTTCTAAATATCAATTATTACATTTTTCGTTGAAAATTCATCTTTTCATGCCGAAAATGTAACTCCTTGGTTGAATTTGAACTACTTTATTTAAAAAAAAATTTTTTTATATAGATTCATAATTTTAATTGACAATTCGTTTTGTCTTATTTTTTTTTTTTTGTTAAAAATTTATTATTTTGACTGAAAATTTAACTATTTTCTTGAAAATTCAACTGATTAGAAGAAAATGAGGTTTTTTGTTGAAAAATTTAAATGTTTTGTAGAAAATTTGTATTTTAGACTCGAAAATGAAACAATTTGGTAGAAAATTAATGTATTTCGTTAAAAATTGGTCCTTTTTGGTAGAAAATCAATTTTTTGGTTAAAAATGCAACTGATTGGTTGAAAAATTATCTGTTTTAGTTGAAGATTCCAGTATTTTGTTGAAAATTCGCCTTAGTTGGTTAAAACCAACTGTTTTTTAATTTGAATAAAAACTTTTATTGAAATATCTACTATTACATTTTTCTTTGAAAATTCATCTTTTTAGATTGAAAATTTCACTACTTGGTTAAAGGTTGAACTACTTTTTCAAAACTTCATTTTTTTATAAAGATTCATAATCTTAGTTAAAAATTAGTTTTTTTGTTGTTGTTAAAATGTATTTATTTAAACTGAAAATTTAACTACCCAGTTGTTTTTCTTGCAGTTCAACTATTCCGATCACCGTTGATCATAGTTAGGATCGAGTCCCAATACTCTTTTGGCTCGAAACAAAATTCTGAAAAAAAATTCCCGATTTTTTTGTACTTTTCTCCAGATTTGGTGCCATATTGGATTTTCTACTGGATCAGACTCCATTCTGACCATGGATTCTTGAAGAGCATACCCAAAGCTACAAGGAAACATGGTTTTCGTTTGTAAATTTCTCTTTTTCAGTCATGAGAATGAGGCTTGAATATAAGTTAAGAAATTGTAGTTCTTGGTCGTTAATGGGTGAACACGCAATCAAGTGAATTGAAAACAATTAAAAAATATAAAAAAAATTTATTGAATTAGAGAAATGAGCTTAGAAAAATTAAAGAGAACTTAAAAGAATTTTATGAAATGTCTAAGAATTTAACGTGAGTTCAAAAGACTTCAAGATCAATTAAAATATCAAAATTTTGAAAAATCTATTGAGTTGAGTCGAATTGAGTGCATTTAGAAGAATTCAAAAGATTTTGGAAGAATTAAGAATAATTAATAAGAATTCAGGGCGAATTCCAAATGTATTGCAATAGGTATTTGAAAATCTCTTTAAATATTTGAAACCAGGGACCCGATAGAAACGAAACAAAATACTTTCGTGATTTCCGTTCTGTTTCTATACTGCCAAAACTTAACTATTCACTCGATTTAGGTTACTTTATTTAAAATAACGAATATGTAACGAAATTGTTTAATTACGCGTAGTTAAAAAAATATATTGTATTCGAATCTTGGTGCATCTTATGTAAATATTACAAGGCAGACGGGTAAAATATGACGTTAGTTTTAGGACGGGCGAGGAGCCCATGGAGAGCTCCTCTGGCGCTCAAGCTATAAAGCCTATTGTGCTACAAAAATATGAGGCTATAACAATTTCTTTTTTAATTTTGTTCCAATCTGTCAAAACGTAACGAAAAGAAAACAAAAGATTCGGTACTTTTCGGATAACGTAACGAAACGAAAGTCTCGGACGGTTCCCTGTTTGAAACCCTACACGGAGAGACATTTAATATCAATATCTATTTTATCGCATATCCATAATTGAAATAAAATATACGAATTTAGGGATAATCGAGTTACGGTTAGAAAAAGTCGAATAGTGAATATGAAAATGCAGACTAATCTCTCTGATTTGAATAAATCGTAAAAATATTAAACTCTTAGGTACAAAAAATTACAGTATTTCTAAGTCGCTGTATTAAATTTTGTAATGGATTCGAATAACGAAAATTCGTATAGTGCTTTGAAAGAAGCGAAACAAGTGCTTTGCAATCTTTCTAAACCACTATAGGGACCTAATCTATCTTTCGATGGCGCTGATTCACCGAAAAATTGCGGCGACCGTGGCAAAAGTGAGTGAGCAAAACTCGGAATCCATTGGAAACAATGCAAAGTAAAGAAAAATTATAAAATGCTTCCATATGTCGTACACATTTTGAACCATTTTTTTACCATACATAAATTTGTTCCAGATCGCATACAATTTTTTCAAACATGGCTACAAACACTTCTTAATGTATATATTTGTGTATGCTTGGTTGACGCTCGCTGGCGCTGGCCATAGTGGTTTGTTTACGAATCCTATACTAATGCTTATAGACATACATAAACCTATCTAATAGGAACATGAGTTCTATTATTTCGTTCTTACGATCAATTGAAAATAAAAAACGACTAGGATTTTCCCATGTCAAACAATTTTAATGAATTAAAATTACATCGTTTCGACCTATACTGTCGGTCATCGTCAGGTAAATTAAACCTATAAAATAGTGTCTACCCGTCACGATATTTTCTACATCTTTTCAATTATTCGCCTAAATATATTTTTTCTCATTCTACATGGAAAAAAGAAGTTTAATAGCTTTGGAAATTTATTTATCCTGATTGGCTTGAGTCAGACACCAATTGTTTTTCAATTTAAAATATGAACCTCTTCTTTATGGTGATACAAAAATTGACGTCGTTAAAAGTTATGTTTATGGAGGACTTCCTTTCTCCTAATCGGTTGATATTCAAAAAAGTTTTGGAACAAAATTCCACTCTTGCACTCATCAAGAGACTCAATTTAAACTCTTAGCAACCTATTCCAAGATTATTTATTAACCTTGTTAAAAGTACGTTGGCTCTTTTCATGATAATCGATGCAACACTAATTTTCGCGAAAACTATTACTTGTAGATAAAAATGTTAAAGACAAAATATGTGTAACTCGATTAAATGTACAACTTTTGTTTTCAATATTTGATAATATTGTGCGTATTGGTTTAAATAAACGCAAATAACGTGACTGAACGCATTTCCGTAACTTTCTTCATCTTTTTCTTGTTTTTACAACACGATTCTCTTTTTCTAAAAAAATAATGGTTTCAGGCAAAAAGTGTATTACACAAAAAAGATGTATTTTTATACTAGCTAAAACTTTTGTTTAAAACGTTTTTCGATATTCTGCGTATTTACTGAGATAAACGCAAAAACATGATTTTTATGGTGTTTTTTATGGATTTCACCATGAAAATCGCTTTGTCGACAATTTCCACTATCATATTCGTAATCAGTGAATCAAAACAAATAAGTATACGAAGTTTCAATAAAATCGGAAAATTCAGCTATTCGGAACTTTATCCATATTTTTAAGCTAACTTTAAACATGTTAGTATGCTCCATTTCACCAGATTTGAATAATGTAACTGTTCAAAGTTTATTATACGTAGATATGAAGGACCACCTTCATATAAACCCTTACGTACGGACGTAAACGTGCACAGTTGGGCAAGTGACGTCTGCGCACGGACAAAGTTAGGTAAGTTCCATCTGTGCACGTGTACAGCTGGGAAAGTTCCATATGTGCACTTGCACAGTTGGGCGAAGGACATCTGTGCACGTACACAGTTGGGTAAGTAAAATCTGTGCACGTGCAGATTCGGACCAGTGACATCTGTGCACGTGAAAAGTTAGACAAGTGACATCTGTGCACGTGCACAGTTGGGAAAGTGACAAATGTGCAGGTGCACAGTTAGGAAAATGAAATCTATGCACGGCCAAATCCACAGGAGGGCTCCTGTCATTTCGTCGTGCACAGTTGTCCAAGTACCACCTGTGCACGTGCACAGTTGCCCATGTGGCAACTGTGCACGTATAATTGTCAAAATGCACAGTTGCCACTTGGAAAACTGTGCACGTGCACAGATAGTACTTGGACAACTGTGCACGTCGAAATTTCAACGTGCACAGTTGTCACTTAGACACGTGCACGTGCACACTTATCCAAGTGACGACTGTGCACGTGCAAAGATGGCACGTACTCAGTTGGCATGTGCCCAGTTGTCCGGATGACCAACGACGTGCACAGCTGTCCGTCTGGCCATCGATCTGCTCAGTTGGGCACGTGCAAAGTTAACCCCATACTGCGTTTGGTCAGTGTACAGCTCTCCGTATGCAGGACCTATACAGGACCTGGAGTTATAAAGTGACGTGGAGCGGTATGGAATGGAGGCGTCGAAATGATCCCATGCTCTACAACTTATAGTTCCGAGATATTATTATAGGGATTTGCAAACTACATGATAATAATTTCCTAATATTTTTCAAATCGGATTCTTGTACACAGAGTACGTTATTCGGGAAAATGTTTTATGATCATGACAATCACTTTCATTATTATACTGATTGTTATTATACAGTTTAATCTGGAAAGAAAATTCATCAAGCATGTCTCATATTTTTAATGTGTGGCTTCAAATACAAAAATACCATTCTTTCATTTATTTCGTCAGTACTAAGAACTTATGGTATGTGCGTAATTAGGGTAACTGTATTATTTAAGGTTCGACAGATAATAGATATATCAGTCTGAGCTTCTACGTATGGAAATATACTTTTTTATCTAAACTTTTACTGAATATGCTATTTCTGATAATACGTCAAGTAAATTGAAACGAGTTGCCAGAATAAAATGCTTTTTTCAATCTTTAAGAAGATATTGAGGAAATCGTCAAAGTGTTTGATTTCCAAGTAGAATCTCGAACCAACTCAGGGAAAAAAGAATAAAATTATCTTGATGCGTCACGGAAATTTCAAGTATATTTCAAATGAGCGCCAGAACACTTTAAAATGCTAATTATTCCGGAAGTTATTCATAATTTATTAAAACTTTAATATTTTGACTTTTCTGAATATCTTTTTAAAGAAAAGAGTTTACACAAGTGCTTCATTTTCGAGCCTTTCGACGTAAAACTAACAAAATACAAATGGTTTCATATTTCTTCACTATAGTTCACATTTTTTTGGTAATTAACGGTAATTAACATCTATGCTCATAGAAGGTGGATTCTATGCCACGTTTCTCAAATGTTTCATAAGTAAAAACAATGTCAACTATGGATGTGCTTTTAGCAATATAAAAAATTGATAACATATTATTTTTATATAAATATATGTTTTTCTGTTAGATATTATTGAGATTTGTGGAGTTATGTGCAGAGTTTTTGGTGTTAAAGTTACTGTTTATCAATGGCTAATGTCTTTCTACTTGATATCAAGTCCTTATCAAGAAGTAGGGTATATGTACGTACTGGTAATCGGACGATTCTAAGGTCGGACACCACACTTGCAAGGCCATATAGAAAAAGTGTTCAAGTTTGCAAATTTTGAAGATAAATGTCAATCTCTTTCATATGACTGCACCTTTATAACATTACAACAATTTGCACAGAGAAAAATGGCTAGTCAGCCTGAACATCTAGAGTGTCAGACTGACTATATTTCAGTTTTAACTATAGGACAGCCCCCTAGATGGTCTAGCGTACCATCCATGGAGTGTCAAAATTTGAGGGTTAGCTTCACCATCCCAGACTGTAAAGTTGACGATCCTGGAGTTTAAACCTGATTATCTCAGGAATTTTAGTTTGATTATTTTGGAGTGTTAACTCAATCATATCAGAGGGTCAACTTTATTATCTTTGGGCCTTCTTCGACATTCATATATATTCCTTAGAATAAGAGAGACGACAGACGGAAATTAAATTAATAAATAAAACCTGAAAATTGATATAAATTCCATCAATTCTGAAAGTATCTTCATTATTTTTGAAGAGTAGAATGCCTGAGACATGATTGTATGTATTATAACCTGCATTCTGCCGATTATTTTTATTTCAATAATTTGACTCTTATTTTTACTTTATTCTGGTCTCAGAATGAGTCCATGAATTGCCTGAAGGGCGCCAGATACTTTTTCTATTTGAAACTATCAAAATGCTAAAAGGATATTTAACTTGGCCTGAACTTTAAGTTTTAACTCATAAATAGTTTGCCCGATAACTCCATCAGAGTGGGCCGCTAAGGAATAACGCAGAGGGTTATAATAAAATCAACTCACACATTTTTCTATTTCATTCCAATATAATTAAAGCACGTTAGTATTCGGATCAATAATTCACAAAAGATAATTATAAGGAGTGGGCCTTCGCCCCACTAAAATGAGATTTATCATGTGAAAATGCACCGCCATTTTGACCCCGACAGAAATTTCTTTATCTAGAGTGGTCCGAGCGACCACTTGACATTTTAGTATTTTATGAGTTAATGTAACGAGCTACACTGTTCTATCGGGGTTCCAGGACGTCCCAGAAAAGTACATTTGAAACTGAAATTCACCAACCCGAGCGCGAATCAACAATAATGACCTTACCCGAGGTCAGCAACTAACAAATTTCAACGGCGTGTGCCTACCAGTTCGGCACACGACGTTGAAATAAAGGAAACGTTATTTTTATTGGCCGAGAGAACTGGAAGAGAACCTACCTGGCAATAACCGCCCTCCTCTGGATCGTCCTCTCATGATCTTAGTGTACTTCACGAAAGCAAAACTGCTCCCAAATCTACGCTGGCCAAAATAGCCACGCTGCTCATAGCGAGCATGGAATCACGAATGACATTTCGTAGAGTGACTTCTCCGTTCTCCCTTTCATAGGAGTCGGAGCGCCACTCGTGTCCAGAGGCCAGAACTGCTGAGTGAGAGAACGGTCGAACGAGAAGGACAACTGCCAAGTTCGGTTTCCCGCAGCGTAGTGGCGTAGAACTCTTATTTTCTCGGCTAGTTAGGCGCTGTTCGCAGACAGCCCGTAGATTCGATTCATGATTCCAAACTCATATCCCCAGAAAAATAATTTTGAAACTGAATTTTATTGTTTTTAGATTTATTTGTGCGGGGTACAAGTTACCCCGTCACAGTGTGTATAACAACTTTAACACCTTATTACTTTGAGCACGAGAGGCTAAGAAAACGGCGTCACTGCACTTAATTAAAACTTTAACACTGGAAAATTCAGAAAACAATATAAATGCGTATTACTAATTTCGCAAGTCTTGTTTCTTTATTAACAAATTACGAAATTGTGAGCACATTTTTGGCCGAAAATGTTGAGAATACGCACTAATTAATGAGTGACGCCTTTGTCCTTAATCCCTCGGAAGTATCAAATTTGACGTTCAAAATCAGAACGAAAACCACTCAACCCACGCTCCAAAAATGCGTTTCCGGAGTCGGGTGTGTTCGCTCGGCGTTCGGTAGAGGTGACACAGTCATTTCTGTTTGACATTCTGGAGTGTCGATGTGAATATACTTATAGTGAATCTGAATCACTTTTGGACATTCAAACAGACTATAAAATTGTGTTCTGTCTGACTATGAAGAAAAAATTGTGGGAGGTACTTGAGACTATCTAGATTATCAAACTGACCATCTAAATTCTGACACTTCAAGTTTGACTATCCATTTTTCTCCGTGTATTTTTCCATCTAATTCACGTTTTCTTTTCAATACCTACTTCTTTATCTCATCCTATCCTTTGCCTATCCACGTCAATCTTTTTCTATCTCTCTATTAACCTAAATTTCCGTCTTTTCCAATCCTCCCTTTTTTATCTTACCCTATCTTTGATCTATTCACGTCTAAATTCTAAATAATCTAAATTCCCGTCTATCTTTTTCAAACTCCTCTGCTCTATTTCATCGTATCCTACAGCTATCGACGTCTATTTTCTAATTTTTATCTCTTTGTCAATCTAAATTCACGTTTTTTTTCAATATCTTCTCTTCTGTCCCATCCTATCCTTTGCATATCCAAGTCCATCTTTTTCTATCTCTCTGTCAACCTAAATTTCCGTTTTTTTCAATCCGCCCTTTTCTATCTTACCCTGTCTTTTATCTATCCACGTCAATATCTTTCTATCTCTCTGTCAACCTACATTTCCGTCTATCTTTTTTGAATCTCCTCTTCTCTATTTCATCGTAACCTACATATATCAACGTCTTATCTTTTAATTTCTATCCCTTTGTCAATCTAAATTCAAATTTTTTTCAAAACCCTCCTCTCTATCTCATCCAATCCTTTGCCTATCCACAATAATCTTTTGCTATATCTCTGTCAATTTAAATTCATGTCAATCTTTTTCAATACCTTCTTTCCTATCTCATCTTATCATAGATCTATCAACGTTTATCTTTTTCTGTCTTCCAGTCAATCTAAATTCCCATCTATCCTTTTCAATATCCTCTTCTTTATCTCATCCTATCCTGCATCTATCAACGTTTATCTTCTACTATTTATTTTTCAATCTCATTCACGTTTTCTTTTCAATACCCTCTTCTCTGTCTCTCCTATCCTTTTCCGATCCACCTCAAACTTTTTCTATCTCTCTGTCAACCTAAATTTCCGTTCTTTTTCAATCTCCCCTTTTCTATCTTACCCTATCCTTTATCTATTCACGTCTAAATTCTAAATAATCTACATTCCCGTCTATCTTTTCCAATCTCCTCTTCTTTATCTCATCCTATACTTTACCTATCCACGTCAATTTTTTTATCTCTCTGGCAATCTAAATTCCCGTCTATCTTTTTCAATCTCCTCTTGTCTATCGCATCGTATCCTACATCTATCAACGTCTATATTCTTCTAATTTCTGTGTCTTTGTCAATCTAAATTCAAGTTTTTTTGCAATACCCTCTTCTCTATCTCATCCTATCATTTGCCTGCCCACGTCAATCTTTTTTTTATCTCTATGTCAATATAAGTTCCCATCACTCTTGTTCCATATCCTCTTCTTTATCTCATCCTATCCTTCACCTATCACCGTTTATCTTCTTCTATCTATTTTTTAATCTAATTCACGCCTATCTTCTTCAATCCCCCCTTTTATATCCTACCCTAAACTTTATCTATCCACGTCAATATCTTTCTATCTCTCTGTCAATCTAAATTCCCGTCTATATTTTTTATTCTCCTCTTCATCTCATCGTATTATACATCTATCAACATTTATTTTTTATTATCTATTTTTCAATGTAATTCATGTTTTCTTTTCATTACCCACTTCTCTATCTCATCCTATCCTTTTCCCATCTACGTCAATCTTACACTATCTCTTTAACAATCTAAGTTTCCATCTATCTTTTTTGATCTCCCCTCTTCTATCTTACCCTATCATTTATCTATCCACGTCAATATCTTTCTATCCCTCCGTCAATCTAATTGTCAGTCTGAATTCCAGTTTTTTTTCTTCAATACCCTTTTCTTTATCTCATCCTATCCTTTGCCTATCCAAGTCAATCTTTTTCAATCTCTCAGTCAATCTAAATTTCCGTCTTCTGCAATCGCCCCTTTTCTATCTCACCCTATCCTTCATCTATCCACGTCAATATCTTTCTATCTCTCTGTCAATCTAAATTCCCGTATATCTTTTTCAATCTCCTCTTCTCTATTTAATCGTAACCTACATCTATCAACGTCTATCTTTTAATTTCTATCCCTTTGTCAATCTAAATTCAAGTTTTGTTTCAATACCCTCTTTTCTATCTCATCCTATACTTTGCCTATCCACGTTAATATTTTTCTATCTCTTTGTTAATCTAAATTCACGTCTATCTTTTTGAATACCGTCTTTTCTATCTCATCATATCCTTTACTTATTCTGGTCAATCTTTTTCTATTTCTTTTGTCAATGAAAATTCAAGTCCATCTTTTAATACACCATCCTCTATATCATCCTCTCCTTTGCATATCTAAGTCAATCTTTTTCTATCTCTCTGTCAATTTAAATTTTCGTCTATATTCTTCAATCCCCCCCCTTTTTACTTACCCTAACCTTTATCTATGGACGTCAATATCTTTCTATCCCTCTGTCTATCTACATTCCCGTCTATCTTTTTCAATATCCTCTTTCCCATCTCATCCTATCCTTCGCCTATCCAAGTCACTATTGTTCTATCTTTCTGTTAATATAAATTTCCGTCTATCTTTTTCAATCACCCCTTTTCTATCTTGCTCTATCCTCTATTTATCCACGTCAATGTCTTTCTATCTCTCTGTCCATGTAAATTCCCATCTATCCTTTTCAATATCCTCTTCTTCATCTCATCCTATGCTTCATCTATCAACGTTTATCTTTTACTATCTACTTTTTAATCAAATTCACGTTTTTTTTCAATACCCTCTTCTCTGTCTCATCATATCCTTTCCCTATCCACGTCAATCTTTTTCTATCTCTTTTTCAACCTAAATTTCCGTCTTTTTCAATGCCGCCTTTTCTACCTTACCCTATCCTTTATCTATATACGTCAATATGTTTCTATCCCTCTGTCAATCTAAATTCTCGTCTATCTTTTTTAATCCCCTCTTCTCTATCTCATCGTATCCTACAGCTATCGATGTCGTTTTTTTAATTTCTATCTCTTTGTCAATCTAAATTCACGTTGTTTTTCAATACCCTCATATCTGTCTCATCCTGTCCTTTGCTCATCCACGTCAATCTTTTTCTATCTTTGTCAATCTAAATTTCCGTCTATCTTTTTTAATCCCCCTTTTCTATCTTACCCTGTCTTTTATATATCCACGTCAATATCTTTTTATCTCTCTGTCAATCTAAATTCCCGTCTATCTTTTTTAATATGCTCTTCTCTATTTCATCGTAATCTACATCTATCAACGTCTATTTTTTAATTTCTATCCCTTTGTCAATCTAAATTCGATTTTTTTTCAATGCCCTCTTATCTATCTCATCCTATCCTTTGCCTATCCACGTTAATATTTTTCTATCTCCTTGTGAATCTAAATTTATGTCAATCTTTTTCTAAATCCTGTTTCCTATCTCATCGTATCATTTATCTTTCAACGTTTATCTTTTTCTATCTATTTGTCAATCTAAATTCACGTCTATCTTTTTCAATACCGTCTTTTCTATTTCATCATATCCTTTACCTATCCAGGTTAATCTTTTTCTATTTCTTTGTTCAATGTCAATTCAAGTGTATCTTTCAATACCCCATCCTCTACCTCATCTTATCCTTTGCATATCCACGTCAATCTTTTCATATCTCCTTGTCAATCTAAATTCAAGTCTATATTTTTCAATATCCTCTTTCTTATCTCATCCTATCTTTCGCCTATCCAAGTCAATATTTTTCTATCTTTCTGTTAATCTAAATTTCCGCCTATCTTTTTCAATCCCCCCTTTTCTATCTTACCCTATCCTCTATCTATCCGCGTCAATATCGTTCTATCTCTCCGTCAATCTAAATTCCCATCTATCCTTTTCAATATCCTATTCTTTATATCATCCTATCCTTCATCTATCAACGTTGATCTTTTTCTATCTATATTTTAATCTAAATTCATGTCTATCTTTTTTAATACTGTCTTTTCTATGTCATCCTATATTTTTTAATCCAAGTCACGTTTTATTTTCAATACCCTCTTCTCTGTCTCTCCTATCCTTTTCCTATCCACGTCAATCTTCTTATATCTCTCTGTCAATCTAAATTCCCGCCTATCTTGCTTAATCTCCTCTTCTTTATCAGCTCGTATTCTACATCTGTCATTGTTTACCTTTTTCTATCGCTTTATCAATCTAAATTTAGGTCTATCTTTTTCAATCTCCTCTTATTTATCTCATCCTATCCTTTATCTATCCACGTCTGCCTTTATTAATCTCCTCTTCACTATTTCATCATATCCTTCATCTATCAACGTTTATATTTTTCTATCTCTTTGTCACTATAAATTCACGTCTATATTTTTCAATTCCCTTTTCTCTATCTCATACTATACTTTATCTATTCATGTCAATCTTTTTCTATCTCTGTTAATCTAAATTCCCATCTATCTTTTTCAATCACCCCTTCTCAATATCATCCTTTACTACATCTATTAATGTCTCATTTTTTCTATCTCTTTGTCAATCTAAGTTTACGTAGATCTTTTTAAATCCTCTCCCGTCTATCTCATCCTATCCTTTATCTATCCACCTCAACTTGAAGGTTTTGCCGCTAGGTGGCTGATGGTAAAAGTCACCAACAAGTGAAATCAGTCTTCGGAAATAAGAGATAGACAAAACTTATATTCAAACTTATATTAAAGAGATAGAATGGAGTAAAGCAAAAGATAAAGATTCTCGATTACAAAAGATGGAGAAAGAGATTGAAAAAGATTGAAATTCGTAATATATAGACTAAGGGATAGAAAAAGATAAAGAGTCCTCTGTCAAGAATGGCAGAGAAAGAGATAGAAAATTTTTGAGATTGGGAATAGGGAATAATAGAGTTTTAGAAATGTAAAGTAATTCATTGAGAGAGACAGAATAGCCCATTCTTTTCCTATCCCCCAATTTCTATCTTTTTCAATCTTTCTACTTTTAGCAGAGTTGTTGTAACCAGCAAAAGACTGGTAAATGACCCGGAATTTGAAAAGTTTTGATTAGAAAAATGCTTTTCATGGTTTGAAACAGATATCTACAGGTATACACGGGTCATCCTTGATACTAGTCCACATTTGTCTGAACGTTTGACCAGGGGAGTAGAAAACTGCAGAAAACCACCTCCCGAGTTTAGCCGGTTTATCAACCGTCGTTTTTTCAATTATTAAATTCAAATTTAAATTATTAAATGAAATCATGTAAAAGGCGAACTGACTATAAAGGAACGATTTATTTTAGACCACTACCATAATATTATATGGAACCACACGAAAATAGCGATTCTGCACCAATAAATTCACATTTCGAAAATTTATGAATTTCCTTGATATCATTAAAATCCCTTGAAATTTCATTGAAATACATTAAAATCCTTTGGAATCTCTTCAAATCTGTTAAAAACCGTAGAAATCCTTTAAAATCATTTGAAATAATTAGAAATATGTAGAAATAATTTAAAATATCTTGAAAATAAAATAAATTAAATTTATTCTCCAAAGTTCTCTAGACATCCTTTCAAATCCCTTGAAATTTATAAAATCCCGTATGTATATTTTTGGAAATCTTACTACATTTTTTGGCGTCCCTTGAAATTTTTAAATCTCTGGAGATTCTTTGGAATCTTTGTTAATAACTTAAAATCATTAAAATCCTTTGAAATTTTTGTAATTCTTTTTTATCACTTGATATTGTTGAAACCCAGATAAAAGTCCTTCGAATCAAATTTAATTTATTCCCCAAAGTTCTCTAGAAATTATTAGTTGAAATAGTTTAAAATCTATTAAAATCCTTGGAAACCATAACAATCTAATAAAATAAGTAAAAATAATTTTATAATCCCTTGAATATAATAAATTAAATTAAACTTACTCATTAAAATTTTCTAAAAAAAACTGTTCGAATCCCTAGAAATATTAAAAATCCCTTGAAATCCTTCAAAATTCAATAAAATTCTTTAAATCTTGTGAAATTCTGTAAAATACCTTAAAATCCCTTGCAATATTTGTAAAAGGTATAAATCCTCTGAAAATTCATATTTTCAAATTTACAATTATCTCGAAATCCCTTAAAACCTTCGGAAATCCTAAAAAATTCTTTAAATTCCCTTAAAATTTTTAAATATCTTGAAATTTGTTCAAAAGCCTTCAAATGCCTTTAAATCCCTTCAAATTTGAAATTTCTAGAAAACTTTGAAATTCAGTTCTCTAGAATTTAGTTATCTAGAAGTCTAGAAATTTAAAATAACTGAAAATATTTAAAATTCTGTGTAGTTTTTTTGATTCCTTCATGTTCTTTTCAAATTGTATAAATCCATAGATATCCCTTGAAATCAAATTTTTTCCCTGAAGTTCTCTCAAAATCCCTTAAAATTTCTTGAAATCTTAGGAAATCGTGAAAATTCATTAATATAAGTAGACATCATTTAAAATGTCTTGAATATAAATAAAATTGGAATTATTATTTAAAATTCTCTAAAAAAACACCGTTTAAATCCCTAGAAATCTTCAAAAATCCCTTGAAATTCTTGGAGATTCAAAATTTTTTTTTTTCAATTTAGCGAAATTCCTTAAAATACCTTAAAATTTTTTGATATTTGTAAAATCACCCAAAATTTTGCAAATAATTGAAGGGCCTATAAAATCCATCAAATCTTGTGAAATTTTTTGAAATTCCTTGAAATCTTTGGAAATCGTAAAAATCTATTTAAACAATTAGAAATCATTTGAAATCGCTTGAATATAAATCAAATTAAACTGATTCATTAAAGTTTCTGAAAAAAATTTAAAATTCCTAGAAAATCTTTTAAATCTTTGGATATTGTATTAAATTCATTTAATTCTCGTGACATCCTTTATTTATCCAGAAATCCCCTAAAATCTTTGGAAATCTTTTTAAAATCTTTGAAATCCCTCGTATTTTTTTTTGAATTCCTTGAAATTCTTTGAAATCTTTCAAAATTACTTAGAATAATATAAATTATTTAAATAAATTTTATTTCTTGCATATCCTTCGAAATGATTAAAGTCCGTAAAAAAATGTAACGCTTTTATTTGACAATTTTTAACCCCTAAGAATACTTGGAATTTCATGATATCTTGATATCTTTGGAAATCTTTCAAAATTCTTCGAAATCCCTTGAAATTTTTAAAATGTCTTGAAATTTGCTCAAAAGCTTTAAAATCATGAAATTATTGAAATCCATGGATTTATGAAGAACTTTTCAGAAGTACTAATTCAAATTAATAACGTAGTTCATGGATGGCCCCTTATTCTTAGAGATGAATCTTCGAGATTCACACGACTCACAAAGGAATAATAAAGTTAATAGTCTCGCGGTTTTGGTGGTTTGCGGAAACTCGAGTTTAAAAAAAAGTGAAATGAGAGTCGAGAGACAAGATAGAGGAGATATAAAGTATAAAGTACTTGACACCGTGAGAAAGAAGAAAACCGGTTTATTTCCTCTGCATACTCTCTAAATCCGATTTGGAAGACATTTTACTAATGAAATTAGTAACATTGAATCTGACTGTTAAATTAGTAATTTTATCAGTTTCTACTAAATGAATTGGTTAGATTTATGTTACTAAACGAATTAGTAAGGGTATTCTACTAATCTGCTTAGTAGTGCCGACTTACTAATTCAATGAGTAGCAATGAATTGCTATGACGAAGAATTCATAGTGTAGACTATTTGTTAAGTTAATTTGTTTATAAAAATTATGTTAACAATATCTTTTTTTTTTGCTTCGAAATATCTCCGTGATTAAAGTCTGGCAATGCTGACCATAAAAAATTTTTTTCTCGAATATGAACATAAAAACTAAAAAATCTACTTTTTCTTCACACTTTGCATTAAAAGAAAAGTTTAAACAAAATACAATTAGAAAATCAAGCCACATAACTCTCTTCAAAATTCAATGCTGAATTTTTCTAAAAAAAAATCAAAAATTGGTTAAAATTGGCAGCTACAAGTTATTTTGAACCTCGTTTTTTTATTTCATCCCACTATGGCACCTTTCCAACATTAGGTACTGGCGGGAAGGAACCCCTGTTATAGGTCAGAGACGTATAGCTGGTCAAACGCCCACACCTTTCCAACACTTCGTGGGGCGGGAAGGCACCCCTGACTGGTTATAGAAATAATACTGATCAAACCTCTACCCCTTTAAAAAATGTCGTGGGGGCGAGATGCAACCACTGTAGTTGGTCACAGAAATAATGCTGATTAAACTCCTACCCCTTTCCAACTCTCTAATTCGTCTTCTGTCTTCAGTCACAGAAATAATGCTGATCAAGGCCCTACCCTAGTTTAACACTTCGTGAAGGCACCCTATTCTTTGGTTACAGAAATAAGGTTATTCAAACCCTTACCCCTTTCTAACACTTTGTGGGCGCGGGAGGGCTCCCTTGTGACTGGTCACAGAAATAATGTTCGTCAAAACCCTACCCCATTCCAACACTTAGTTGGGGGGCAGAGGAACTCCTGTAAATGATCACAGAAATAATGTTGCTCAAACGTGTACCCCTTTCCAACTCTCCAATTCGTCTTTTGTGTTCAGTCACAGAAATAACGCTAGCCCAACCCCTACCCCTTTCCAACTCTCTTGTTCGTCTTCTGTGATTAGTCACTGAAATGATGCTGGTCAAGCACCTACCCCTTTCCAAAACTTCGTGTGGGCCGAAAAGCGCCCCCGTGACTGGTCACAGAAATAATGTTGGTCAAACCCCTACACCTTCCCAACACTTCGTCGGGCGGGAAGGCACCCCTGACTGGTTATACAAATAATATTGATCAAACCTCTACCCCTTGAAAAAATTTCGTGGTGGCGGGATGCAACCACCGTAGTTGGTCACTGAAATAATGCTGATTAAACTCCTACCCCTTTCCAACTCTCTAATTCGTCTTCTGTCTTTAGTCACAGAAATAATACTGATCAAGCCCCTACCCTAGTCCAACACTTCGTGAAGGGACCCTATTCTTTGGTTAAAGAAATAAGGTTGTTCGAACCCTTACCCCTTTCTAACACTTCGTCGGCGCGGGAGGGCCCCCTTGTTACTGGTCACAGAAATCATATTGATCAAATCCCTACTCCTTTCCGAAACTTCAAGGGGGCGGGAAGGCACCCCTGTGATGGGTCGCAGGAATCATGTTGGTCGAAACCCTACTCCTTTCCAACACTTCGTGGGGGGGGGGGGCAACGGACCCCTGTGATTTGTCACAGAAATAATTCTGGTCAAACCCCATCCTCATTCCAACACTTCGTGGAGGTGCACAAGAACTCCAGTGACTGATCACAGAAATAATGTTGGTCAAACCCCTACCCCTTTTCAACACTTTTTGGGGACGGAAAGAAACATCTTGTTACTGGCCACAGAAATAATATTGATCAAATTCCTGCCCCCCCCCCCCGGTTATGGAATTTTGTAGGGGCAGAAAAGAACCCCTGTGCTGTGTTACGGAAATAATGCTGGTCAAACCGCATCTTCATTCCAACACTTCGTGGGGGCGCAGAACAACTTTAGTGACTGATCACAGTAATAATGTTGATCAAACCCCTACCCCCTTCCAATACCTCTTGGGGCGGGAAGGAACATCTGTGATTGATCACAGAAATAATGCTGGTCAAGCCCCTACCCCTGTCCAACACTTCGTGAGTGCGGGAAGGCACCCCAGACTTTGGTTACAGAAATAAGGTGATTCAAGCCCTTACCCCTTTCCAACACTTCGCGGGAGCGGGAGGGCCCCCTTGTTACTGTTCACAGAAATCATATTGATCAAATCCCTACCCCTCTCCAACATTTTGTGTGGGCGGGAAAGAACCCCTGTGATGCGTCACAGAAATAATGCAGGTGAAGCCCCTACCCCTGTCCAATACTTCGTAAGGGCGGGAAGGCACTCCAGTCACTGGGTACAGAATTGAGATCATTCAAACCCTTACCCCTTTCCAACACTTCGTGAGGGTGGGAGGGCCCCCTTGTCACTGTTCTTAGAAATAATATTGATCATATCCCTACCCCTTTCCAACATTTCGTGAGGGCAGGAGGAAACCCCTGTGATGGGTCACAGAAATAATGTTATTCAAGCCCTAACCTCTTTCCAACATTTCGTGGGGGCGGCAAAAAACCCCTGTGATTGGTCACAGAACTAGTATTGATCAATTCCCTGCCCTTTTCCAACACTTCGTGGGGGCGTGAAGGAACCTCTGTGATTGGTCGCAGAAATAATGCTGGTTAAACCCCTTTCCAACACTTTTTGGGGACGGGAAGAAACGCCTTGTGACTGGTCACAGAAATAATATTGATTAAATCCCTACCCCTTCTCAACATTTCTCGCGAGCAAGAAGGAACCCCTGTAATGCATCACAGAAATAATGCAGGTGAAGCCCCTACCCCTGTCCAACACTTCGTGAGGGCAGAAAGGCACCCCAGTCATTGATTACAGAAATAAGGTTATTCAAACCCTTACCCCTTTCCAACACTTCGTGGGGGCGAGAGGGCCCCCTTGTTACTGTTCAGAGAAATAATATTGATCATATCCCTCCCCCTTTACAACATTTCGTGAGGGTAGTATGAAACCTTTGTGATGGGTCAGAGAAATAATATCATTCAAACCCTAACCCCTTTCCAACATTTCGTGGGGGCGGAAGGAAACCCTTGTGAAGGGTCATATAAGTAATGTTGGTCAAACACCTACCCCTTTCCGACACTTTGTGGGGCAGGACGGCACCCCTGTGACTGGTCACCGAAATAATATTGGTCAAACCCCTAGACCATTCCAACATTTGCTGGGGGCGGGAAGGAACCTTTCTCATCTGTCACAGAAATAATGTTTGTCAAACCTCTACCCCTTCCTAACATTTCGTGGCGGGCGGCAAGAAACCCCTGTGATTGGTCGAAGAAATAATATTGATCAATTATCTACCCCTTTCCAACACATCGTGGGGGCGTGAAGGAACCATTGCGATTGGTCGCAGAAATAATGCTGGTTAAACCCCTTTCCTACACTTCGTGGAGCGGGAAAGGTACCCCCCTGATTTGTCACAGAAATAATGCTAGTCAAATCCCTACTCCACTCCAGCACTTCGTGAGGGTGCAGAATAACTTCTCTGACTGATCACGGAAATAATGTTGGTCAAACCCCTGCCCCTTTGCAATACTTTTTGGGGACGGAAAAAAACACCTTGCTACTGGTCACAGAAATAATATTGATGAAATCCCTACCCCTTTTCAAAATTTCATGAGCGCGGAAAGAAACCCGCTGTACTTGCTCACAGAAATAAGGTTGGTCAAACTCGTACCTTATTCCAAGCCTTCGTGAAGGCATGAAGGAACCCCTGCGATTGGTCACAGAAATAATGCTGGCCAAACTGCTACCCCTTTCCTACTCTCTGATTTGTCTTCTGTGTTTAGTCACGGATATAATGCTGGTCAAGCCCCTATCCCTCTCCAATAATTCGTGGGGGCGGGAAGGCACCCCTGTGACTGATCAGAGAAATAATGTTATTCAAACCCATGGCTCTTTCCAACATTTGGCGGGGGCGGCAAAAAACCCCTGTGATTTGTCACAGAAATAATGTTAGTCAAACTCCTACTTCTCTGCAACACTACGTGGGTGCGGGAAGGCACACCCGGTGATTTGTCAAAGAAATAATGCTGGTCAAACCCCTACTCTATCCCAACACTTCGTGGGGGTGCATAAGAACTCCTATGACTGATCACAGAAATAATGGTTGTCAAACCCCCAACCCTCAGCTGCACTTTTTGGGTACGGAAAAACCCCCCTGTTACTGGTCACAGAAATGATATTGATCAAATCCCTACCCCTTTTCAAAATTTCGGAGGGCAGGGGGGAGGAACTCCTGTACTGCGTCACAGAAATAACGTTGGTCAAACCCCTACCCCTTCCCAACTTTCTATTTCGTCTATAAGAAATTACATTTGAGAAGATGTACTCATCTTGTCGTTGTTGGAGAATGCAATGATCCTCAAATACTGAATTTGAATGATGGCCGGGCTGGCGAAATCAAGTTCAATTTGGATAATAGCCATGTTGGCGAAATATTTTGCTATCTCGGTAAGGGTGTTTTCTGCATATGTTATTGACTCTTATGGTGGGGTTAGGGATATACTTTCGAGAGATTTCCAAATGTGTATGGTGTGAAAATTTTTGTTTTGGAAATTTTGTAGCCCTTTGTGTTTGGAGGCAGATGAGATTGTGTTCTCTAAATGTACCAGGGGTAGTTTTTTAAGGTTGTTGATTATTATTGTAGGGTTCAAGATACAGTTTGGTGGCTTGCGGACGTGACTGGTCTGATTATGTTTGATTTGACAATGCTTTGAACTTCAATAGTTAATACTAGGTGAGATGGTGTAATTTAAATGTGTTAGGCTTGATTTTTTGGGGTTTTGACTATTAATTAGGCGCAAGGCACAAATTTCAGTCTTCTAAAGGTAACTGGTGTGATGGTTTGTAATTTGGCAATGTTTGGCACTGTGTAGTGGAAGACAACTCAGATTGGGTTCGCTCAAGATAAAGTTGAATTTTGATGATAGTCGGGCTGTCGGAACGTTGCACTGGTCCAATCAGTGTGCTTGCCACACAGGGGAGGGTTTTAAGGGCTGCAGATGGCTGCCCGAATTTACACAAATAAAGGCGAAGAAGTCGAGCCCATAGAAAGTTGATTTTGAATCATGTCCACATTAGGAGTCCCGTGTTGGGCTGAAACCGTCTTTGTCTGACTCTTATTCGGCAACAGTGAACAAAAATGTTTGAATGCAAATTCCCATGGTGGAATGTGTCTCAATGTTTCTGGTATGTGTCCGCCATCTGGAAGATCTTAAATTATTTAATCTATGGCATTGCAATCTACCCATTTATCTGGCATTTGTCCGCCAATTAGATCCATGATTCTCTTTCTCTAACTCTGAAGTCGGAGTGTATCTGAATGTCTGACGTTTGACATCTGACAGATTTTATAGTTATTTGTGATGCGCTCGTGTATCACACGCTATTTTTCACAACGTCCGTCCGAAAAACTTGTGTTAGGAGGAGTTAACGAAAAAGACTAATTTTATATTGCATATAGTGGAGTTAGGACCTCCCCCCCCCCGACCGTCTGCTACCCCAAAACAAAAAGATTAGTCAAAGTAGGCGCCGAGCGCCTACAAGGAAGGGTTTTGTAACCTTTTTAAAAAAAAAATTCATAACGAAAAAATTGTGGCGCTTATGCCCTTCTGATGTGTCAAATATTGGCACGTATGGCATCTAGAAGGTCTTAAATTATTTAAGATATATATTCGCAATCAAACAGTTTTTATCCGACTTTTGCCCGTCAATTAAAACCGGATAAGGCTGGGCTAAAATCCACTGCTTAACTTACACATTTTTTCAACTTTTCTGAACGCCAGATAAGAGCCGGACAGGTTTAGGCATGAACCACTTTTAAACTTAGGAAAGAAACATAAATATCATTTCTGGCTCTAATCAGCGGGCAGAACCCGAATAAGGCCGGGTCAACTTTCACTTATTAACTTAAACATTTTGTCACTTTGTTTTAATGACAGATAAGAATTGGACAGACTCAAGTATGTCACAAAATCCTGACAGGATTATGGATAGAACCGGATAAGAACTGTTTTTTTATCCGTCTTCTGAAGTCCGACATTTTAAGCAGGGTCCTGTGGGGCTTGGAATATAGTTTCGAATCTTACCAAGATAATTGGCGTGCCTATACATGTTCAAAACTTTTTTGGCTGTTTTGGTTGAAGACAACTGATTTGGGGTTCGTTAAATATGCCACGACTGGTTTTTTGGAGTTTTTAATTATTGCGGTGTGCTCGGAGATATAATTTAGAGTCTTTCAATGGTGACTGATGTAATGATGTTTGATTTTAATATTTCTTAGCCCCTCATTGTTGAGGGTAGCTGAGATAGTGTTTCTCAAATACACCAAGGTTGGGTTTTTGGTGTTGAAGATGATTGCATAACTTAGCAGAAATTAACGCGAAAAATTTGAGCTGATAAAAAGTTGAATTTAGATGATGACGGGATTATGTAAGCGTTGCGCTAGCCTGGTCCGGGTGTTTGTCACAGAGATGGTTGTTTTTAAGGAGGAACGTGGTTGAGCAAATTTGAACAAATTAAGACAAAAAAGAACATATGCAAAAAATATTTTCGAGAATGAACACATCAGAATCACGTGATATTTGCAGGGTCAATGTTTTTGGGGTCGCTGAATCCAAATCTAAAATTGGATTTTCAAAATTCAGGATATCGGATCCAATCTGGCGGATATAAAATAGTAAACATGTTTCGATTTCGATGAAATTGGAGGTACGTAGGTTTCTGGGGACGCTGATTTCAAATCTGATGTTGGATTTTCAAAATTTAGAATGGCGGATCTGATATGGTGGATATGAAATATTTGCAATGTTTGGATCTGGATAAAATTGATGGTACATAGGTTTCTGGGGTCGTTGATTTTAAATCTCGTGTTGGATTTTCAAAATTCAAAATGCGAATCTAATATAGCAGGCATACATTATTTAAAAAGTTTAGATATTGATCAAATTGGTGATACTTAGGTTTTTGGGGTCTTTGAAATATAATCTGAGGTTAAATTTTCAAATTTCAATATGGCGGACATGAATAATTAAAAATTTTCGGACCTTGATAAAATTGATAATACTTAGGTTATTGGGATCGCTGAATTAAAATCTGTTGTTTGGTGTAAGCTAAACATAAATTTGTAAGAACTAAATTTATAAGAATTATTTAATGCAATTTATAAAAACTATTTGCTCTGTAAGATACCCTGATACTACCATTTCTATAATTTGTTCACTTAAAATTTGTTATGCCACATTGTGTATATACAATTTTCAGTTCAACAACTTCAAAACCATAAATATGGATAATCCGATAAAGTTCTGAAGATTTTCGATCATTTTGGTCCGACATATTTGAATTAAGAAAATCCAACACCTGATTTCAATTCAGCGACCCCAGAAACATAAGTATCACCAATCTTATGAAGGTCTGAACATTTTTATTAAATCATGTCCGCCATATTGGATCCGCAATTTAGAATTTTGAGGATACAACACTAGATTTTGATTGAACAACCCCAACAACCTAAGTATCACCCATTTTATCAAGATCCGAACATTTTCAATAATTCATGCCCACCATATTGGATCTGCTATGTTGAATTTTAAAAAGCCAACAACATATTTGAAATCGGCAAACCCAAAAACCTAAGTATCACCAATTTTGTCAAGGTCCAAACATTTTTAATAATTTATGCCCGCCATATTCGATTCGTTATATCGAATTTTGAAAATCCAATATCAGATTTGAATTCAACGATCCCAGAATCCCTTATATGCCTAAGCACAATTATATTAGATCACATTATATAATTTTTTCATGAAATGCCCGACTATATGCCAGGATGCAAAAGTGGCACAACTTTTTTTTGCCCATATATATGTGTCACTGGCAGCGAAGGGGTTCATCTGAATTTGTATAATGACCGGACTGGAAAAATATTTCCCTGGCCGCTCATGTTATTTTATGGATAGGAGGGTGGTTTTAAAGGCTTTAAGTTAGTCACACTTTACTCAAATTAAGACGAAAAGATTGTGCCCATGTATGGCGGTATGTGGATGATAGCTGGGTTAGCGACATATTTTGCTAGCTGAGTAATAAAGTTCTGCTGCATAGGGGATGGTTTTGAAAGGTTGAAGTTGGTTGCACTAATTATCAGGCCCCGAAAATTCGAAATTCGTATTCAGCGATCCAAAGAAACCCTAATATCTAATTTGAAACAAACTAAACAGCATTTTTGTATTAATATTTTCCCTGTCAGAGAAGCTGTTAACATGCGATTATCACAACTTTGGTATATATGTCATAGTATGTGAAAACTTTGTTACTGAATACTATTGCAATAATAATTCTCGGATTCGGATTCAAAAATCTGGCTTCACAGATTTTTTCAAAACATGATTATCTTATGTTGAAGAAAATTATAAATCGAGTCGATACTTGAGGCTGTAGACTTTTTTTAACAGTAAATTCCTGATCTGATCCACTTTATGGGGTAGCGTCAACCGCAGTGGAGCAGTTGTCTTTGTAAACAACATCGCTGTTTCTCATCAATGTTAATTTTCCTTCAAATTGCATATAGTTTATCACAAAAATAGTCCTATAAACACAAATTTGGAAAAATTGTAATGAATTCAAGTTCAAAATGTACTAAATTCAAAAAAATGTCAGGCCTCACAATCGGGCTAGGGTTGGCTTAAGGTGCGTTCGAAGCAATCCCGAACAACTCCTCCTATGACCGAATCTACAACACTTTAAAAAAAAACGAATGTTGTGTTTTGCCATATTTGAAATCATGTCAATCCCTTTCAATATGCACATTCTTAGCGAATAACTAGTTAACCATTTGTATAGTCCGATGGCGCGGATGCTCACGGAACAGCTGACTCCTTAGCGGGAAGAAAGTTTTTTCAATCTAGACTCTAGGGTAGGAAGTAATAGGATTTTCGATATGCGCATGCGCGAAAATGATTTCTAAGCTCATCGACAGAGAAGTGTCATCTCAATACATATGTGAAATGAATGTAACTTTTACAATTTATAACTTATCAACGAAGCAAGCCATATTTCGATGTACATTAGGGCGTATGGAATACCAAAAATATGTTTTTTTTCTTTGTAATAGGGATAAAGGTTGCTAGTAGTTGCAAAAATTACTCCCACCAAAGGAAAGAAATTGAAAAGTAAAATCAAAAAAAGCTTTTCAATGACCAGGATACATGGAGAAACATATATACAGCATCGATATGTGTGCATGTGCAGCATGAACCAAATAAAAAACTATATTCTACGTTCTCGCATTAAGTTAAAGTGATGATTATTATTATTATTCATGTCGAAATACTTTCCTTCTTGTTTTGAATTAACTGAAAATGTTTCCTAGTGCTACCAGACTTACGAATACACAGTTTACAACCCTTAAAAAAATTCTCACAGATTGATATTAAGGTTGTAAAACCGAAAGAAATTATAATTTTACGCTATTGTTCGGTATCCTTTCTGCAATTCTATGAATTTTGCACCATCATAAGTACATTGTAATGAAGTAAATATGTAGTTAAAATATACATTTTTTTAGAAAACCTGGAAGCAAGGTTACATTTAGAATAAGGCGACTTCTAACTTGGACCGATTTTCTAATTTGGACCGATTGCGTCATAACAGAACCCCTTGTTCAACATAATTGATGTTACAATGCAATTTGGAAATGTCTCCAAAAACGTAGTCTTACCAACTTTTTAACTAAATCTAAATTATGATGTACTTATGAAGGTGAAACATTTAGAGAATGGCGAAAAGGATACCGAACAATAGCGTAAAATTATCATTGTTTTTCGGTTTTGCAACCTTCACATCAGTGTGTGAGAATTTGTTAATGGGGTCTAAACTTTGTATACGTAAGTCTGGTAACACTAGGAAACATTCTCAGTTTTTGTGAAATAAGAAAAGGATTATTTTGCTCAAAGCGAACAAGAAATATGCTAGTTTTCGTACTTGCCAACAAAATCATTACTTTTAAATCAATGAGAGAACATAAGATAAATTTGTATTAGGTTTGTACTCTCCCTAGGGATTGCGGCACCTTGCAACTGCTCTGGGGAACTGACGGACTCTAGTCTGTGGGACTCAAAAAGGAGCGATCTTTCCAGGAGGTAATAGAAAAGTCTCCTAGAATATCAAGGGCGCGAGTTCTCATGTTCCCAAGCTATGATGTGATCACCGTGTCAAGGCTTGTATGACGCCCGGATTAACAATTTCGCGAACACTCCGGCGCACCTCCGTCAGTCAAAGCGGACACGCTGAAGTCACAAGGTAGGTGTCTTAACGGAGACTTTGGGACACCAGGTCAAATCCAATCCTAGCTCCTCGTGGGACAAAATGGGCAACACAAAAAATACTAATAAAAGCAATGAGGTGTTCGACCTATGACAACAATCGTGTTGCTACTATGGGAGAACTGCTAACGGGGCTCTCCGTAAGGAAGACGAACCGTAGCGTTGCAGAGAGAAGATGAGCCTGCTCAGTGCGACTTACAAATAGAAGCCAAGGTACCTTACAAGGGCCATAGCTGCGGAAACATCATCTGTAGCAACTCCTCAGGCCTGTTTCTACTGGTAAGAAAAGTAAGAACTCCAAATATATTCCCCTGAACAGGAAGTTAAAACGACAGAAAGCTCTGAAAACACAGGGCCTCACTTTCGCGCAGATGGCTAACAACGCCCTGGTGAGAGTTATCGTTGCGTCGGGTTGTCCTTAAGGCCGTCTAACTCCTGAAGATTTGTAGAAACTGAGGGAGAAAATCTCTGAAGAGATTGACACGTTACATCGCGAGGAGCGCGCCCCCATTATCGACGACATCTTTATCAGGTCGGGTGTGATCGTAGTGCAGGCCGCAGACATCTCGCCGCGGGACTTATTAGTGGAGAGAAATTCAGAGTTTAGGTTCAAGAAGGGACTAAACCTGAAGAATAAGAGACGGCGTGTCTCCAAAGGTACTTCTTGGTCTTCTCAAATTTTCAATCAGGGCCCTTGTGGCTCTGGTTGAAAACCCTATCTAGAGGCGGGTAGAGTTACTTCCGGGTGAACCATATGTACCCCATAGGAAGACCAGAAGCGTCCTGAGATGCTCAGAATTAGCCTATCAGTGGCTGAGAAGGAAATCACTGTCTCAGTGTGTTTGCTTTTTTGTTTCCTAAGCTCTGCTCCAGCGACCTCATCGTTATAAGGTGAGATTCAGAGGCAGGAGCGGAGAAAGGCTAGAGGTGTTTGTCACCTCAGCTTATTTCCCGGGCGATTCTGAGGGTTTTCCGCCTCCTAAGGGATGGAGGCTCCAATTCAGCACTGCCAGGAGATCAGGCTTCCTCTGACAGGAGTTTACTTCCCAGTTTTTCGCGAACTCGACCTGACCGAGAGCTGAAAGGCTGAGAACAAGAGAGGAAAAAGGCCGATGGAATTTCGCGGCCAAGATCGTTGATATCAAGAAGGTGGAATGTGCCGTTGGGTCCTTCTGCTGCTGTCAATCACCAGGGGCCCCACTGACAAAACTATTTACGGCAAACATTATCTTAGAACACGTACCATGAGCATGGTAGGATGGCAGAGTGTCCTTCATTCCCAAACCTGGAAAGGACGGCTACACTGCTACTAAAGATTTCTGGCCAATCACCCTGACGTCCTTCATCCTGAAGACGCCAGAGAGGCTGGCCGAGAGATATATGAAGGATGAGGTGCTTGTAGCCTCTTCACTGCACAGAGGGCAGCACGCCTTTCAGGTAGGCTGCTCGGTAGAAACTGCGCTCCATGCTGTCATGGCAAGATTGGAGTAGCAGCTGGGATAGGGAGGGTATGCTGTGGGCACCTTCTTTGATACATAGCGTGCCTTCAGCAATAACCCTCCAGAAGTCATTTGTCGAGAGGCTTCATGGTGCTGTGTGCCAGATCAACTAATCAGCTGGAAACGAAGCATGCTACGCCAGAGTAGACTCAAAGCGAAAAGGGATAAAGGCTTAGTCAGGAGATTAGCGTCGCGAGGATGCCCACAGAGAAGTGTCATGTCACCTCTCCTGTGGTGCATTTGAGTCGACGTTCTCCTTGGTAGGCTAAATAAGGAAGGGTATTATATCCAGAGATACTCGGATGACTTTTTTATCCTAGTCAGGGGGCTCATCTGGAAACCTTGATGGGTCTTACAAGGTCAGCGCTGCGCATTGTAGAGCTCTAGTGCGACAGATCGGGGCTCTCGGTGAATCCGGAAAAGACGATCTCAGACTTGGTTAAATATCTGGCGGTAATTATAGATAGAAAACTAAACTGGGCAAAGCATCTTGAAACCTAATGCAGGAAATTTGTTATGACATTTTGGATGTGCAGAAAAGCCTTTGCTTTTGACCAAGGCTCCTACACGCGGCCGTGGTTCGGTGACCACGGGTGAAACCTAACCTTAATTAGTCACGCTGGTTGAAATCCACCCCAGAAAATTTTTGAGCTCCTCGTAGAGAAGCTGATTACCTTAACTTCACTGACTTTTCAAAATATTTGAACAATTAATTTTGAATTCCAAAACTAAAAGATCATCTTTTGCAATCCTCAAGTAATGCAGGGCAAGCTGCGGCGATTAGAAACCATAGCATTTAGGGGTATCACAGAAGCAATGAGAAATGCGCCCACAGCGGCAATAGGATTCATGCTCTGTGATGAACCCCAACATGTTTCGATAACTTCCAGGACTGCTCACGCAATGGGCTGCCTAGCAAGAGCATATATAAGGACTTGGGGGACTAGAAACACTAGGTTCCCGAGTGACATCAGCATACTGCCAATTCTAGAAATGGGGAAAGATAAATCAATAAAAAGCTTCAACTTCACCAAGACTTTCCGCGTCTGACTCCCAAGCAGGGATATGTGGAAAGCAAATGGTAACCCGCTCCTTCAAGGGGAAATCTAGTACATGGACGGGTCCAACGGAGTAGGAGGGTCAGGAGCAGAAATTTATGACAGCGCGGGATTCAGGGGGATAGAGAACCTGTTTGGGTGGCATTTTACTGGATGTCCTTTGCTGTGCGTAGACATTACTAGAAGAAAACGATGCTGGCGGACAAATTCCAGATTATCTGCTGGGATAGCCAAGCGACATTAACTGCATTTGGGAAACCAGACATAATATTAGAGCTGGTTTGTAAATGCAAAAAGGCATTGAATTAACTTGTAGAAAAGAACAACGTGGCTCTAATATGTTAGGCAACAAACCTTTGTGATCCATTTCATGGAACATGAGGCAATTATAACGCGATCAGTGCTTGACATACTAGACTTCATCAAGAGGTCTGTGGTTAACTGCTGGAAGCAAATAGTTAAGTGTGCGGAACAATCGTCTTTATAGCTTGAGCACAAAAGGGGCTTCATCGGGGCTTCACGCCCGCATATAATATAAACTAAACTAGGGTGGCCCAAAAAATCACGTTTAAGAAATTTCAACGTGCACTTTTACCAAATCGTTCTTGTAGGTACATACATATAGGGAAATATAACCAGATAAATTCTCGACATTCAAGACCAAAAAAAACACTCTAAGTAAAAACGAGATACTGGGGCATTTTTGAAATTGGAACGCATCTAAACTTGGCGATTACCATAAGTACACGTGTTAGACTTTTTTGGAATATGAAATATACCTACTTTCAGTTACTTTCTGGATATGAGTAGAGTCCTACTAGATTTACTATAGATCCCAGTATCATCCCCCACTCAAACCCGAAAATAATAATTTCGACCTTAACTCAGAAAAACGTGAATATTTCCTGAACTACAATTTTTTTCATTTGAAGTTAGTACATAACGAGTCAAATTTTGGTGCTTTGAACTGTTCCAGTGAAGCCTTTGTTTGTTACCATCCACAAACCACGTGATGAAGAAAGCGGAAAGGAATCCTTACTTGCTGGACGCCACTACGACGTCGTATGCGAAACAACGGGTTCCAGGCCACCAGCTGTCATTACTTGGTACAAGGGGAAAAGGCCTTTGAGGCACGTTAAGGTTAGAAGCATTAGCAATTCTTTGCATGTGTATGTAATGAGTCAAAGACTGCTTCGAATAATTCTCTTATTAATGTGTACTACAAAACAAATTAAAGTTAATCAAATTCATGGATAACTTTTTTCGTTAAGATTAATACATGTTTCTTTGTGAACATGTAGAACCCACATAATAGAGCAAGGGAGCCTAATATGGATCAGTGGTCCAAATGCAGATCACTATTATTTTTGTAGTATATTATTGTAATTGTAAAACCGAAAGGACCCCGCACAAAAAAATTCCAGTCATTTCCTTACATTTCATGCCTTTTCCTTACATTTTATGCGGGGTCTTTTGTGGAACGTTCAGTCAAGCTGAGAAATAAAATTTTGAATCTAGATTGTGGCAAGTCAAAGTAATATATATATATATACATAAAATTCAGGACGTGACATCAGTAAAGGAGTCTCTCCGAAGCAGATACAGGCATCTTCTTCGACAGATTTGGTCATCCAAATACTGTATTCACCTCGCGCTACGCGTTCAGTATTTGTATTCCCTCCACATTTGTGCATAGAACTTTCAAAATTAAAGGTCAAATAATCGACAACCGTAATTTGATGATTGTGAATTCTCTTTTGTAAAATCTCCTTCGGCCTTAACGAATACATTCTCATCACGTACCTCGTACTTGGCACACGATTTTGTCCAAAATGCGAAATTTTCCACATTGTATGACCAACTTTTGTCTATTCATCTTTTTCCGTACCTTGCGTCGTTTTTCCAATTTTTTTGTTTGTTCTTTGGCTAATGTTATTTTTAACTACCAGAATAAAAATTATGGATCTTATCAAAAAATAATTAATGAAACATTTGTCGTTCTTTCTGAGCCAACAACTTTTGTCTAATAATTTTTTTTGTGGTTTGTGTCATTTGCCTAAAAATTTAATCTATTTTATTCTTAAATCAGTTTTTTACAAATGAAACAAAAACTACGCGTCCGATCAAAAAATAAATAAAAACAAATTTGTAGATCTTTTCTGAGTGCATAAGTTCTGTTTCTTTATCTTTTCCGTATCTTGTATAGTTTAACCGCAACATTGAATTTATGATTTTTAATTTTTTTTGTGCGATAAAAATGTGAATTTTCGATTTTTCAAACAAAATTGAAAAAGTCTTACAAAAATATTGTAGGGTGTTCAAAAAAAAACATTCTTCTTTGATTGATTTTTTTTCATATCGTGCGTTGTTGGGCTTCAAATTTTCATTTTCGTTTGTTTTTTTGGAATGTTGTAAGTGCTGTATCTTCAGTAATTTTTGCTGTATTAAAAAACGTCATTCAGATAAATTGTTTGCTTTTCAAGTACTGAAAAAATGCGTATATAGAATTTTCGAATTTGAAAAAAGTGGTCTCAAAAATGTTGAAAAATCGCTCACTTTTTGAATTTTCATTCAAAATGGCACTTGAAGAGTATATTGAAGCCCAATCCAATCTGTCAATTAATTACAGATGGACATACACATTCGCCAAAACCTGTTCTTTTGGCTTCAGAATGTCTCAAAACGTGGAAATTTGACCAAAAAAAAAAAGTTTCTACATTTTGCAACGATATCGTATCAAATGCATATAAAATTTATTTCTGTACCTCGGCCTGGGATGGCTTATTTATATATTGCAAAATAAGGTACAAATTTTATTGATCATGATTACTTCAGTATTTCTTCCTTATTTTGCATAGAATTTCATCATGAGCTACCATGAACATTTTATATTATTTCAATAAATGTATATCATTACAATTCATAATATACATTGATATTAAAACAGACGTATTTTCACTGGTTCAATTTTTTTTTAAATTGAAAAAAGTGCGCATCATATAAAAAAATAATCAATAACAAATTTGTTGTTCTTTTCTGAGCAAAAAAATTTTATCTTTCTTTTTCGTATCTTGTGTCATTTGTCTGAAAATTCAATTTTTGTATCTTTAATGCAGTTGTTTACGAATAAAACAAAAACTACGTGTCCTATCAAAATGTGATTTGTAAGAAATTTGTAGATCTTTTTTAAATACGCAATGCATGTCGATTCATCTTTTTTCGTGTCCTGTATTATTTCACCGCAAAATGGAATTTTCAATTTTTCATTATTTTTTGTGCGGACAAAATTTGAATTTTCGATTTTTTTTTAAATTCAAAAAGTTGTTGTGAAAGCCTTGTAGTGTGTTTAAATGTTCATTTTTGTTTTGTTTTTTACAATTTTGTAAATGCTATAACTCCGGTAATTTTTTTATATTTTTTTTTACGTCAATAAAAGTCATGAGGATAAATTGTTCATCTTTTCGTGTACTACTCATAACCAGCCCCCTGCAACGACGTTAGTTCACTAGTGCGGTCAAATGAAGGGCTGAGCGCAGATAGCACTGGGAGTCTTCCCAGCCTATGTTTACTAGGCAAAAATAGGAATTATTATTATTATTTTTATACCATTAGGCTATTTCCCTTTCGGGGTAGGCGTGAATTGCTCGGTTGGAAAGTAGTAGTGTGTGGATGGGTATCTAGTTATAGGGTAGATAGGTATATAGGTGTAAGGTAAAGATATTTTAGATTGATCTAGAATTCTCTTGTTATTTATTCAAATGACACGTTCGTTTTGCAGCGCTGCGCCGACCCAGGTTGCTGATCAATCTCTCTAGCGATTAGCCCACGTGAAGAGCCTCATAAAATTGTTATGTGTGGTTTCCCACTTGGGCCCATTAGTATCCAAGGTCTTTGTTTCAGGCGTCATTCACTCTACTCACATTCTTTTTATAAACTATTTGTCGCCAAAATTTTCTCTCCTGGCATACTACTCTAGCTTCCTTCATGTCCATGCATTTTTTCATGCAAGCTCTCGTGTTTCAATGGCTTCTTATGTCTCTTAGGATTAATGTCTCATTCACAGATTCTAACCCTTCTTTCGGCGTCTACCTCTGGGCATTCTGCCATTTACTTTACCTTTACACATCTGTTTAGTCAGTCGTTCATCTTTCATTCTTTCAAGATGTCCAAATCAC
This sequence comes from Andricus grossulariae, assembly GCA_011634705.1. Lineage (NCBI taxonomy): Eukaryota > Metazoa > Arthropoda > Insecta > Hymenoptera > Cynipidae > Andricus > Andricus grossulariae. The sequence continues at coordinate 190,444,175 of JAABKJ010007545.1, read as the reverse complement.
CTTAACTGATTTCTTTCCCATATATCAACTAGTGTCTCTCCTGTACCACATTCTTTGAGGATTATCTCCGTAATATTTATTAATAGACTTAATTAACAGCCAGTTATATCTTAAACAGGCTTTTTTGAGTGACTGACATTTGGACAAGCACAAAAATAGGATTCATTTTGGAAAAAAAGCCGCTTTAAAAAGGCAGGCTTTAAAAAGTCAAGAAATAAAAATCAATTGTTCTTTATTAGGAGATTTACAAACATATCCTCTTCTTTTTTTCGATTTTAGGTTAAGTTGGCATTTTACACCAGAAATATGTATTTTTATTAAAAAATCATTAGATTTCAAAGAAGATTACAAATTTTTGTACAATTAATATTTTAAACTAGTGATTTTCGCCGGAAATTTCGACATAGGTTTCAAAGAATATTTACAATTCTAAAACAATTTTAGGTTATGTTAACATTTTCCACCGGAAATTGATTATTGAAAAAAAAAATAAAACATTTTTTTAATTAGATTTTTGACAGAATACGCTATATTTCTTTAGAATTGTTAAAATCACATTCCTTGTTTTCTATTTTCCATTTTTTAAAAAGTACAATTTAAATATTTCAAATTATTTCAAATTATTTCAAAATATTCCAAATGATTTCAAAATGTGATAGGCTTAAAAAATAAATGTAGAAAAAAATTCTAATATAAAATGTTTTTGTATTAAATGGAAAATAGCCTAATTTAAGGGGATTAAAATGACACGACTGTATGCTGGACTTCAGTCACCCGGTTAGTTTTAAGTTGCATACAATCTTGAAGTACTGATGTTTCGTCGCTTAGAGTAATATATAATAATAATAATAATAATACAATAATAGAAATAAATAATAACACATAATATAAATAACCTCAGGCGACCGATATTATAAATTTGATAAGAACTTGGATACATGTTAATTGGATCTGAATAAAGAATTTTTAGACCGCAAAGCAGCAGAAGTTTTTATCAATAACATATAATGATAATTTTTCGAAAATATATCAAATATAATATCCTGCTTTTTGCCGGTAAGGAAGTTTTTTTCTAACCATCAAAGCAACTTACAGTGTTTAAAATGATAAATTAATAAGCAATGATAAATTGAAAAAGTAGATATTCCTCAAATATTTCTAAAACCTTTCTGAATAATGTGGGTACGTTTATTTTTTTAAAATGTTCTCTTATAAGGCTGTTTCGGTCAGAAGCTATAACCTGAAAATTCAAATGCCTCATTTTACTTCATAAATACTAGCAATACAATTTTCAATGTTCAATTACCAAAAAAAAAAAAAACCCTAGTAGCACGGAACGTTCCCAGAACGTTCCGCGGGCACCTTCGAAACGTTCCAGGAACGCGTAAAATGTCCGCCGCTTGGGAACGTTCTATTGGGACCTGAAGCGAACCTTCCATTATTGTTATTTTTAACAACAATTATCTCGTAAACCGAAAGACATAGGTAAAAATGGATGTCATTTTTGAGTTTTAAATGCCCCATATACTACACTATAGTATGATATCCATATCATAAACTGACATCGATTTTGACCTATCACTTACTGTGTACGCGATATTTATTGATAATAATAACAATAACGGTACTTTATGTTTGGAACCTTCCCAATCGGCGGACATTTTACACATTCCAGGAACGTTCCGTGCTATTAGGAAAGAACATTTTTCGAAAAAATCGCTTTGGTCCATGGAGTGAAATTGCCTTTAGATTATGTGTTTCGAATATTACATTAAACAATGCATCCTCGTAAACGTATTTGGATATGGCTCAACCCCGAGTCGTTTTAATCCCCTTAATAGGCCAACTTTAGTTCTATTGTTTTTACATATCGTCATGCAGGTTGAAATAGATTTAATCTTGCACGATTTTCAAAGTGCAGTAAATTGATAACCAAGCAAGAACCCATTAAGGTTTCGAATTTGGGGTGTAGATATCGACAATACATGTCATATACTGTAAGTTGGATGAAAATTTAGAAAATTACAAAAAACGCAAACGCAACTTAGTGATGAAAACACCTAAATAGATTGATTCATTGAGTACTATGGCACTGGGATAATTGCTTTTTCAAAAATGGGGAAAATATTTCAAAGTCCATGTTCTATAGAATTTCTCCAACATGTGTTTTTCACGACCGTTGACTGTCTCTTGTCTAGTAAGGAATGTTTCATTTAAAAAAAAGGTTACACTAAAACTACAATCTACATTGTACTTGAGATCTTGGGAAAATGCGTACAAACCAAAATCTGTCAATTTCAAACGGTGTTTTCCTTCGTCTATTTTTTCCTGTTTTAAAATGATTTCAGTACTCACTGTTACCCGGTATGGTTCAGTCGCTCTAAACGAAATCTTGTAGAATCGAAATAACAATTTTTTAAGAAGTGTGTGCAAAAAATTGCAAAATGAAGTTAAAGTGTAACTGTAAAATTGCACTAAATGAATAAATAAATAAATTTGAATAAACTTTTCTGAATTTTTCGAACAGAATTCCATTTGATTCGATTAATGTTGAATTTTGAAATTTGAATTAATTTATAATCAAAAATTTTGTTTCAAATTTATAAAAAATATCTTTGAAACAATTTTTTATTATCTATCAACATTTTTATGGTGATTGTGACTATCAAAATTGATGTTGTGCTGATGGATTTCATATAAGACTTCTAACGGATTAAAATTTTCCCTTTCACAATGGAATATAGGACATAACAGCAGAAGGATAAGTCTTTTTTCTCCTTTATTGTTTTATACTTTGTGTGAAACTGAAGTTTCTTAGAAATTTTTACATATCATCATGAATTTCGCGGAAATTGACAGATTGTGGGGCTCAAACATTAATGTGAATGACAGTCCTGCTAAAAAGATCAAATCTTTCTACGCGTCAAGTAGAAAACTAAATCAAATTGAATCCCAGAAAACCTTCCTGACAAAATGCAAAAATCATGGAGTTTTTTCCAAAAAAAAATTTGATTTACAAAACAGATTAGATTTTAAATTCACGAACATCGAAAATAGAGAAAAATTTCAAGAAAGTAAAAATAAATTCCACAGATCAATTTTAAATTTGGTAATTAGTGACTCCCTTATGTCATTCAAGAGTGTATTATTGAAGACAATGAATTAAACCAGAGAATTACTCAAAATAATAAAAAACTAGACAGGAAGTTTATGGATTTAATTCAAAATCAAGGTGATATTCAGAAATTAAATATAAATATTCATCATGCGCTTTCACGTCAAAAATCGGACCCATGGTTTCAGAACATTTCAAAAATTAATATACCTTTCCAAGTGACCAACATTTTCAAATTAGGAGAAGGTTTCAGTAACAAATTTGGGGGAAAAAAGTTTATCCAATTATTAGAAGTTGTAAACGATGTAGAGATCAATATTCGCGAAATTCCAAGTAATATATTACAAGAATTCAGATCCAAGCTATCAGGATTATCTAAACATTTTATTGCAGACAACAAATTATTCTCAATTATGGACAAAGAATTAAATGAAGGCTATAAGTTAACGAATGAATTTTTAAAGAAAAATCCTGATCTCCTGATAACATGTGCAAATAAGGGTAACATTACAATAGCAATTTTGAAAAGCGAACATAACAACAAAATGATGACCATTCTTGAGGACAGAAATAGCTTTGAAATAATTGAAAACAAACCTCTCAGAAAATTACAAAAATCTCCTTTTAAGATTTTTAATAAATTTAGATTGAATGGATATCTTGGGAACACAAATAAAATAATATAGATACTGTAAATTCCGTTCTCTCTTCATCTTATGGCCTGATTAAAGCACACAAAGTTAATGATCCATTAAGACCGGTAATATCAACAATAGGTTATCCGACAAGAAAATTAGAAGAATTACTTAGTAACATCATTAAAAAATCAATTCCAATTTAAAAAAAAAGAGTAAAAAATTGTACAGTTTTTCTTGAACTCATCAAAGGAATTACAATTCCTCATGATTACATCCTAGCTTCTTTTCATATAATTGCTATTTTTCCAAACATTCCTTTAGATCAAGTAAAAGATTCGATTAAAAAAAAAGATGGGAATGCATAAAGCAACACACTAAAATTCCATTTAAAAAGTTCATTGAAGCAATCGATTTTGTTTTTCATTCGATTTATTTTCAATTTGTTAGTTATTTGTTAGTTAGAAAAAGTAGAATTTCAATGCCTCTTCTATGCGAGATATGTTGATGATTCTGATCTTTGTGCAGAAGCACATCCTATATTGCAATTCACTTTAGAATTAGAAAAAGAAAATGAGCTAAATTTTTTTAGATTTAACTCTGATTAAAACAGACGATGGGAGAATTAAAACGGATTGGTACAGAAAACCATAATTTTCAGGACGAACTTTGAGCTTTCTGTCAAATCACCCAATACAAATGAAAATTGCGATTATTAAAAATACGGTTGATAGGGCTATACAATTATCACATTAAAGTTTCCATTAAAAAAATATTAAATTATGCAAACAGATCCTTTTTTTGAACCATTATCCACCCTTGTTTACTGAAAAACATAAAAACAACAGAATTCATCAGATAAATTAGAAAGAAAACCTTTTAATTAACACAGAGACAAGAGAATTTGATAAATATAACACAGTTGTTATACCTTATTTTGATAAAATTTCAAAGTCCTTGAGATCTTTACTAGGAAAAATGGGATTACATACAATTTATAGAAATCCATTCAAGAGTAACAGAACTGTTAAATTGGGAAAAGATATACGCGACAAAATGGAAAAACAAAATGTAGTTTACAAAATTAAATGTAGGAATCGCAAGGCAGTATATATGGGTCAAACAAGGAGACCACTAAGAATAAGGAGAAATGAACATCAAAATAATTTTTATAGAAATCAGACAAATCATAGCGTGCTGTCAAAACATAGAATCACACATGGCCATGAATTCGATTGGGACGGTGTAAGAGAAAGGAACAAAGAAAAAGGGAATTCATGGAAATGTTATACATAAAGAGAGAGGACAATAATGCAATCAATTTGAAAAGAGACCTTTCGAGATATAACAAAGCCATTGATAGTTTTATCGAATTTTTATAGGAAACATTTGAAATTATTGTATTTCATTGGCAAATAAAACAAGCATTAAAGTGCATAAAATATTTCCGAAATATTAAGGATTGATACTTATACCGAAAATTAAAAGTTAAAAATTCATCCAAAAATAAAAAATAATGTTAATAACAGTACGACAAGAAACATTAATCTCATATGTACATACATTACTAATATTAAGCATAAGATAGAAATATGTGTTCGTAGTATACTATAAAATTATACCCTGATGAGGAGATCTAAAGTGGTCTCGAAACATGTTGGTCTCAAGAGTAGTATAAAAGACGGAGAAAGAAAAAGGAAAAGGGAGTGAGGATGGCTTGGTTGTCTCTTACCCAATTCTCTGCCTCTTTTTTCCTCTTGTTATATACTTGTCTCTAACGAGCCGATTACAATGTTGTTAAACATATTTTGAGGCCTTTCTATGCAATTCTTTTTGCATGTATTGAACTTTTTGAATATGGATTCTTTTTCGAAACAACTGATTTTTTGGTTCACAATGTTTATCAGTTCTCCTTTTCAAAAGTAAATGTTTGTACAGACTGACTTATTAATATTGTGTTTCTAATTTTCTTCTTAAAAGATTTATTTTCATTTGGCTCCTTGAGGAGATATGAAGAGAAGAAAAAGGCAAATTTGAACGAAGTTGAAACTTTCAAGACCCAGTTTTGAGCTTAAAGGTGCATACAATTTTAAAGATCTGCATTAACTTATTATATTTCGGGATATAACTTCCATATCAAATTAAAAATATATTCGATGGGAGAAATCCACGGTCAAATATGCCAAAATTTAGGATTTTTATCTCTATTTTATACCCTTTTTTAATATTGAAAACAATAGATAATTAAAAAATATTGCCATCTCGTGATTTTTGAATTGTGAATCTTTTTATTCTCTGATTACTTTTTGAAGAAGGTGTTAGTTCGGTTGAGGAAGGCGTTCGTTCAACGAAGTATTTTATTCTTGAAATTGTGTAGTGATACCACTGAGTTGCATAATTACATAAAAATAAGATAATATAACGGCACTTTGTACATTTCTTTTGAAATTACTGTATTATGCATTAATTTCAGTATGTAATGCAATGTGGTGAGTTTTGAATAAAATAATTTTTTTGCAAGGGATAATAGAATATTATATTATTTATATTTATAATAAAGCTGAGGATATCAGTGCAGCAAGGATGTCTGAGATAATTATATTTCTCATACATTAATAAATACATGTACATAATATATGAAATTACAATAATATCAATTTATTCAAAGAAATTGAAGATAAATTTTTTGTATTCTACAAATAATCTTAAATATACTCTTCCGCACAATGCCCTGTAATATGCGCACGCATTCTTCTTTTCTTCTATTTTGAATCATGTTCGTAAAAAAATGTTTGGAGAATCCTTTGAGAATTTGAAAGCAATTTAAGTTCTAGTCTTTGGAGATCTAGCCAATGTATCATACATAGTATGTCGATACATTTCTTAGAGACAAATTCTTGCATTCAAAAGAATAAAAACTGTTATATTTCATTAACTCGATTCACTTCTAAGATTTATTATATTCTACTGTAAAATATTGTATTTTTTGCACAGAATAAACTAGAAATTACAATAACTTAAACACAAATTCATCGACAAAATTAATCCCAATTCATATTATTTTGTAATTAACTTTATCGTGAATTTGAATCGCTATTCATGGTTCGATTAACTTAAAGCAAAAAATTGAATCTGACCTGTCTTCTTCGATTCGCAAGAATCTTATTTCATTCAATACACACCACATTTCATGGCATATTTCAATTTATTCATAATACAGTAGTTTCAAAAAAATTAAAAAAGTTATGTTGAATTATCTTAGTTTTATATAATTATGCAAATAGTATGAATTAGACGCTTAAATAAAAAAAAAAGAAACTTTATTTTTTGAACGAAAGCTTCCTTCTGAACCAACTTCTTTAAAAAACTCGGAACGAACACCTTCTTCAAACAAACTCCGAACCAACATCTTCTTCAAGCAGATTCGGACGAACATCTTATTCCACGACGATGTCGATATATCGCTAACAATTTTTTTGGAAAATAGGTCGCAACGTCTATCAGACGATCCATTATTTAACCAAATAAATACTTGTATGCAAATGCACGCAGAAAATGTTGAAATTTAAGAAAATTAAAAGAAAGTTGGTCGAAATATCGAGTTTTATATTGTTTATGTAATAAGCAATTTTTTATTCATGCATTTCTACTCAAGGGGTATAGTGAAATTATAAAATAAACAAATACATACATATAATATTTAAAGTATTGTAAAGTTTTCCACGAAGCAACAAAAATTTGTTATTTAATTTTCTGCAAATCACCAAGATTTACGACTTTTTAACCGTCATTGAATAGGGGGTCTAGCCATTTTAATTGTTAAAATCTTCTGCATTTTTTGTGTGTAAATTTTGAGTGCTAGAAATTTTATATATGCTCAAATAATTTTAGAATATTTTGCAAAGTTTTCATTGTATTGTGGTGCATAAAGATGAGATTTTGTCCTAGAAAAACTTAAAATATTAAAATCTTACAAGATTTTTAAAAAATTGGCATATTATGTAGTACTATACGAAAACAATTAATATTAGTGATTTTTGCAAAACTCTGGAAATTAAAAAAATTTTTTAACTTATTTTTGTTCCGCGGAGTCTCTGAGTATAGCTCAATATATTTCAAATTTTACACAGGTTATAAAGGACCCAAAATGAAAATTTTATGTGCTAAGCTGCTTTTGATTTCCAATTTTATTATTTTTTAACCCACCCTACTGCTCACTCCATATAAAATGATTTCAAGTGACTTCAGCTGAAGAATTAACTGACTTCAGGAGTATTCAAGTGAATTAATGTGAATTCGAATCGAGTGACTTCAGATATTTCAGGAGAATTCAAGAGACTTCAGATGAATTCAAGTGCCTTCAGAAGAATGCAAGTGACTTGAAGTGATTTTAAGTAATTCCAGACATTTCAGATATATCAGGAGACTTCAAGATATTTCATTACAAGTGTACATCTGAGTGAAGAAGGATAAAAGGAAAATATTCGAACAAGGGCAGAAGAAACTTAAAACGAACAAATACAACAATAATTTAGCGAAACAGATACAAAAGATATAAAGCGTATAATGGTACCATAATTAAACAAGTTATATTTTGGTTCTAAGCACTTTTATTTTCGTTGGTTCTTGGGAAGTGCGGATATAGTGCCAAAAAATGTTTAAGCTGGTTTTTGATATAAGAATTTCAACAGTTAACAAAATTTTATATTAAAAAAATTACCAATAATATACCAAAAGATTACACTAGAGTACACCAGATTGCATGGGCTTACACAAGATTACATGGATTGCAAGGGATTATAACAGTGGTTAACCCCTCGGTACCAGGTATACAAAAGGAGTACTACAGTGGTCTAGATTTCGTGACCTTCCAGATTTTGTAAGTTATTTAGAATAGATATTTGAATTTGCTTTACATTTCCTTTCTTTATTCTTAGAAAAAAAATTAGTGTATAATAATCTACAATAATTTAGAGTATAAAGACGGTGTTTAGTAAAAAATTAGAATATGATTTCAAAATAAATTTTTTTATTATTCATCCGATGTAGGTAGCACAGGTTTTTTACTTCACAGCCTTCATTTGCCAAAGTCCATCATTTAGATAGTGACAGTTTTCCACGCCTACTCCTTTATTCACTTTGGCTCTAGAATAGAGAAAAGATTATGTAAATGTACAAAAATGTTATTTTTCACAATACATGCATGGAGAGCAGTCACTTTCTCTGTATGTTTACTGCGGAGAAAGAGTTTTTTTTTTCGAGAGTGTGACGAAGTAAGTGTGGCAAAGACGTTGCCATATTCATGGCATCTCTTTGTACTGTTTTACGTTCGCGTGAGATGAGAATATGACTAAAGCAGTTTAACTAACGCCATCCGACGGTATAATTGGAAACAACAAACGTTAGAATGACTTGAACGGTAACTCGGGCCGGAAAGATCCGTTTACGGACGCAAGAGTCCAGAGTTTGAATTGTAAAATTTTTACTATTTGCTTCAAATTCACTGAATAGACTTAGCTGTAAATGTCAACGTTTTACGATTTCATAGCTTTCAGCGCCGCCAAACGGATCTTTCCAGCCCGAATTAGTCAATACTCTCAATAGTCAATTATTTTTAGAATGGATATTTTCAACCAATTTTGACCAAATTAAGTGCAGATTCGGATTACAGTGATGTTGGGATACACGAAGAATTACTTAAGAATTATGAAGACTGCCGCCGGAAAAAACCAAAGAGAAATATTGTGAAGCTTATGAACGATTCTTAAACAGGAAAAAGAAGACAAATATAACCTCTTCGAGGAAAAAGTGTTTATGGTTCATTTTACGAAGTGGCTATTCCTACGGTAACTAACGTGAGTAAAGCTTCCGAAACTAAGCCTACGTGAAATGGAAAAAGTTCCGAAGTGCATCGATGGCGGCGCTAGTGTTGTTAAAATGTGTTCAAATTTCAAATAAGACCGCGTGTGTACGTGATGTGTTAAAGTATAAAAATTAAAATAAAGTTATTTATTGACACTGGTTAGCGTAAGTATATAACACCTTGACTTTGACATATTTGTCTGCATGTTTATAAGTTTATGACAGGTTTCGCGACAGATGGGTCACTCTTTAAAACTCTTTTATTTTTCAAATTTTTGATTATACTTTTTTTAAATTCAACCATTTCAATTTTAATTGCAAAATTAAAAATTATGAGTTCTGATTTTAAACAACACATTTTATTTCTCGGACCTGAATAATTTTTTTGAATTTTAGTTGTTTGGCCTCAATTCATAAACACTTTAGCTCACTTTTTTTATTTTTTTTATTTCGCTCTCCTGAAAAAATCGGATTTTGTTTGTTGGTTATCGAGTCTGAAAGTAATTTGTCTATCTTTGTTTTTTATTAACAGAATATATTTACCAAGTTTTGTTCCCTTACTTTCCAACTTTGAAAAAAAAGTATATTTCATTTTTTTCTGTTTTAAATCATACATTTTATTATTTTCAGCACTACAAAAGTAGATTGTAAGGCGTTCATAAATCTACATGCATAAAAGGATGTAAACAAATTAGAGATCACAAAGATCAATTTAGAGCATACCAATCATGAACTACCTCAGGTAATTTTTTCAATTAGTGTATCGATTAAGACGATAACATAGGGTCAGTCTAGGCCACGTATTCATTTGTTATATTAAGAAGTGAATTGTTAATGTATTTGATTCTATTTGGAAACGAATAACAAGTTTCTGTCGATAAATTAAATTTTTTTAAGAAGTGACACAAATTCCATTTGACAGCAGTATTTCTTTAAAATGTTTAAAACCTTTCTGAAATCTTTGAAGTGTTTGGAAATTTTTTGAAATCTTGGAAATCTTTGTTAATGATGCTATGAAGTCTTGTAAAATGTTTAAAAATAAAATGAGACCTAACTCAGTAAAATGCCGTCATTTTTAAAGAATCAACGTGAAAAAACTGTTTTGTAATTCTTTCTTTATTATATTTTGCAGGGGCCAATGTCGTATTATTAGCTCTACGAAGAGTTGAGAAGTTACCTCTGTATGACAAAATGTAAATGTTAGTGAGAATCTAGGAATGCCTGCGGTAGTTCAAACTAGTCGCAATAATAATTTAAGTTATGCGCGAAAAAGGACGAATGCGTCATTTATTACTAATAACTTAAATCATTTGATGGGTGTATGTTCCAACAAGCAGTATTGTCAGAGATTGGATTTATTGAAAGAGCTTGATGAGTGCTGGAGAAATGGTACAGAAGTTACCTTAACAAAAATTCTTAGTGAACGTGGTAAGCATGAATTAGATTATACTGGTGTCAGAGGTACTCCTCCGGTGGTTATCACAAATGAATTTGTGGTAAAAAATGAGATTCCCGTGGCTGAAGGAATAGATGGTGCGATAAAGGATGTAACTGCAGAATACTTCGCGAATTGTATAGTTTGTCCTGTAATTGTTAATGAAACAGTGCCAAAAGAAGATAAGAAATCGACGTCAGAAATTAATGTAGAGGATGTTAGAATGCCTTCCGTTATTAAAAAACGCGGACGCCCTGAACACAGTGATACTACTACAGCAATTGGGTTGCGAAAAAATCGACAGGTAAAACTTCCTGTACCATTTATTAATCTCAAAGAAAAAGAAAAGATATGCTGTATTTTAAGTTGGGTTATATCGCGCGATAAGGTGACTTCAATATTCAATGGCGATTATTTAGTTGAAGAACGTGACTTAGAAATGCGTCCAGAATATATAAACCACTCGATACTGGATGATATACTTGATCTAGATATTTTAAAAACCTGCATGACGAAACCCGCGTTTGAATGCTTAAAAAGGACTGTAGAAATTAAGCAAAAAGGTATAGAATGGAAATGTGTTGAGTGTAATGATCTTTTAAACGCTCACTGTATTTGCTGCGACAGTTGCCTATTGTGGTATCACTTCAAATGCGTTGGTTTAAAAGCCGTACCAAATAAGAAAACTTAGTTTTGCCACCAATGTTCTTCGTTTTGAATATAAGAATTAAGGGGCTGATAGCGAAAGAGGGTATCAGCACTTCAATTTGTCTCGGAATAAATATAAGAATGGTTCATTAATTGTGAACGCCCAACAAATCTACAATTATTGTAACTGGTATTTTAATGCTCGTAATTTAAAAAGGTAAATAAAATATGATTTATTGAAACCCGAAAAAGCTTTAAATTTAAATTTATCATCATGAATCATCGTGAAAGTATTAAATCTATTATCAAGTACTATCTAATAGAATTACAATTGGGCCAATTTTTATCCCGATCGGACAACTTTCATTTTCGAGGTGGGTACACTTGAGAAATTATGCCCCATATATTTAATCGGCTTGCTTTGACAAGACTAGATGAAATTCTAGTGCTAAATTTGGGGGTGATTACCAAGGTCACAATTTTCAGATTAAATTTAAGAAAGTCACAAACACATTGTAATTCATTTTATTACAAGCTAAACCAACCTTTCACACAACTGCCGTATTCGTAATCAACAATGCTTTACAATGGGAACTTGAAAAACGGAAAATGACGAACTGAAATAATTTAAACTTCAATAGTAAGTAGAATTTTCATAACATAGATTATTTAATACAAATATATTACTCAGAGTTTTTCTTTTTTGAGATAAAATCTAAGATATCATTTTTTTTCTTTTCTCTACCATCGTCTGGGCTCTGTTAATTTCTTCTCGTGTTTCTTCTGCTTATTTCCGCAATTCTCTTACTGCTACAAGCATAGCCTGGGCGAGTTGAATCTCCTCCATGTTTTGTTTTTCCAGAGCCTTTTTCAATTTGATGTTAGCTTCTTTTAAGAGCCTGTTAGAATGTTTTAATTTCTGTTCTTCCTTTCTCAAAATAGCAAGCTTTTCTTCCTCAGAGTGCAATTTCTTTCTGCTTTCAGATATTTTGCGCAGTTTTTCTTTATCTTTCTTCATTTGTTCTTCTTCACGACTAAATATCATTTTTTCTTTCTGCCTCTAAATAATTTTCATAGCTATTACGGGCGCACCTTGCAGAATTAATAAGCTCCTTAGTAAGAGGCACAGTGTGAGGCAAATTGTTATACAGCTTAAGCACATATTTCACTGTGAGGATTAAATTCAGCGTCCTTTCGCTCATAGACGCTCTGTCATCCGTAAGGATACGACCAGAAACTGCAAACCCTCTCTCAACATCGGCGCTTCCATGAGACAGGGTAAGGAAGGCTTTCACGACTTTACTCACAGTCGGGTACTTCTTTGATCCCATATCATTTTTCAAATCAAGTATACGAGCTCAAATTTGGTCGATTCTCTCACCTTCAATCTCCAAGATTTTCTCTTCTTGCAGAAGTTTCCACTCGTCCTTGAGCACATCAGTTTCTACCATCCAGAGCAGAGCATTAGCGGCTGCCACAATGACGCTAGAGCTGAAAGATTTCGCCCACTTACCAGGGTGAAGGTACTGTAAGTCTCGAAGAATTATGGCAGATTTTAAGAATGATTTGTTTAAAATGTGCTTTCTCACGGCCATGTAATGCGACTGAGCATCTTAAATGAAGTCTTTTTCAATTCCGACACCGTAGACAATTCATCCAAGCAGTCTTGCGGGAGAACACAATTTTTCGGTTCGAGAAGATTACTGCTATCGAATACTTTGCAATAAGGCAGATCTTCTTTCTTACAAGACCTACTACCAATCAAGATTTTCACTAAATACGTCAGCTGTGAATGCAGCAGGTGAATAAGAGGCTCCTCTTTTTGAAACCTCTTTGTAAAATTCGTCAGTACCGTTGAGCTTGAAAGAACGAACATCATTTCAGCCTTCATCGTTGGTTTCTTTAACAGCTTTACAATCACCAGATAGCACTCCTTCTCATGCAAGTTCTGACCCTGCTTATTTAGAAGAAATTTGGGAAATATTCAAGCGTAGCATCCCAAAGAATGACACTTCTTTCTGTAGCCCCTTGAATTGTAAGCCAACGCGAAGATGCGTGCTCGATAAGATGTAGTAGTGGAACATCAAATTTCTCTAAAATGCTGAAAAAAATTTCTCACCTGGTCGGCCAGGCGTGAAAAAAAATCATGCAACAAATAAAGCAAAGAAGATGCTTCCTCTCCCAGCCTATCCATTCCACTAAGGAACGCATTATGACAAACGTGTATGTTGCAAGTAACAAGGTTAATAAAACCTTTCTTCCTCGTTTGAATTAGTTGGCTGTTTATCTCCCTGAAAACTCCTTTATTTACATTTGGGCCAAAATATTTACATTTCTCCAGAATGATGTAACTTGTAGCACTGCCAATAAAAAAGGTTTCTAAACAGTGAAAAACGATACTATGCAAATATCACAGAGGTCTGGAGTTACTTTTGCCCAGCCGCATTCGTCGTTTCGTCATGTAAAAAGACTGAAAAACGAGTCTTCCATGTCTTTTATGTTAGACAAACCTAAAATAGGGAGCCACGGCATCCTTTAGGAGATAAGTGGTTTTGGTGCGGCCAAGAGTAAAATCCTCGGTGATTTGATTCACGCCGAACATAGACTGGAAAATATTTCTCAAGTCGGCACCCGAAGCAGCACGAAAATCAGCAGCAATACACTTCAAAGCCCATATTAACTCCGCTCTTGTTGTTTGACCACGAACGCTGTAGATTTGAATGGTACTTGGAAATTTTGTCATCACAAAAGAAGAAGAATCATTTGACACTGTTGATGCACATTTTATCATCAACTGAGTCGTTTCTTGTTGGCCAGTAAAGTTTTTCTTGTGCTTGTCAGCTGCAGAATGTTGAATGAGAGCCTGAAATCCCTTATAAGTAACTATAATTCTAGAACCACCGCATACAGAGCAGGAAGCTTCGTGGTCGCTAAATCTGACTGCCCAATCTTTCACCGTATAGCCTTGTCCGTCATCTTTTTCAAGCCACAAAGAGGAAAAACTGTAATTCTACCCCATTGCGTTTCACAGTCAAAAACGAAAATTTGAGTTTTTCTTTTCGCGACTCTTTTCCGAAAATATAATGCTACGCAAGTATATATTTACGGAAAAAGATATTCATTTTTAGAATTTCTATTGAATCGTTTGAAAGTTCTAATTTTCGAAGTCATATACTTTTAAAAAAATACAACAAAATTGTTCAAATAAATTGTTTGACAAAAAAACTTTGATCTATCATACAATTTCATTTCCTAAAAGTGATCGCACGTAAATCTTTATTGATCAGATAAATAAATGTTATGAATTCATATTTGACGACCGCGAAATGTTTTAGAAGCTCATAAACAAGTTTCTGGTACTAGCGATAAGTAATGAAACGATTTTTGAAAAGCATTTTAAACAAAATAAAATTTTCTTTAAACAAAAAAGAAGTATAAAAATTTACAGAAACTAGATTGAAATTTTGGAAATTTTTATATACGATTGGATGGAAGTAATATTTTTAATAATAAGGTTAAATGTGTTTTGTGACTTTTACATTTTTTGTGCTGTATAAGATTTCAAAAAAACTTCTGTCACTTTTTATGTAAAAAAGGGCCCATGAAAAAAATCATCTCTATCAGAAAATTCGATCAACATACCTATTTGGAAAAAGAGTGCATCAATGAAACAGCGATATTTTTTTCCGAGAAAAGAAGCAAGAGAAATGACTATAGGGGATTCCCAGAAAAACACAATTTAGTGAATACATTTTATAAACTTATATTTTAATATAATAATCTCCTGAGAACTCTGGGAACAGTCGAAAGTCATTGTTTAAATTCCTTTGGAATAGAACTGACGGGCCTATGACAAAGCCACCGAACGCGTCCTCGGGTTGCGGATAGAGGGTCCCTGTACCAAGGGTTTCTGCTGAATATGGTTACAATAATTAATAAGCAATCGCGGACAAATGTCCAGGATGGTCCCCGAAGGAATAACCTCCAAGCGGAGGTGAAACAACCGCGCCGAAAACTGAATGAGACCTGGGTAAGGTATCTTAAATGGTGACTCTGGGATACCGGTCGACCACTCAGTATGCAGCCCTATCCTTGCATGCAGGGCTCTACAATGATGGACGAACCCTTTCCCTAGCTGCTCGTGGGAACAACAATGACACCACCAAACCACCAAAAAGTCGTGGATGAGATTCAAAACGATCGAACACGCAGAGCACCCGAAAATGGGTCGGCAGAAAGTGCCGATCACCTTTGAGTTCAGGGTGCTGAAAATAATTTTAGATGGAAACACGAGGACGAACTGGCGAAACCCCCACATTGAATAGACGAATAAACTTAAGGTTGACTTGCTAGACTGCTACGAAGCCAGCATTATCTCTGTTCACGGAGGCTTTATGGCGGGTATGCACACTCTTTGGTGCCAGAAACACCCAGAGCTTTAGCACGTTTCGCATCAGTCATTGCTAAATGAAGCTGCCTAACTTTCGAAAAACAGATAAATTCGCTGAGCACTTCCCCAACCGCTACTTGAACAAGCTGGAGACGAAGATTAAGAAGCGACATTAAGACCAAACGCGGAAAACAGGCACCTTCTGAGAGATGATCGCGATTTGAGGACAAGGAGTAACATTGACATCCAGGTTCCTCCTAAGCTCCAACATCTGGCTCAAATGGACGCCTCAATTCGTGAGGATATCTCGGAGGAGTCCGACCTGTAGACCATCAATTGTTCAGTTTATGGTGCTGCGCGAGCTTTATCTGATTCAAATCAAAGGCTACAGCCGACGATGGATCAAAAGACCAAAAGACGCTTGCATCAACTGAACCAGAAGATTGGATGGGAAAGAGAGAATGCGTCCCGTGTTCAGTGAGTGATTGACTAGATAACATCTGGTAGACCGTTCACAGAAAGGATTCGAAAGTACGCCCAAGAACAGAGGATCTACAATCACACACTGAACAAGTCAAAGCTGCTGACAATCAAGAGGCATATTGTTGACAAAATACGAGTGTTGTCTAACGCAAAATGGAGAATGCAGAAAAGGGACAGATGGGTCAGCAAGAATAAACAGTTTCTCGCTGACCCATCGCGCCTCTTCAGCCATCCCCAGGTTTCTGTCCAAAACCCACCTAAACCCAACGAGGTAGAGAATTTTTGGAGAGCGGTATATAAGCTCCCCAAAACGCTGAAGTTAACAGAAGACACTGATATTATCATCCGCTTCAAGGAGTTTTGCGAATACCTCATAACATCCTGGGAGGAATGCCCGTCAATCACTACCAACGCGGTGAAAAAAGCACTTAGGGGCACGTGGAACTTTTCCGCTGCAGGACCAGATGGTATCAAGAAATTCTGATAGAAAAGGTTACTTCTGCGCAACATCTGGCCCGCATATTTACCTCATATTTAAAGTCGGAAACGCCCATTCCGCAGTGGAGGGTGTTGGAACGCACTATACTTCTACAGAAAAAAGGCGACTTGTCCAACCCAGAGAATTACAGGCCAATAACTTGCTTGAACACGCTGCATAAGATCTTTACAGCTGTCCTAAACAACAGGATTGTTTAAAGAATGAAGCCTGTGTGGAGAGAGATGTACGAACAACGTGGCTAGAAAAAAGGTGTAGCAGACTGCCGAAAGAACCTGCTAATTGACAGGTGCGTCTGCAATGAGGCCGCAGCCCATTAGCGCGTTCTGTCAATGGCCTGAACTGACTACCGGAAAGCTTTTGATTCAACCTTTCATAGACTTATCATCTGTCTGTTGGAGAGGAGCTTGAAGGTTTATTCACACATAGTGAGATGCATAGAGATTGATGTCCCTTTGGAAAACTAGATGTACTATCTCATCTGGAAAATTATCGTGTGATAACGAACAACGTCACCTTCCGAGGTGCGGCTTTCAGGGCGATAACATGAGCCCTCTGCTCTTTTGCATCACACTTCTGTCTCTATCTCTCGCACTACGAAATTCTCCTGGATACCTCTGCGGCGACACTAATCATCGCGAGCATAAAGTCACTCATGTACTTTATCTGTATGACCTGAAGATCTATGCTTCTGGTGCAATCTGAAGAAAGGAAAGATTATTGGCGTTCCCAATGAACCTGAGCTTGTGGATATAAGTGCATTAGACATCTTGACATTGAAGAGACCTACACATACCTGGGCATGCCTCAAAGCCGCATTCAGGACGTGACATCAGTGAAGGAGTCTCTCCGAAGCAGATACAAGCATCTTCTTCGATCATACATATGCTTAAGAGCTTGCATATAAATTGGCCCGTTCCGCGATTATACATCTCACGCAGTCAAGGCGGACTTCTGAATCTCCAATGTCTTCATAACCGAATTGCTCGTAAATCTTACATCGTTAAAAGTGGCAGAGATTCTCTCCTAAAAATGGTCAGGAAACACGAGCTGATTGGCAAAGGAGCGTTCCTTTACAAAACCGCCGAGCAGGCGTCCGAGACCTTTGCCTGAATTTTAACACCAGAAGTGAGGAAAGTGCATCACTTCATCTAGATGCTTCACTTCTAAAAGCCAGCCGAAGTTGAAAAGCAAACTATTCCTTTCCTCAGATCATCAGGACCTAATTCAGGTACAGAGGGTTTCATTTTCACATGCAAGGATGGTGTCATTTCCCCCTTAGTATAACGTGACCGCATTTTATGTCAAGAAGTTCCCAGTGATAGGTGCAGAGCGTGTCATGCACACGCAGAGTACCTAGAACACATACTATCCTGGTGTCCCACTCACGCTGGAACCACGTATATCTACAGACATAATGCGGCTCTGAGAATGCCTTATTACTATCTTTGTCGTTCCCACGGTGTTGGCCGCGAACCTGCCCTGCCTAACACTCCAAGGGATATAGAGGCAATTGTCCAAAACGAGAAGTGCTTCTTGTTCTCAAGACCCACGAGGGTTTCTCTGGCGTGTTGTTGTGTTGTTTTAGTTTTAAACTGAAGCTGTGCAATACCGCCTTCTCGTAAACTACACAGTTCAGAGTCCAGAGATTAACGTCTTCAGGAAGCAAATCGGAAAGAGCAGTATTAGCTTCAGTTAATTTGTCCATCCTGAGAAAGACATTTTGGTAGATTTTTTGATATCCTAGTTCTCATGTTAGCATTGTCGACTATTAGTCCAAGGAATGCAGGATTTTTTCACCACAACATTTTAGAATGAAAACGAGGTATGCGATCATGTAGTGTTAATGCCTGGGATAAAGGCTTGTATGTTTGCAGGCAAAAATATGTGATCCGAGTGAATTGCGCAATGGTCAAAGTTGGCGAAATCATGTTTTCGGAGATTGCAATCAAGCTATTGATTTCCGAAAAAAAGTTTAATATTAAATTGAAGGTTTGAAAATAAATCTTCAATTCGGTAGGTCGCACATTGAGATTGTTTGATTTGTTCCCTCACAAAGTTGTTACGTCCTGAAGGGAACAAACTTACCTGTTTCAAAATAATTAATTAAAAAGGCTTTCTCGTTTTTGAACGAAATCTAGGACTTTGAAACAGGGATGAGAATAACTTCCGAAGGTTGAGATAAGCACACAATAATCTACAAATTAATCGGAATACAATTAAATATATAATATTTGAGTTTATTAAATATAGGAAATTACAAAGTTAAAGAAGGATAGCTGATTCCTTAGCATACCGTAACCGCATTTTAGGTCAAGAAGTTCCAAGCGATAGGTGCAGAGCGTGTCATATACACGTTGAGTACCTAGAACACATACTATCAGGGTGTCCCACTCACGGAGGAACGACGTATCTCTACAGACATAATGCGGCTCTAAGAGTGCTTTATTACCATCTTTGTCGCTATAACGGTGTTGGCCAAAACAACAAGTGCCAACATTTCTGGAACTACGTTTTTGGGAAAACAGCCTCCGTTGCAAACTCGAGGCCTGATATCGTTCTCCAAGACTTCGAGAAACGAACTATATTCGTAATCAAATTCTTGGCTCCGGCCGACTACAACATTACTGTCAAGAAGAAGGAAAAGGAGGACATGAAATGCAGCGACTTTACACAGAATATTGGGTTAAAGTAATTGTCCTTGTGATCGGTGCTCTCGGAGATGCGAAACTATCAGTGGTTCGTAACCTTAAAGCCATACCCGCGTGCCAAAAAATTATGCCAAGGTACTTGCAAGATGGATGCAGAAAACTGTGATCCTTGGGTCGCTTCGTGTCCTCAAGACACACGAGTGTTTCTCCAGCCTGCCGTGATTTCATCGTACCCAGTGGCCACCCATCTCACGACCGTGAGGCGTGGCCATAGGTGTGATTTACCGCAGTTCTACTAGGAGCTGATGTCATTTTTAGATGACAGTTGTTCTCAGTGGGACTCTGCAATGATTTAACTATTGCGGGAAAAATAAAATTGTAAAATTTTATGAAAAATTGCTGGCTGAAATGTTACCATAAAACGAGAAGACATTTTGAAATGCTGGAGATAGAGTAAAATAAATGGTTAAGATACTGATTTTCCACATATTTTGAAATATGTTTACCTGTTCTGTACATATTTTGAAAAGATTGTCGATTTTCTTATTAATTGTCATGGCCATGTGTCACGTCATTCGATCTCAAAGTAGCAGCTACTTGTTTTTAAAATGCATATCCCAACACAAATAAATTCCTTAATCTCTTAGTTTTATATGTTCAGAATCTCTAGAGTTGGACTTCATTAAAAAAACTATTCCGGCTGGTTTGAAAAGATTTTTTCTTACGAAAATTTTGTTGTCTAAAATGGTTATTTTGTTGGTATTTACCCTTATACATATTCAAACTGTTACTGTCTATAAACGGTAGAGTATACTACGAATGCGTACATCTCCATTATGATAAACGTGGATAAAAACAAAAATCGACAAATCAGCGCCAATCTATGGCGAACAAATATCAATTTTATAAAAAAATTGTTGTTCACGATGGGCCCCGGGCGAAGAAATTTCGGTGAAACGGCTTCAAAATTTTTAAGAACTTCTTGGGGGATCCGAAGATCACTTTCATGTAGATCTTTACTCATTTTTATCGGAATTTTCTATTGCATTCATAAAATGATTAACTAGCGACGCTGATAATTGTTGTTGCTAATCATCACGTCAGATAGAGTTGGTTATGCTGTTTCAACCATCCGGACGATTGTTGTTACCAATTATCCGTCTGATGGCGTTAGTTGTACTGTTTAAGTCATATTTTCGTATCTCTAAAACGCCATTCCATGACTGTGGAAATATGGTGTGGCAAATTCTTTGCTACTCTCTCGACAAAATATTCACTTTGTTCATGGTGTGCATGCACAGGCGTGTCATGAATGTATCATATGTTACGAAAAATGTATTTCTTCCGATCTTTGGGAGGTCATTTTAACAAAACGGTGACACATTTAAAGAATTGTTTTCAGTAAAATATTATTAAATGTGTAATTGTTAATCAAAAGAAAATTATCGCAAGTATGTTGTTCCACGCTTTATAAAAATGTATTCTACGAAAGTTATGAATATTTAAAAATGCATTACCTAAAGTTTGGCCTCACAAAAACGATTTCCCGCACTCTTGCAAGTTTTGAAGATGGTTGCATAACTCCAGGAGAGCCTCCACTGAGCGTTTCAGCACCAATCATTACGACAACGGGAAGGGGATTCCTGGTATCGACCTTTGGAGTGAAAACATCGAGCTTTAGGCAGTCTTCCACGCCTTCAATACGCCCAGAAGAATCTCTCTGCCAGCAATTAGCAGAGTTATTGTGAGCAAAGTAAATATCGGACCAGCAATTCTCTATTCTGCGCAGAGGTTCAGCTGGTTGCCAACGGCGATTGTTGATTGGTGGAACCGCGTAAGGTATGCCACGGAAAGCATAACCACCGTCCTCTAAAATCCCCTCCACCATTCCACAGGAAGTGGGTGCTGAGATATACTTTCCGTCCTTGAGAGGTGGCTCCAGTAAAACATACCTTGGACCTGCGCATGCCACGCTGATTATAACAATCACGGCTAATAGAATTAGTAGTGATGCCACTGAAAAAAACAAACATAATTTAACCGAAAGGTCTTTGAAATTAGATCAACTTTATTGAATATTGTTTTACGATACCATACAAGTATTCTGAATTGAAAAAAAATCCCTGTTGAAATATTTTCTTTACAATTGCGATTTTTTTTATTAATATTTTTTGCTTATTATGCAGGGATTATTTAATTCAATAATTGAATGAAAAAAGTCTGATAAAAAATATTTTAGAATGATAACTGTAGAACATGCGATGGTTTTCATGTAATTAAGAGGGCTGGGGACACCCGTGGGAATTCTGAGTTGAGTGTGCGAGAGAGACAGAAATATGACAAGCACGCCTAAAAGGGTGGAGCTTGTCAGTGGGGAAAAAAATTTCGAGAGCCAATTATCGTAGGAATATTTTCAGGAAAGAAAGGATACATCGGGAAAAAAGTGAAAAAAAATTGCCTGCAATAAAGTCATTATCAGGGGCCAGTCAGCCTGGGTCTCGGTCTCGAGCGGACTGTTTTTGGCCTTACGCGACCTTCCTATTGTTTGAGATTAGACACAGCGGAGAAAAATCCAAATTTAGTCAATATTACTTAATTAAATTTTAATAGACTGCATTAGCCTCGTTATATTATTACGAGTAAATCAAAAAAATATTGAAAAAAAATCGGTTAATATTTTCGGGGTTAATATTAGTTAATATTATAGTTATACATTATTATTATATTATATTTATATTATATTATTATTATAGTTATATATATTATTATAGTTAATATTAATATTAGAGGTAATATTTTTATATTTGTTGATCTTCAAAGATCCCTTCCACGTTATTCGTTTAAGAACCCAATCATAGCACACAAGTAATAATTGACAACAATATAGTTTCGAAATATATTTGTTATATAAATTTCCCAATATATTAGAAAAAAGCGTTTTTTATTGAAATCTTACTTTTTCATCGTTAAATAATCGTTACAAATCGAGAAATTAGTCTTCAAAATTAGGGTAACTTTGACCAAGCATATTTTAAATATTTTAAATATTTGTTGAAATTTGAGAAATAATCGTTCTACCTTATTTATTTACGAATCCAGGCAGACCACATAAATTACGGCCGCAAGAAGTCGAACAAAAGTTAGAAATATTGAAAATACTCTGCTTGAAGTTTCATCTAATCGAAACATTTCATTGGGATATTTTCGAAATGATATCCAGTGAAAATTTGGAATTATATTTCTAAATATACCAGAAAAAAAAAATTTGTATTGAAAGTATACTTTTTAATTCTAAAATAATAGTTAAAAACCGAGAAATTAGTCTTCGAAAATAGGGTAACTTTGACCAAGCATATTTTTAATATCATCAATATTTATTAAAATTTGATAAATATTCGTTCCATCTTAATTATTTACGATTCCAGACATAGCACATACGTTATAATTGTTAACAATGGTTATACATAAAATAGCCTCAAGAAGGCGAAATAAAGTTTGAAATGTTGAAAATATTCTGCTTGAATTTTCGGCTCCATCCGAATACAACATCACTACCAAGGAGAAAGAAAAGGAGGAGAGGTACGAAGACCTTAAAAGGGAGCTGCAACGACTGTACCCAAAATATTCGGCACAAGTAATTGTCCTTGTGATAGGTGTTTTCGGAGGTGCAAAACTGTCACTGGTTCGTAACTTCAAAGCCATGCCCGCGTGCCAAAAATATGCCAAAGCACTTGCGAGATGGATGCAGAAAACTGTCATCCTTGGGTCGCTTCGTGTCCTCAAGACACACGAGGGTTTTGCCGGCCTGTCGTTGTGATTTCATCGGGTTCTGTGACCACCCATCTCAAGGTTGTGAGACGTGGCCATAAGTGTGATTTACCGGGGTCCTACTGGGAGCCGATGTCATTTTTAGATGGCAGCTGCTCTCAGAGGGACCCTGCGGTGGTTGTTTAACACACACACAAATATATATATAAATAATAATAATAATAACGTTAAAATTTATTAACGTATTTCTCGCTCTCACGGTGTTGGCCGCGACCAACTTACGGTGTCATCCACGGCGAGCACCCCAAAACGTTACATCAATATGAAGTGGATAGTAAGGCATTCAATATTTGGCTGAAAAAGGGCCTTATGTATCCAGAAATGGAAGGATTCGAAATTGCGATTCAGGACAGGGTTGTCAGCACCAGAAATTATCGCAAATACCTGTTACATCAAGGCGTAGTTGACCGGTGCCGATTATGTGGAGATACCAACGAATCCATCGAGCGTAATGGCTCAAAGAGAATATACGCACAGACATAATGATGTGGCGGGCATTATACAGCAACAACTTTCCCTAAACCTAGGACTTTTAACAGAATGGATGCCTTTTTATAGATGCATCCCAATGCACGTTTTAGAAAACGATGTAAGGACAACAGCGGTAAAAGACGAACTCAAAACTACACCATGCTCATAATTTTGTACCTACAAAATCATCATCAAAGATTTCAAACATCGTATAAATTAACTTATAAAATCCTCATCTAATCGGTCACTTGACTTAGTCCGTGGCTAAGATGAGAAACCGGGATCACCCGAGAACAAGTTTAAAAAATAATAATAATAATGGCGTAGGGATATGGCGACCCCACGGCCCGAGAGCTCCGGTTCTTGCAGTCAGCCACGTTGCATTGGGCTAACTCTCCCATGCAACGAATTATGCGGATACGTCACCAGTATCGCGCAGTGCCATCCACAATAGGCCTCTCACGGATGGAGGCCATGGTTCAGTTGGGAGTGACAATTGAGTATGGACATGACCTTGATATTTACCGTATATGATAGGCAGCGCCCGCGGCGGCCAAAGCCTGAAATCCCTGAGGGATAGAAATTTGAAATTTACATAAAATAGCATGTGTGCATTGTTTTGAAATATAATAAACGCATAAACGATTGCTTCAAAAACGTATATAACATTTTTCAAAATGAAGCAAAATAATAGAAGAAACTTTCCTGCAAAAAGATTTCGTGAAATATTTGTCTTTTTATTCCAGCTAAACCTGTTCTAGTTTCGTTATTGGTTATGGACATAACCTTAACAATTACCGGTCGAATGTCAACAAGCGGATTGACGATAAATATTTTAATTAAAACAGGATTTCAAGCTATAAGTCATTCATCGATTTTCATCCTCAAACATTCAATAAGGGAAAAGTTTAGCAGTAATTCATGTGGTCAGGTTGCAGGAGTTGAAAGTAAATGGTAAATGGCAAAATTCCGTGGAGCGTTATCAGATAAACGTCTGTTAGTTCTCCCTCATACGACATTAAATTACAGGTGTTTCTTAAATAAAAAATATATTGTAACATAAAGAGAAGTATTAGGGAAATCTATACTTATTCAAATTGCCTTTCCTAGCTTTTTGACTGCGTTATGTCGGTTATGCCATAATCAACAAACCTACGAAAAAAGTTTTTTCACATAACATAGCTAATTGTTAAAAAAGAACTTCACTTAAAACTCAAGACAACTAATAACATAGTCAGTGTCATTTAAATTAAAATAAAATATACCCCATAAATATTCTAGGATAATTAAACTTTCTAACCTCAAAATCTGACAACTAGCATTACTTTCACAAAAATAATAGATCGTATAAATATTCGAATATATATAATATTACTCACCCAATGAATACAATAATTTGTCCAGATACCTCAGTATTTATTTTTCGAAAAACCAGAGTATTGAGTAAAAAATTAGATTCTCCTGAATTTTGCAATGTATTGAAAAGCACTCTTCCTCGTTTAAAACTCAAAAATTTTCGATAGTCAGGTGAGGCGTTCTCTCGAAAAACTACCTAAGTCGACTTAGGTTTTCGCACGAAATTGTGAAAGAAACAAATGTGTTTTCACAAAGACGAATACATTTTAAAAACATTTAACATTACAATACGAATATACAATTATGCACTCTCGAAAAAAAATAAAAACATAACGTTCAATATTTAAACAAATAATAGTGTTACCTTCAACTTCGGTGGTGTTTCCAGAGACCGCCTTATTTTTGTGTTAATTTGAGATATGACCACAAATTTTGCATTATTATTAATAAATAACGTTGACTTTATTATTCAAAAACATACATTACGTCAACCATGTGAAAAAGCTAGAACGTGGCGTGGGGAACCTGAACGGCGCACAGTGCGGCGCGGCCGCGCGGGTTGACTCGGAGCGCGCAACTCAACATTACATTAAATAATGCATGCATAAAAATGAAAAAATTGTTCCGATATTCGACAAATTAACTGTTAGAATGTCATAGATGATGCAAACGATTTCTGCCGGAAAACCACCATATACACAGTGCAAATTTTAATGTTTGTCTTATATTTCATCTATTAAAAACAATTTTCTATTTATTTAAAAAAATAATGTAAATTGTGAGAGGCGAAAAAAATAGTTTTTTTTTTCGTTATATTCACACACTCTGTTCAGTAGATTTATTGCATCCCTCGCAGAAATTTTTCCGTGGCCCAGACCGGGGCCCGATCTGGCCAAATGGGGCCCAGATCAGGAAGCCAGGTTGGATCAGACCAGTGATGAAACGCACGGCCTAGTCTGGGCCGGACTTGTTAGCCCGATCGGTGTGCCGGGTCAGTGCCAAGTCGGTACCCTATCAGATCCCGATTGAGACACATAAGCACATCCTTGAAAAGTCCAATCCTCCCCAATGTGATCAATGCAACGTCACGATCAACGTAAAACATCTTATTATTGAGTGCAGAAAATACAGCGATACCTGACATAAATTAGGAATACCAGACTCTCTTCAAGAAGCATTAGGACGACCCAAGCAAGCCGAAAAAACAGTCAAATTCTTAAAAGAAATAAATTTTTTTTTGTCAAATTTAATCAAACACTCTATAATAAGTAATTTTTTAAAACAAATTTGCTATAGTAGCAATTTTTTCCTAACAGATGAATTTTACAAGTTTGGTCAATAACCGTACAATAGCATAAATCCAATTCTTAGCTTAACTGTTCCCGTCGCTAATTACCTAACTGTAGATGGGACGTTAAATAAACCTAAAAAAAATATATATAAGTCTTACAAACATATAATTTTATAATTTTTTTGGTTGAGAATTCATCGTTTGCTTAAATGTAGTATTATTATGTTGAAAATTCAACACTTGTGTTAAAAATTACTCTTTTTGGGTTGTACATTCAACTATTTTGGTAAAAAATTATAACTATTTAGTTGAAAATTAACTTTTTATTAATTAATATTTTTATTTGAAAAATCAACTATTTGGATAAAAATGCATTCATCTATTTTGTTGAAAATCCAATACTTCTAAGTTGTAATGTATTTGAATTTACTTTTTTTTGTAATAAAAAATTTTTTACGTAAGATCTTCAAATTTACTCCCTTCCCCTCCCTCTCTCTTATAAGAAACAGTAATATTTCAACAAACCTCACCTCCCCAAAATCATCTTCCGTGATTTGTGGATAACATAAAATTCTGTACGACTGTTGTCACTAAAATGCTTTGAGATAATTTTAGAAACAAGCATTTTTTGCATTTACATTATCGATCTCCTAGGACCTAGTTGTAAGGTTGTTTTTATAACTAAAAGAAGAATTCATAACTGTCAGGGAAATGGCAGGGGAAGACTGGGAATTTCGAAAAAGGGATTTTGTAGCAATCCTGATTTAATTGTTTCTATAGAGCCTAATGGAATTTGAATAGGTGAATAAGAAACTATAAAATATCCGAAATGCAGATAAATGCGTTTCATCTTTGTCCAATTTGACAATGACTTTCTACACGGGTTTTATGATCTGAACCTTATGGTGTTGCAAACGACTGGGGGTGTAGCAACATCCAAAATACGTCTACAAGGATGAATTTTTGATGTAATATTTCTGCTACATAATCTGATGGCAATTCTATTGACCTGTACAGAGAGCTTTTTCCGGAAAATGTTCTTGTTGTTGTTCTTTTTATAATCGAAAATGAAGTATTTTTTTGCGCCTGAAACCAGCAACATAGTGTAGTGTCTCGAGCTATTATCTAGTCTAGTCAGTGGCCCTCGTTAGAATGCCGACAGCAATGTTTGCGATAGCCTCTCTTCGTGGCTTTGGCACGGCAGTTCAGGAAGTTTGAATATTTTTCGTGACTTACCAACAAAAAAAAATGTAGTGTGTGATTGATAAAGCAGAGATTAAAATAGGAAGCATGTATTGCGATTCAAAAGTAATATCTAGATAGTGAATTGGGAAAATAGATATTTGACAAATATTTTTTAAAACTTTCTAAAGAATTTGGGTATGTAAATACTAGCAATAAATATTTTTTAAATTCTAAATGGTACTTTTCACCAGAAGTGGAAATAAGGAGGTCCCACTGACCGGACAATGGCTTGAGTCTACACTGTGTTGCCGGCTTTAGGCGCTTTCAAGACTTAATTTTCAATTTAAAATAAGAACAACAACAAGAAAATTTTACGGAAAAAACTCTCCGTGCAGGCCGATGTAATTTCTTTTAGATTATGTAGTAAAAATATTACATCTTAAGTCTTAAGGTGCTTCCTCAGGCTCGATTTTCAGCCCATGTATTACAAATGACATGTTTCCTCCTACAAGCATGAATTGTTTGATGTATTATTTTTACCACATAATCTCAACGGTATAATACAGAACCTATTAGTGCCTTTTTTCGAAAAAAGGGCCTTGGTTTTTTTTTTTTCAATCAATCGAAAATATGCTGGATTTATGAGCCTGGTAACGAACAATCCGCCACCAGAAAAGTACCCATCATGAACCGAAAACAGGCACGTTACCAGGCGCATAAATCCAGCATATTTTCGATTAATTAAAAGAGCACTACAACCAAACCATTTTTCGAAAAAAGGCACTAACAGGTGTTGTATTTTGACCTTTAGATTATGTGGTTAAAATATTACATCAAATAATTCATCCTTGTAGGAGGAAACATGTTATTTGTAATACATGGGCTAAAAATCGAGCCTGAGGAAGCACCTTAAGATTATTCACTACTGAGATATTTATCCTATAAAGGTTCTTTGTTCTCTGGAAATCTTTAATATTTAAATTAATAACATATTATAGATTTTATTGATCGAGTGTATAAAATAGATTGGTTTTATTCATAGATAAGTTAATTAGAATTAAATTTTGGAGGTAAAGGGTTCGTCTCCAATTCGGAGCAAATAGAGCGTTAATCAGAGGGTCAGGGCGGCTTTGATCAAGTGAAGTTGGCACACACGACACAAAGATAAAGCGCACATAACAGGAGAATCTCAGCTGATTGTTGCACTCCATCAGTTACACATACTGAGCCAGAATATATGCCTCCAGGCACCCAGATATAATGTTCTATTTATACCACAAATTACACCATTCCCATAGTTGCAATTTGACGATTTCGGTTAAATGAAGCTGTTTTAAATGCACCTGCATTGCCCTATATGCATACGAAATGCAATCCTCACTCTCAAATACTATTCCTCTTCTTTATAATGAAAATTTACAAATCATTTTCTAATTTTGGAAATTGAAAACCCCTAACTAGAGGTCTTCAATCCCTTCGAATTTTTTTTTCAAATTATACTCCTCCCAATAGTACGCCATAAGCAAACATGTAATATTCTGAAGTAATAAAATGCGCTTTTTAACCATTCTCGAGAAAAACGGCTTTCAAAAATCCACGAACGTTACATGGACCGCGGTGTGAGAATCTTTCAACTCCCGGTTACATCAGGCGGTAGCGCTAAATTTGTTTGTTTATTAAAATTTGTATTGCAATTTTCTATTTAATTTATTTGTGTAAAGCCAAAATATTCATTTTTAACCATTTTTTTTTCATATGAAATTTTTTTCTTCCAACTTTTATCACTTTCACTTCAAGAAAAGTTTTTTTAACGATAATTCTCATTTTTGTCATTCAATTGAACATTTATATTGCAGTTATTATTATTTTCATATGCAATAAAAATAGTAAAATAAGAATAAAATAAGTATTCAAATATAACGAACTAATGGAATAAAATGATATAAAAGTAGAATATAAATAAAAGACATAATTTATTATTATGATAATATTCATATTTTGAAATAGTCCTAATAAGTGATGTGTTTTAACAACAAATTTCAGAGGGATTCATAATTTTTCAAGGATGTCACGTCACTAACTAATACTTGAAATATTCGCTTCGGAAGAGATAAAGTTTGAAAACACGAATTTTTTCATATGAAAAAATTGTACAATAAGTGGTATAATAAAAAACTCAGAATTCTGTACTGAAAAGAATTAGACTAGAAAAAAAATGAGAATAAGGAATCAAAATGTATCTACTGATAAAAATATATTTAAAAAATTCAAAGATGAGCATTTTTTAATTGTGCGAACGTATGTATGCCAATGTTTAAAGTATTTTTCAGATTTTTCAAAGCTATTGAAAAAAAATAAACACAAAAAAGAGTAGAACATTTGGTAAAGGAAAGGCACTACTTTTAAAGGTCACTTTCTTTCAATATTCTCGAAATACGCAAATGATAGAAAAAGTTTTCAATAATGAACTAAATCCCCTTTTAATCCCCTTTTTCGACAAAAATCCCCTTTTAATTTCTTTTTTCCGAAAAAAATCCCCGTCTTTATCTAATATTGAACTACTGAATTGCTCCGAACGCTGGCACAGTTATTATTCAATTAACTAGAAAACTTATGATTCTTTACAAATTGTCTTAAACAAATTTTTACTGGAACAATTTTAATTTAAATAAAAATTAACGAAAAACTGAATTTTAAATGATATTTCAAGAAATTAAGTCAGCCCTTGATCCCAGTCTTGATCCTTAAGCCGATTGAACAACAATTCCAGTCTTTTTCTACATAGAAAATAAAAACACAAAAATTCAAGTGACTGTTGTTGACTAAACAATTTTTACCCGAGCTATTATTTTCTCAAATAAGCTATAGTATCGGTTCCAAATTTAATTATAATCAGCAATCATTTTGCCTGATTTTGTAAATCATTTTAGAAATCGCTCAATTTTGAAAAAAAAAAAAAACATTACGTAACTGAAGCAGTGTTGGGTAAGTTACTTTTTTAGTGTAACTAGTTACAGTTGCGGTACTTGTAACTGTAACTAGTTTCAGTCACTAGATAAAGCACCTTCAAGTTACGTAAAAAGTTACTTCTTCAGTTTCTTAATTTTATAATTTAAAAATCAAAATAACTAAGATGATAATTAAGAAAATCCCAATTTAAAAAGAATCAGGCATTACTTAAAGTAAATAGAAAATATGCAATATGTCTCGGCAAGTCAAAAATAATATATATTTAGAATAAAATTCAAATTGAGTAATAGATGTCACTCGTAATATCCTGCCCATGATATCAGATTCTGAACGAGTTTTTTTCGTATTGTTCGACAGGATCACCAGAATGACTTACTTGGTTAACTTTATTTTGAACAGCCATTAAAAATGATTTTTCATCTTGAATTTCAAGTTAATCATGACTCACGTATTCAGTTCTGGCAATTCTATTTTGACGGTACTGTGCAAATCATTACTTTCGCCTGATAAAATAATTTAAAATACTGTTTGCATGAATGTAGAAAAGAATGCATTTGATTGTTGTACCTTAAAATTGGTTGGATTGAACGAAGTAAAATTCGTCTAGATTTAAGACTCCATACTGAAATTCAGGTAACAATTTTAAGTAGCAGGCCCTAAAATGTTTCAAATTTCGGACAAACCATCTTTTCACATTATTCGATTTGAAGAACTTTAAATTCCTAACATTTCAAGTAATAATACTGCATTTTCAACAAAAAAGTTACTTTTTAACCAAATAGTTGGATTTCCTTATTAATAGGTAATTTTTTAATCACATACATGCATTTTTAACCAATTAGTTGAATTTTCATACCGAATATATTAATTTTCAACAAAGCAGTTAACTGTCAACGAAGTAGTAGAATTTTCTACTATTTAAAAAAAAAAATACGAATTTTTAATAAAAGTGTTAAATTCCCAACATAAAAGTTCATTTTCAACCAAATAGTTAAATTTTCTACAAAAATATTTGAATTTTCTACAAAAAAAACGAATTTGAAACAAAATAGTTAAATTTTTAATCAAGGAGATGAATTTTCAACCAAAATTATGAATCTTCAACCAAACAACTGATTTTTTTAATAAAGAGTTCAACTTTCAACCAAGTGGTTAAATTTTCAACCAGAAAATACTGATTTTCAACAAAATATTTGAATACTCTACAAAAATTTCATTACCGAAAGAGGTAAATTTTCAAACCAAAAACAAGACTTTTCAACAAAAGAGTTGAATTTTCAAACCGAAAATATTAATTTTCAACAAACATATTCGGTATTTTTCGACCAACTAGTTGAATTTTCTACCCAAAAATAGTTGAATTTTTAACAAAATAGATGAAGTTTCTACCAAAATAGATGAATTCTCAACAAAAAATATAATCAATGATACTATTTCAACCCAAAAATTCTAAATTATGGAGAAATGTTAAATCCAAACTTTGTTACGTCCGGGAGTGATAAATAAATTTTTTTTTTGAGGATTAGGAAGAACCGAGTAAGTAAAAAAATTCTACTAAATTGTTAAATTTTCAAACCAAAAAGACGAATTTTCTACAAAACGGTCTCATTTTTAGACTGAAAACATGAATTTTCAACAAAAAAGTTACTTTTCAACCAAATGGTAAAACTTTCAACCAAAATACATGAATTATTAACCAAGTAGTTACATTTTCAACAAAAAAGTGACTATCTCTAGAAGGTTAAAACAAGAGGTTCAAATCGATCATCTGAGAGTGTCGACTTGGTGTCATCTCTAACGGTCGACTCAAGCGTCATAGAGTCGAAACGATCATCACATAGGGCGGACTGATCATTATAAAGTGTCGCATCGCTCATCATAAAGGGTCTATTTGTTCATATCATATTGGTCGACATGATCTCCTCGGACAGGCGAGAGACTAGAAATGATCAAATTAAGTGGAACCTATAAAACCTGAAAATTTACATGAAATACATGAATTCTGAAAGCATGTTTTATTCGATGGGTCATTTGCTCTTCCGTGGATGGTCGAAATGAGTGAAAACAAGATGATCGTATTGACCATCCAGAAAAGATACCTTGCTTATCCCTGATAGTGAGTCTGGCGTTCTTATAACAGTCAGACTGGTCATAAAATGAGAGCCTCTCCGACTATGTCAAAAAAAATTCTGGATGGTTCTTTAGATCATCGAAAAGAACGGACTGGCTCTCTAAATTTTGACCCTCTAACTTTGACCATCCATTTTTCTCCGTGTAGCGTAACTTTTCAGTAACTCAGTTACTTGTAACTGAACTGAAGTGAAAGTCATTAAACTTCATGAGAAAAATGTGTCTCCACTTGTTCTGAAGTGAAAAATTAAACCATTGAATTGAATCCGAAGGAGTGTTTTTCCGTCCATTGTTTCTGGTGCTCTCTAGTCTCTAGTCTATACAAAAGTCGAACAAAATGGCGGAAAACACCACTTCACGACAAAATGAGCCTGAGAGCAAAATAGAATGGAAAGAGAAAATCCAGAGAAGAAATTGAAAAATGTTGTGCCGAGAATGGCAAGCAGTTAACTACAGGAAATAATGGAACGGTGGCAATCGAATTGTGCCTTCGTCGATGAAGCGCTCGAATAATGAAATTTCGCCGCTTAAATCAATTATCTACCCTGCGAACGAGCGACTTAATTGACTCACTCGGATTGTCGTTGCAACACGTATTATAGTCATTCAAAATCTGGTATCTGTCAAATTCAATTACACGATCTTCATTCGTAAACGTCATGGCTTACTGAATATTAAGCGAAACGTGTCTTAGAGACTATCAATTGATATTAGGGTAATAAAAAATCTTCAGAATGGCTGATTCTGCCGTTCTGATAAAGAAACTGTTCAACTGCTTTTTAATTGAATTGATTTATTATTGATTGAAGATTGGCCTATTTTGTTGAAAATTCCTTATCTTTTTGGTTGAAAATAAATGTTTTCAAATTCAAATTTAACTGTTCCATTTTTGGTTGAAAATTGATCGTTTTTGGTTAAAAATTCAACTAATTGGCTTAAAAATTGAACTGTTTCGTTGAAAATTCGTCTTTTTTTTTAATTCGACTGCTTTTGATTTAAAATTAAATTTTTTGCGTTAAAATATCAACTATTACATTTTTTTTTGTTAAAAAATCAGTTTTTTGGTTGATGAATCATTATTTTAGTTGAAAATCCTTTTTTTTGTTGGACATTTAACAATTTTGTTAACTTTTTTTTTAGAAAATTAATTTTTTTAACTGAAAATTTTAATATTTTGTTAAAAATTTCTTTTTTGATAGAAGATTTATCATTTATGTTGTGAACTAAATTCTTAGGTTAAAAATTAAACTATTTTGTGGAAAATTTGGCTTTTTTATTGTAAATTACTTTTTTTAACTGAAAATTGAAATATTCCATTTCTTGTTGAAACTTTATGTTTTTCAGTTGAACATTCCACATTTTGGTAGAAAATTTGTCTTTTATGGTAGCAATTTAATTTTCTTGGCTGCAAAGTCATTTTTTTTAGTGGAATTTTCATGTATTTTATTGAAAAGTTGTATTTTTTTGTAGAAAATTTTTTTTATAATTGAAAATTTAATTGCTCAGTTAAAAAATCATTTTTTTATGTTTGAAAATTTAACTATTTTACATATTGAAATTTTCTTCTTTTCGTTTGTAAATTAATTTTTTACTGTGAATGTAACTATTCTTTTTTTTCTTGAAAATATTTTTTTTTTAGTTTAAAATTCATATATTTTGTTAAAAACTCGTCTTTTTTCGTTGAGAAATTACACTTTTTTATTAAAAATCCATATTTTTTAGTTGAAAAATCAACTTTTTTATGGAAATTTCGTCTTTTTGGCTTGAAAATTTAGCATTTGGGATGAATTTTTTTATCTTTATTAACTGAAAAATCTTGTTTGGAATAAAAACTCAACTCTTTTGTTGAAATTTTTTATTTTTTGCATTTGAAGGTCAATCTGTTTCGGTTGAGGATTCAACTAGTTTGTTGAAAATTCGTATTCTTTGGTTCAAATCAACTGTTTTCTGTTTAAAATTAAAATAATTATTTGTGGAAACATCAACTATTACACTTTTTGTTGAGAATTTATTGTTTTGTAGAAGATTCATCTTGTTGGTTTGAAAATTCCTTTTGTTTTGGTTAAACAAAATTTTTTTTTTGGTTGAAATTTAAACTATTTTGTTAAAAATGGTCCTTTTTTTTGTTTGATAATTAATTTTTTTAACTTAAAATTTATCTTATTTAGTTGAAACTTCATGTTTCTTTTGGGTTGGAAAAATCAACTATTTAGTTAAAAAAATTTCTATTTTGTTGAAAATGCAATACTTCTAAGTCATAATGTATGTGGATTTACTCCCCCCCCCCTCCTCCAACTTTATATATATATATATATTTTTAAATTCGTTATTTTTTCGATCAGAGATAAGTTTTTTCAAATTGAAATTTAACCATTCCATTTTTTGTTGGAAATTGATCGCTTTTAGTTGAAAATTCAACTAATTGGCTTAAAAATATAACTTTTTTGTTGAAAATCGTATTGGTTTCGTAGAAAATTCCACTATTTGGTTAAAAATTCATATTTTCGGGTTAAAAATTCAATTGTTGTCTAGAGAATTCGCCTTTTTGATTTGAAAATTCAACAGTTTGGTTGACACTTGTTTTCTTTATTGACTGCAAAATCTATCCTGGTTGAAGATTCAACTATTTTGTTTAACATTCATCTTTTTCGTTAAACTCGACTGGTTCTTATTTGAAATTGAAATCTTTTTGTGAAAATGAGGATTAGCTTGAAAAACGTCTCACAAGAATGAAAAAAGAAAAAAGTATTTTTTTTAAATACCAGATTTTCACAAAAAAAGTGAAGGAGAGATCAACCTACCTGGATCACCTTATCATGAACCCACAGTAGATAATCATTAATCTAAAATACTAGTGTATGTAAAATAATTAATTTAATTAATAGTTAAAATAATATAAGTTTTCGTGAATTAAAATAAATTATTTTACGTATATTTGTGCTTTCAATTACCGATTATCTACTGTATGTTCATTACCTACTGTAGGGTGATCTCTCCTGCTTTCTTTGAAAAAAAATAGTTAACGTTTTTTGGTACATGATTCTAAAACTTTTTTCAATAATCCCAAAGACCACTTATATCATATTCCCATATATTTCAAGTATTCCTTGTATTCACAAATATTTTCAAATATTCTGATATATTCTCAAGTATTCCAAAGTATACTTTGAGAATATATTTCTCGTGCACGCAAACTGAGTGTATTCAACCTCTCGGTAATTAGTGAAAGTAGACAGTGAATCAAAATGAATATATTTATTTGAAAATTTTTTTTCCTTTTTATGGAATCTTAATCTTCATAAGGTAATTTTTAATCCCTCGGATGGAAGCATTAATTTGTGGATATTTGGGAGAAGTTTATGGTAATTTTGTGCTTTCCGAGAGTCGTATAACTATTACGAGGCAAACTTTATGAGTGTCATTAAGCAAGGAGTTTATATTCTCTGGGGAAGATTGTCTTCGTATTTAATTTGATCCTGGACTATTAGAATCTGGTTTGATGATCTAGAAACGGGGATGATGTTCATTTTCATTTTAAAAAACGGTTTAAATAATTAGTTATAAGATTCATCAAGAGAGTGCGTTCGATTTCCTTCGAATTAGTTCAAAATTGCACTTATATAGCAGTATTTTTCTAGATGGTAACGTGACAATGGAAAGTTTCATCCAAGATTATTTCTGAATTAATATCCCTCATAGCACGTTATATTCCATTCACATTCCGGGAATATTCCATTTGAACAGTAGGAATATTTTTGCGGAATATCGTTTCTACGTCTCAGGAATGCATGTCTATTTAATGAGAAATAAAATACGAAAAATAAAAATTTTGTCCTATTTTAATTAGTAATGTATAATTATTATAATCAAAATCTACTTTTTTTAGGGATTCTAATGATATATTATTTATTTGCCTTGATAAGTTGAAAATGAGAATAAGTCGACGTGTCCAAATGACAAGGTTCCATTTAGAAGAAACAAAATGAAAAGGCGCTAACTCGTGGAGACCAAATGAAAAGGTGCTATCTCGTGTAGACCAAATGAGAAGGTGCTACAGAGTTGAGGGCACTGATGTTCCCAATACAATTTATATGGGATTTTAGAGCTTCAAGAGTTCGCCACGTGAGTTAGCACCTTTCATTTGGTCTTTACAAGATCGAACCTTGTCACTTGGGCACTTCGAAGTGCACTGTTAGAAATTTCTGTATCGTAAAATAATGCTAAATGTGGAAAAATTAGAACAACTGTAGGAAAACTCAGTTACAAAATACCTAATTTTCAGTTCAAATTACTTTCGAAATTACGCTAAAAAATTTGGATCATGTTTAATTGAAATAGTTTTGGAAAACAGGGTATCTAGCGACTTCGGAAACCTGGGAATTTCGTGTACCTTGAAAAATACGGGAAGTATTTATTTATCAAAATCCTGTAGCAACCATTCAAATCATTCAAATACTTGGAAATTCAATGAAATTTCTCAAATCTCTCGAATCTGTGGAAATCTTAAAATCTTTCAAAATACCCTAAAATGTTTCAAATCCTTTGGAATCACTTGAACCTTTTCAAATCTCTGCAAAATTCTTTTGGAATTTTCAAAAATAGCCCAGAGTCTTTGAAAAAGCATTTGGAATACCTTTAAATTATTGAAATATATTAAAAATTCCTTAAAGCTTTGAAAATAGCTTTTAAAATAGCTGGTGTAGCGAAAGGGGCTATTTGCTCTGAAATTTTGTTACGAATAGCCGGATTTTTTCGGTACACTTAGACACTTCGATGTTTTAAAATACCATAAAATATTTACAAAAAATTCAAGAAAATTTAGGAATACATATTTATAGACAGAAAACCTCGCAAAAAACGATTTGGTTGAATCAACAAATATATATATATATATATTATGGACACGAAATATTTGGTCGTCCCAACCAAATTTTTTGGTTGTTTCAACTAAATCTTCTAGTAGATGCAGTATTTGGTTGATTTACGTAAAATATAATTGGTTCAATCAAATATTTTGTCAAAATTAACCAAATTTGTTTGATCCAACAAAATTTTCATGTAGTATATCCAAGAAAACCGTTTTTTTGGTCCAAGAAAATGAAAGTGGCTGAAGTGAGCTTTACAGTTAAAAAAGTGACTAAAGTGACTAAAAAGTGACTTGGGGGAAAAAAGTGAATAAAAGCGTCTATATGGCAGCTTAGAATATTTTTAAAAGTTACTTCAAGTTCTTACAGGTAATCCATAATTTAGATTTTTTTTCAAAATCTCTGACTTTTTCCTGACTTTCCCTGATGAACGAAATTCCGCAACTTTCCCCTCATTTGTAGGTTTTCCCTGACCTGTAGCCACACTGCTTTTAATCTTGAAAAATACAGAAAGGGGAAGGGAAATTTGAAAGGAAGTACTAAAAATGTGAAGATCCGGAATAAACTGGAAACAATAGGAGCAAGAAGTATCAAAGCGAGCATTCAGGATCCACTTGAGACACCAGGCACGATCATCATCTTCAGCCCCTTTCTAAACTTTCTCCCTTTCTCTGCCTTTATGCTTTCCTGGTACACTGGTACACTCTCTCCTTCATGACACTTGAGAACCGCATCTCCTAGAATCCCTGTGTGATATAAACCCCCAACGTTATTAACTTAGCTAAGCCACTAACAATCCCTCTGTCATCCAGATGGAAATGTATAGCTTATCAGACCACTCATCAGCTTAGCAGTCAATTTACCTCACTGCACTGCCAAATATAGAGCAATATCTATCAACGTCACAATTTCCAGGAATCAGGATTTCAATTTACCCTATGTTACGTATTTTCTTCAGGTCATCTTAATTCTGATAAGGGAGTGTCAATGGGGGGAGGGGTTTTTCGTAACGTCCCAAAATGTCACATAGGAGGGGTTCTAAAAGGTATTGTGACACGTGACGCTTCTCTGATCAACAAATACAATTTGAAAGATGAATTTTTTAGAAGACATTTGAATTTTTATCCGAAAAGTTGAATTTTCTAGAATAAAGCTCCTTCTTAGCCAAGAGAGATGAATCTTCAACCAAGAAAGATGATATTTTTACCATAAAATATTAATTTTAAATCCAAGAGGATAAGTTTCCAACATAGCGGTTGAATTCTCTATAAACTAAGATTGAATTTTCAACTTATAAAGGGTACATTTTCAACCAAGATGTAATATTCAAATTTTCAGGTAAGAAAATTAACTTTTAACGGAAAAAACGAATTAAAAAAAAAGAAAACAGTTACATTTTCAAATAAATACTTTAATAGTTCCACAGCAGTTGAATTAAAAAAAAAAAAAAAATTTAACAAAAAAGTCAATTTTCAATCAAATAGTTGAATTCTGTACTAAATTTTGGAATTTTCATGAAAAAAAAAGTAATTTTCTACAAAGATATTTAATTGTCAACCCGAAAATATGAAATTTCAAACAAAAACTTAATTTAAGACTAAATGGTTAAATGTTCAACTTAAATGATGAATCTTCAATAACAACAAAATGAATTTCTTTACACTGTAGTTCGACTTTAAATCAAGTACTTGATTAAAAAAAAACCTCAACAAAACATGTATTAGCTAGTAAATAATACAACCAAAAAAAATTTAATTTGAAATGAAAAGCAGTTGAATTCAACAAAAAAAGATGAATTTTCAACCGAAAAGATTAATTTTTGACTGAAAAAGATGAATTTTCAACAAAATAGTTGAATCCTCAACCAAAGCAGATTAATTTTCAAACAAGCACTTGCATTTTTAAACAAACAGGATACATTTCTGACCAAGAAGATTAATTTTCTACGAAAAAAGGAAGAGTTATATTTTCAGGCAATAAAATTAGTTCTGGATCAGAGCTACAATTCTCAATCCTCTTTTTCTTTTCCAGATGTGGTAAACAGAAAAAAGTTTCACACGCGCACACGAACATTTTTAAAAAATAAAATACTTTTAATCCTGTTTTAGAATCAGGGAATTAAAAAAAAATCCCGGCTCGAATTCAGAATTATAATTCTTTTATCTTCTTCATTATCTGTTGCAAATCAGAATTGTAATTCCTATGACCAACAATTATCTGATGTTCCAACTCAGAATTATAATTCCTTTCAAAAAATTCCCTGTTCCAAATCAGAAATCCTTTCAATCTTTCCAAATGTTTAGACTTTTTTTGAAGTCATTTAACGTCGTTTAAAATAATTCAAATTTGTTGAACTTTTTTTAATTGGCCGGTAAAAATTAAAAATTAACCAGAGAACACCGAGAAATTGCCAGGAATTTAAAATCATCTATCAGGTAGACACTCTGGCAATAGGGTAAATTTTTTAAATCAGAACTTAAAAATTATCACGTTTGTGAAAAATCATTATAGAAAGTTTT
Source organism: Andricus grossulariae (assembly GCA_011634705.1). NCBI lineage: Eukaryota > Metazoa > Arthropoda > Insecta > Hymenoptera > Cynipidae > Andricus > Andricus grossulariae. Next base: position 190,403,845 of record JAABKJ010007545.1, on the reverse strand, counting down.
CAAAGAAACTAACTAAGGGCTAAATTACTAATGCAGTGTATACTTGAAATTCATTAGAGTTAGTGTGGAAAGTAAATTTAAAATGTTATCTACCAAGGATGTCAAGTACAAATAAGGACACTTTCCATAATATAGGGAGGTCGCTTTCTGCAGTTTTCCTCTTTCCTGGACAAACGTCCAGGCAAATTCAAGTACTTCTAATAAATTCGGATGTAGTCGCGGGTTATAACTGGTTGTGATTAAATTCATAGGGTAATTCTAGTTAGTGAAATAAAATTTTCACAGACCCATACCCAGTGAAGTGGAGTCGTCTGGCGGTATATTATACTCATGTTAAAGGTCTTGAATGGTAATAGATTTAATGCTTCAACGATGATTCATTATGATAAATTCAAATAAAAAATTTAAGGCTTTTTCGGGTTTCAATCGTGTGCAAAACTGCGAATCTTGCCGACGTGCATTACATCTATTATTAAAGAACTCTACGGGGAGAGTTTTCTTACTAAAACTAACACTTTTAGTAAGCTCAGGTCTTCTCAAGTATATACCCATCCACACATCACTACTTTACCACCGAGCAATTCACGCCTACCCCGAAAGGGAAACGGCTTAATGATACAATAATATATGGGTGTATATGGGTAGGTTTTTATGTGGCAGAGGAGGGCACATGGGAATTTAGAAATTAAAGGATATAGTCTCTTCCGGACAAGATTGGATAAGAAGGGAAAGGAAAGGTATAGGGATGGGATAGGATTGGGTGGGTGGGATGAAGGGGGAGGGGAATGAGGATAAGGGAAGGTAATAGGGATGGGACAAGGGAAAGGAAAATACGGGAAAGAAAAGGAGTGGATATGGGATGATGGTAAGGAATAGGGATGGGATAGGGGAAGGGGAAGGAATGGGGATAGGATAAGGGGAAAAAGGGAAGGAAAGGAAAAGGGATAGGGATGGGATGAGGGAAAGGAATAGGGATGGGATTCGGGCAGGGAAAGAAGGGGGGAATGGAAGGGAGGGGAAAGGCAAGGAAGGATGGGAACAGGAATGGTATAAGGAAAAGAAATAGAGATTGGATGAGGAAAGGGAAAGGAGGGGAGGGGAAGGGAAGGGGGGAATAAAAGGAAGAAGGGGAATAGGAATGGGATAAGGGAAAGGAATAGGGATGGGATGAGGGAAGGGAAAGGAGGGGTGGTAAAGGGGAAGGGGAGGGAGAGGAAAGAAAAGGAAGGAGGGTAATAGGAATGGGATAAGGGGAAGGAATAGGGTTGGGATAAGGGAATGGAAAGGAGGGGAATGCAAAGGAGGGGAAAGGAAAGCAAGGAGGGAAATAGGAATGGAATAATGGAAAGGAATAGAAATGGGATGAGGGAAGGGGAATGGAAGGGGAATGGAAGGGGAAGGAAAGGAGAAGGGAGGGAAGAGGAAGGGAAGATAGGGGAAAGGAAAGAAAGGAGGGGAATAGGAATGGGATAAGGGAAAGGAATAGGGATGGGATGAGGGAAGGGAAAGGAGGGAAGGGAGGGGAAGGAAAGGAAGGGAAAGGTTTCGAACTCATCCTCCTCATCATGCCCTCTTCCTCCTTCTCCTCATGCCCTCCTCTTCCAACTCCTATTCTTGCTCATCCTTCCAACTCCAACTTCTCCTTCACCAACCACCTAAAAACAGTTTTTGTCCGACCCCTTAAAAACGCGCCATAGCATGCACGTGAAGCTGGCGTAATGTGGCCGCTTCCAGCCCAGCGACGTTCGCACATGCACTCAGCCGCCAGGCCAACATGAAACTTCACGCTCCCTACACTGCACCCCGCAATTAAGAATGTGGAGGAATTTATCTTTATCTTTGAAAATTGTATTGCTTGATTTGACAGTCACCCTTCTGCAAAGTACAGTGCTGCTTCCTTTCACCTATAATCTGAAATTGGCAAGTACACCAAGCATCCTCTATCTGCTTCACATGCCTGTTTTCAAGGAGATCATGAGGAGAAGTAGAAGGAGGAGGGCTTGATGAGGAGGAGGAGGCCATGATGATGAGGAGGAGGGAATGTGGAGTAGAACGAGGAGGGCATGAGGAGGAGCAGGAGTTGAAAGTGGGGGGCATGAGGAGGAGGAGTTGGAAGAGGAGGACAGGAGGAAAAGTTGGAAGAGGAGGAGGAGGAGGAGGAGGAGGAGGAGGTGGTGGAGGAGGAGGAGGAGAAGGATATAAACTCAGCTTTCATGAATGAACAACCATTTTCACTGTGCCAGTGACAAGATGACTTCCACTTGTTCAAGTTGTTCCAGAACTTATTCAAGACTCGGTAATTTAAAAAGACATTAGAAATACTCTTGCTTAGCAAAAAATCATGAGCAGGATGAGAGAGACTTCACCAAATTTCAAAGGTATCTGGAGGTCTAATGACAATGCAAGACAGTAACAGGTTGATTGATAAGGATAGGAAAGCAATTCATCGTAAGCATAATATTTTAAAACCTGACGAGAAAAAAGCTATTCAGGAAGCTTGGAAACTACAATTCTCTCCACGTAAGAATCTAGCGTGCATTACTCAGAAGTCTAAAGATGAAGTGGAACGGCTTGTGAAGAAGCAAAAAGTAGAAGCAGAAGAAGAATTCAGTCGAAATGACAATTTTCCATCTGTGATAACCAAAAATTATGCTGATGATAAGGATGTCAATGATAATGATGATAATGATAATGATGATGACGATGACGATGAGGATGATGGTGAAAGTTGCATTTCCTCTGAATATGAAATACAAGCAAAAACAGAAGCCGAAAAGTTAGATTACTGGGAAGATCCAAATAAACTTGTAGTTACATATATATATATATATATATATATATATGTGTGTGTGTGTGTGTATATATATATATTTATTTATGTAATAAATTATTATTATATTACTTTTAATTCTTTTGCACTTCCATTCTACATGTTTTTCAGTTTTCATACATGCATCTAATACTTTTAGTTTTTAATTTATGCCTCACATTATTGGTTTACGAATTAATAATAATGGAAATTTTTAAGATTATTTTAATTTATTGCACCTACCCAAAATTATTTTACATTTACTTTAAATCAAAGAATTCTGGTTTTCACTTGACTTGATTTTGGTTATTGGTATAGAATTAAAGCCCTGTCAGTCCGTACGGTGTCCGCGCGAGAAACCTGAACGGATAACAAATCGGAGATAAAATCCCAATAAGAGAACCCGTGTAACGCATTCCAAATTAACTCCGATTTAATCCCTTTTCAAATTGTTAAGGATCCATTCCGGATCTGAAATTTAAAAAAATGTTGGATGTACTATCTCTGCATGTCATACATTGAAACCGTTTAGTTCGGGCCCTACTTCAAGGGGTTTATCAAGGGTCCAAGTGGAACCGTACAATAACACATTTTTTTAACGGAAAGTTTCAGACAGCACTTAAAATTGGTTAAGAGTCTAGGTCCGGTCGACCTTTTAAACTCTTAAGGGTCCATACTAGTTTGGGCCAAGTGGATCAATTTTTCGCGGGATTATCTTGATAAAGCAGTTGTTTAGTGGAACTAGTGAGACCTCTCTTAAAATGAACGAGTGAAATCTCACTGACTTCCAGTGAAATATCACTGATCTCCAGTGAAATCCCACTCGTTGAAACAACCAGAAGTGTGGCACTGACAATCAGTGAGATTTCACTGGTTCACTTAGTGGCATTCCGTTACTGGTTTAATCAGTGGGGTTCACTAGTTTTTCAGTGCCAGTAGTCATCTAGTCATACGCGTTGTATTCTGTCAGCCGGTTAGGTATGACACTTATCATTCATCACTATTGTGCTGACATTTGCGGAATCATCTTTTAAAAACCGCACTTAACTCTTACGAAACTAAATGAGGGTTGGGCTGCAATATAATAGGATATCATATGTTGCGCCTAATTGTGGAAAGGCCCGTCGTTATCCCCTGCTTATTATGACAGGCAACAAATATTTATAACACAAACACTAGGATACAATAAAGTTTGTTTGCACTGGAGAAATTTAAAGACCCGACCGGAGACACGCGCGTACCACACGACTGGAAGTTCATATCTTGGCCGCACGGAGCGCTATATCACTGGTTGAATCTATCATTTGGCGTCACTGGTATATTCAGTAACGCTATTTTAGTTGAGTCACTATCTAGTTCACCCAGTCAAGGTGCAAAAATCACTGTGTCATAATTGATCATTCAAAATACTGCTTCAGCCAGTGACAATTTTACTGGTTCAGTTCAAGAGAGGCGCGTTCGTCAGAAATCGCAAGGTTCGTTATCGCCGAGCATTTACACTCCGAATAATATTTATTGCAGCTTTTGTAATTATCTTACGTTCTTCGATCGAGAACTTGTCCACTTGATACATTGTACTGAGTGAGTGAATTGAAGAGACATCTACTAAGAAGCTTTCTGAACGTTTATTTGACTAACTTACGAATGTTAGTCAAAGCTCGCTCGCACGCACGAAAATTATCATAGAAATCGAGGTACAAAATTGAGTTCCCGTGAAAAAAAAAAATTCGACGACTTTCTATCTGAAGATATACAAGACAGGAGAAAGTGACTTATTGTGGAAGTGTGACTGTGAGTAGCCGAGGGACTGTTCATTTTAGAGAATATAGAAGCTAAAGAATAATTTTGCAAAATGGATACCTCGCTGTGAAAATAAGTTTTTTTCCAAACTATACATAAAGTTTTATTCCCTGAATATAAATTCTAGATTTTGGGTAATTCTTGAATAAAACAAGTATAAAAATAGTGTTATTGAGTCTTGAAAGTCGAGATTCAGAATGATTAGGTACAATGACTTAAAAATAAGGAAATTATTTCTTACACTTAAGAAAACGATCTCATCAAATTCTGATGAGCCTAGAGGTAGATAACTCTTCGCTATCTAGATCTAAATTAGTTAACTTTGACTAACAATTATTCAAATTAGTTAAATTCATGACTGACTTTAGGAGCCGCAGTTATTATTCTTCCGGATCTTTTTCTGTTTAAATTATAATCTTAAAAACATCAAAAATCAATCAAATAAATAATTATTTTGTGAAACTGTAGTTTTTAAAGCAAATAATAATTTTAGATTGTGATTTTGAAAATTAACCATTTCATATAGAATCCATACAACTTCTTGCTTTAAAATTTAGTGAAAATAAGCTGCCAATAAAATCCACTGAAACTTCAGTAAATTTGAACTGATTAGTAGTAGAAAAATTTATTAAGAGTTTACTGAGAAGAATTTCGCTGATTTTTCAGTTAATTAACATAACCTTCCTTTTTTTACTAATTCAGTAAATGAAATTTGACAGAATACTGGAGTTTTTTGTCTGAAAATTAAGTGACTAAAAAATAATTGAATCAATGTAAAAACAAGTGCTTGAATAAAGAAGAAGTAATCTGTTGACTTTACTCAAAGTATCTGTAAACTCTACACGATTTTCTAAACAGTCGCAGGATTTTATGTAAAAGGCCGTAGAAGGATTAGCATGTTTCTGGGTATCCCCTCTCGGATGTGATCCATATTGCAGGGGTAAGTGGCTAAGCCTATTAGAAAAATTTACCCCAAGTATCAATTCAAACAAAAAAATTTACAAAAGTTATAAACAAATTTTGAAAAATCAAAAAATCTTGTTTTCTCGAAAACGGCTTGACCGATCTCGATGGTTTTAATATATATTATAGAGGGTACTAAAAAGGTGCTGAAAAAAATTCAAGAACCAATTCTGTTGATTATAAGGGTTTAAAAAGATTATTAAAGTTTTTAAATAATTTTTTTTAAAGGAAGTGCTTTTGGCACACCAACCATTTTTCCCCGATATCATGCTCGCATTCAAGGTTGCAATATTCACTGTTGCAGAAATAGTCGAAGCATTACTTCATAATTAAAAAAAAACTACTTGCTGGCCCCTCATATACATGCAATTCGATTAGAATGAGGGGCCAACTTAATTTTAAGCTTATGACACTAAATTATACGCAATATTATAATGAAAATCAAATGCAACAGCATTATTCGATTATAAACACATTTTCTCGTGAATTTCACAGTCACAGTGTCAATTGATTTTAAGTATATAGAAAAATACTTCTCTTCGTTTACTGCTGACATTCGCCAAACTAATTTCATGTTTGACCAGGACATATATACACTATATAGAAGAACAAAGTGAAATCGTTTTGTGCCAAATTGAAGTGTACTATGAAAGACCACGATTGAACTTTATGAAGGTATACGCTATTAGACACGAATAGAAACAAATGAGAATATGGTCCTTTTGACAAAATATCGAATCACTAAAATCATTCTATACAACTGAGAATAAAATAAAAACGCAAATCTTAGTACAACACGTTAAAACTACACTGGAATTTTAATTTAAGCACGATTTTGGTTCTGACCTTCGACTTGAATTAAACGTATCCGAACGTAAACTGTTAAGGCCATATCGCAATGTTGCGTAACGTGACGCAGTTATCCAGCTAGTCCGTTTGGTTACAGCGCTTTATCACTATGCTACTAAGAGTACAACCTCCCCTTATGGCCCCGTGGCCGAAAGGGTGAAAGCCGCCGTGCGGCGTAATTCTTTGAACTCATAAATCGAAATTGCTAAACTTGAAATTAGAGTGTATATATAAGTATAGCAGTTGAGCTTTGATGAAAATCGTTACGGGGAATTGAGCTAATTCCGCAATTAACAATAAAAGTAAATCACATATGCTTGCACAGTACATGTGAGCAAAATACATGCACATATGCGTACACTTATTGAGAATGAATCAAAACACTTGGAAGTTGTATATAGTGTATATAAAGTAAGGGATGCTAATCTGACTGACGACCTACACGTGATGCATCCTGGACAAACATGAAATTAGTTTGGCGAATGTCATCAGTAAACGAAGAAAAGTATTTTTCTATCTACTTAGAATTAATTGACACTGTGAGTGGGTAAATCACGAGAAAATATGTTTTTAATCGAATAATGCTGTTGTATTTTGTTTTTGTTACACGCTTGCGTATAATTCATTGCGTCATAAGCTTAACATTAAGTTGGCCCCTCATTCTCATGAAATTGCATACATATGAGGGGCAATCAAGTAGTTTTTATTTGTTTGAACTATGAAGTTATGCTTCGATCATTTCCGCAAAAATATATTTCAACCTTGAATGCGAGCATGATATCGGGAAAAAATTGATGGTGTGCCAAAAGCACTTCCTTTAAAAAAAATTATTTAAAGTATTTAATAATTTTTTGTATTCTCTTATAATCAACAGAATTGGTTCATGAATTTGTTTAGAACCTCCATAGTACCCTCTACAACATATATTCAAACTACCAAGATCGGTTAAACCGTTTTCGAGAAAATTTGATCTTATGATTTTTCAAAATTTGTTTATAACTGTTGTAAGAAAATTTGTTTAAAAAAAATATTCGGGATAAATTTTTCTTATAGGGGTAGCAACTTAACCCCCATATATGGATTACATCAGAGCCACTGCGAAGTGGGTCACTGAATCAAATCAGTAACGGTTATCTCTGATTAATTAGTTATTTTCACTGATTATTCAGTCAATTTTGAGACTGTCCAATTCAGAATATTTAGTCTAAAATGACGGAATTTTAAATACTTCCAATTTGAATTTTTTCTGTTTCAAATATTTTAAATCTGTTGTTAAATTAAAAGTTTAGGGGCCATACAAGTGTTACGTAAGCACTATTTGGGGAGGGGGTCTGCCGTAATACTTTACTGTTTCTTACATGGAGGTGGATGGGGGGGGGGCGTCGATTGAAATATTACGTAAGATTTGGAATTGTCTGAAAAAACAGTTTTAAACCTTGCCGATACTCTAAATCCAAAAAGATTGAAATAATTTTAATTTAGCGCCATCTAAGTTCGTTCTTTAAAAGTTCTTAGATCTAAGATTCTTAAATTTTACGAATTTATTTTTAATTTTTTCAACTTAATTTAATCTGTTCCTACTTGTTTTTAAACAAGTTCGGCGTTACCTTATTTAAAAACTCTGCGAAATATAATAACTGTATGAAGTCATTACTATTAATGACAAAATAAATACTGTTGGGCTTGTACAAAACAATAGTGTTATACTTTTACTACAGAAAATATGTGGTATCTGTGGGAGAGTTGGTTTAAACGTGGCCTGAAATGTACTTATGTAATACTTGAACAGCCCCTTATTACAAATATAATTTTTCAACTTTGAACTTTTTGAAATGAAATAGTTAATTTTAAGGTTTGCTTTGATGATTTTATTTTTGAATAGCTATATTTTAAATTGTGAAAATTCACGCCCTTCTTTTATATGGAATTTTTCTAGTTCTGAATGGTTTCAGATGGTGTAATTTTAAATGCTTGAAATTCCAAATTTCGACAGGAATATTATACAATTTGAAGTTGGGCTACTTTGATCGCTCAAATTGGGAAATTTAACAAGTTAAATGTTTTTATTTCAGAATTGTTTAGATTAAAATGTTTTAGCTATTAAAGTTATCATTTTGAGCGCCTTATTCCAAATTATTTTTAGTTATTTCTTAAAGGATTCTGATATAGCATTATGTACCCTCAAATTTGCATCAGATTTAGCGTTATAGAATCTACTACACTATTTTTATAATACCAATATTAACGAGTGCATTATAATATACTTGTAAAAAAAATTAAAGATTGACTAGGATTTTGGAAACAATGAAACCTATTATCCCAGGTGAAAATTGATCACTGGCTCTGTACTGCGAAAAACTATTTACCGTACTATTCCAGTACTAGAAAAACTCCTAATGATAACTATGTTCTAAAGTGGGACATTAATGATCAACAGCTGTTACAAAGCCTGTAATGTGAACGCTACCGTCTCAGTATCCAGCGAGTGGCATTTTATTACCCAGCCAGTTGTTGGCCAGTAGTAGGCCAGTACAGAACATAGTTATAATTATGAGTTATCACAGTACTGGGGAGTTACTACAATTTCCATCTCGGATTTCCTTACAATTCTAAACATATATGACTACTGCAAGGCGAAATAAATTTGGCAGATTTTGCAAAATTAGCCTTTGTACAATAAGTGAAAGCCTATCTTTAATGCGTTACCTGTGAGTGGTGGAGGTGGATGATGATGATGATGATGATGGTGATGATGATGAGGGTATCCGACGTTGAGAGGCGGTGGTGGGTAAACTGCACCCCATATGCAAGGTGAAGAGGCGGCAGCAGCTGAAGCTGCAGCGGGGACCGCCTGTTGCTGGTGTTGTTGATTGTGCTGTTGCTGTTCCTGCTGCTGTTGCAGTAACTGTTGCACTTGAGCGATATCAACAAACTCCTGAAGCTCACCCTCGGCTTCGGTCTCGGATGGGACTTCACGCACTCTACCTTCTGGAGGTTGTTCCCCGGAAAAAGGATTGCTCTGCAGATGATCGAAGCCGACGAGCCGTGTCGAGGGATCGTAATTGCAGCTGCGTCCAGTTGTGTGTTCGCGTGGCATCGCGAGCGCCAGCATCTTTTCAACCTGCCGTCCTTCGAGCCGGATCTTAAAGCAGTGGATCCGTAGTTCTCGTCTCGCTGCTGCCGTTACCGGTCGCTGTCAACGACGATAACCAGCCGTACATGTCACCATACCGGATCAACGCTACCGGTCAACTTTAATTGCAGGAAATTTCGCGTTTGAAATTCAAGAGCGACACGATCAACACACTCTTAATGGTCGAACAAACACAATGGAGACGACGCGAGGATCGGATAACGGAATGCCAGGAGGCTAGGGATCACTGTTCATTGGTAGTTTTCCTTCTTTACTGACAATGAGTAGGTGACTGGCAATTGCAGCCCTCAGGGTAAAAACAAGTTTGACAAGCGGCACGAGTCAGATATTGGTCTTGGCCGATTGTGTCGAGCGCTTTTTACGATATTTAATTGTGGTAAATGCACCGAGAGTCTGTCGCGAGCAAGACGAGTTTCTTGTTGGAGCCCAAGGTAGTGGGCAGGGGTTCGCGATGGTCCGCGCTAGACTAATAAAGAGTGGCTCGCACGCTAAGTTATCTGTACGAGGGAGAGAGAGAAAGAGCAACAGTGAGAGCGGCGCGACTGCGACGAGATTTGCCAACGTCACGTGTCGTCGACATCACCCCAGGGTTACTCTCGATTCTGTTGACGCTGGTTACCTATGCCAGGGCACCGTCTTCGCTCCTGCTATTAATTTCCTTCTTCAATCTCCTTCTCTTTTCTTCCTCCTACTTCTCTTCATCCTCTTTCTTTGGTAACTTTGGTTCCCCTCCACCCATCATCGTCATTGTAGCATTCTTCTTCTTTATGATTCTCTGCCAGGATTGCCACAATCCACTCTTTCCCCTTCATCACCAGTTCGGTCAACCCATTCGTCTCTTCGGCGTGGTCTGCAATCTCCATTCATTCCTTCTCCGCGCTTTCCCCGCCACGGGTTTCCTTTACCCACCAACCCCCGTCCCTCAGCCTCCCGAGTCCCTTCATTGCGCCCCACCCCATTGGCCTACTCTCCCCTTTCTTCACGCTCACTGTACTTCTCCCTCCGCTGTGCAACCACCTTACTCCCACTCTATCGCCGTTACATGCCCCCCTCGTCCCACCCCTATTATCCGAGCGCCACGCAAACCCCACCCCGTTGCTCACAAACGCACACCAGTGCGCTCATTGCCAGTAATACTGCTAACGTTCGCCGGGTGACGTCATCAGCGTGGGCGCACCCCCGCTCGAGAGAGTGCGCTTCACTCTTTGGCACATACGCACCATCAAGACAATGTACGATTGTACGCCATGAGCCTAGAGTACTTTGTCTTTCTGCTGGTCTGGCGTATTCTGAGAACTACGCAATTTTCGTCCGATTGTTGCCAGAATGGACGAGAATGAGAAAATTGGGGTAAGATCCATAGCATTTACACAATTTTACGGCCGTAACCACAGCTGTGTTGATGCAGTTCTGATCCTTGCCTTTAAAGCTCTGTTCTCTCGAACTACAATAATTGTTCCAGACGCTCGATGAGCTATTGGGGTAGATATGATTACACATTTAAAGCATTTTAAAATCAATGATATCTCATGGTGTACTGACAAACTCTTTTAGAGATTTTAGAACAATTAAGTTTGAATATCATCCAGGATTTCAGTTAAGGAGTTTCAACATTTTCCAGGGATCATGTTTCTATCATGTTTCTAACTCTTGAGTTGATCCAGCAAAACCATAGCTGAATTTCATTTCTGTTTAGAATCTAAGAAATATTATTATCGTCACTATACATATATTAAGGTTTTCTGAACACAGGTGTAGGGTTCATTAAAAAATACGTGATACTTTCAGGGGAGCGGGTCTATCAAAGTATCTTTCACCGTAGAGGATCAATATGTAGTTTGCTGGAACATCTTCCTTTCCGAAGAATATATTTTTATGCAAAAATGGATGCACATTCTAAACCAGAAGGAAAAAAAATCCTAGACACTTTTGTGTCATATATACACGTATTTACAGTGGAGACGTAATATCACATGTACGTGACATTCCGTAAGGAAAGGGACCACTTTGTCGATCGTCCTTTAGAAAATATTCGCGTTTTTGTAAAATAAAATTTACCTTTTTTTTAAAACATCATAACTCGAGTAAAAATATTGTGTCTCAAGAACTACAGGCATATAAAATTTTCTGCAAAAAGATTAGAACAGTAATTTCCTACAAGTATCTTGTGAACTGTTGGAGATGGAAAAAAATTGACAACATTTTTAGTTTCGCTATTCAAAGAATATAGTTATTGAAGTTAAACAAAATTATTAAAACATAAAAAATAAATACTATGATGATGAATAATATAAACATTCTGTAAAATTTAAAGCGGAATAGTGATGACCCTCTGAGTTCTTGGGAGCCTTTTGTTGTCTTTGTCTTGAGTTCGACTTGAAGACGAAAAATTTCGACTTGAAAACAAAAAATGAAGTCTCGCTGGCGGCCAGGGGCGAGATTTACAAAAACGACTTGTTAAATTTCATACAAATGTATATGAAGTCATTTGCATACAAGGTAGTTGAAATTTAATATAGATTAAAATATGAATAGCTGTACACTTTTTATTGAATATAATATACAGGTCGGTATAGCAGCGTGCTTGAAAACTCATAGTGCTTTTATTTCTTTAAATCTTATGAAATATTCGGAATTAAAGTAATAATCTAGAATTCGTCGATTGAATTGCTTTATTTGATTAAATTTCAACGTACATGTGGAACTCTTTCCAAAATTTGCCCTGAATGGTAGAAATTTAATGTGAGTACAATTGACTGTAGGTTAGGTCTATAATTTATTTACGTAGTTGAACTTTTCGACTTAAAATCCATTTTTATTTTTGATTAATTGTAAGAAGGTATCATGTTTTAAATTTAAATATAATTTTATAATCATCATGAATGTATATGAAATTTAATAAACACGTACCTAAATAGCGAAATTGTTTTTCTAAAAGAGTTCTGGAAAAATGTTCATTGACAGTTTGGTCTATCTCACGTTATTTTCGAGATTTTTGCGAAAATATTTTTTTCTCACCAATACAAATCGATGATATCATGAAAAACAAAGAAGAACAGAATATAATTTCATTAATTAATTCGGTAATTAATTAATTCGATTTCACAGTTTAAGCAACTTTTACGTCAGAATTTTTCCTTTGAAATCGGTATTTTGAAAATAATCGATACTCTACATTTTATCCAACTTATTACTTCATTATTCTTCCACCAAAACGTTGTTAGAATTGTTAAATTAAATCCTTTCTGGTTTTTCATCACACCATAAAATTGTATTGTCGAGAAAAAAAATAAGTCTTAAAGGATATACAGGTTTTCACAAAAATTTTGAAAATAATGCGAGATGGATAAAAGTGTGCTGAGACATTTTTCGAGAACTTGCCTAGCAAAACAATTTTGTTCTTTTGACTTTTTCGTTCTTGTTTTTATCACAATTGATTTTTTTAAATTTCACAACGGATATCGAAAGAGAACAAGAAATTCTATCAGAATCAGAAAGGCAATGAGAAATACCTATATAAGGTTGAAAAATATAACAATTTCATCAAAAATTTGGACCATTTGTTGATAATCCCCGTATTAAATTTTTAAAATTCATGTGCACTCAGGGCACTTGACAACTTTAGATGCATTCTTCTCGAAAAGTGGATTTTCGAAGTTCCAACTTCAAAAGTGATCCGGCGACTTGTTTTCCAGCCAAAAGGGTTGGTCCTGGACTTAAAATGTCGGGAATGTATTCGGCTATATGTTTCTATACGTAAATTCATATAGACTATGTGGGGTCTTTCCTTGCAGAACGTCACATATGCTCTTCGGCTGAATAGCTGAAATCGGCTGAAATAGCTATACAATTGGTTTGTTAAATCCCACCTAAACTTACGGTTTTTTTATCTGGTTGAAACCATAGGTATATTTATCAACCAGTTGTCAATATACCGGGGTCTGAAGTTTTCACTTTTGCAGGTGCTTTTCATCTTCACGTTAGTGTAATTTTTTTTACGATAATCAAATTGGACCTTTTTTATAGTGTTTGGAAAAGCTCTTTTCATATAGTTTAAGACTATCATAAGAACTGTTTTTTTTTTAAATTTTATTGAAATCAAAATCAAAATTGATTTTTTGAAAAATCTCCACTCAAACAATTTTTTTTCCTTGTTAAAAAATAGCTTTTTTACACTCTTTAAAGTTCTTTAGAAGAAAAAGTGGAAAGGAAATAATTTCTTGGTCACATTGAGATTTTTATGCTCGAGGGTACCACGTTATGATTATACCTATAATATTCATACACACAAAAAATCATCCCAAGATAGCTAAATGTAAGCTTAGACTCTTAGAGGCACGTTAGACCTAGCAGTATTCGTTCCCAGGCTCTGCGTAAGTTAAATGTGGCCCCCTCGAGCGTAAGAATGTCGATTTGACCAAGAAATTATTTCCATTCCAATTTTTCTTCCAAATGACTTCAAAGAGTGTAAAAAAGCTATTTTTTGAAAGAATAAAAATTGTTAAGTGAGTTTTTTCAAAAAATCAATTTTAGTTTTGATTTTCAAAAAACAAAAATTCAAAATGAAAGAAATATTCTTAAAATATTCTTAAAGTACATGAGAAGAGATTTCCAGAACACTATAATAAAGGTCCAATCGGATTACGCTAAAAAAAGTTACACTAACGTTAATGTAAAAAGGCACCCGAAAAAGTGAAAACTTCAGGCCCCCGTTTATTGACAACTGATTGATAAATGGACCTATGGACTGGTAAATTAATATATGTCCACTGAGACTATAATTCAGCCAAGTTTCCACACGATAAAAAAAAAAAAAATAATAATAATAATAATAATAATACTTTTAGGTGGGAACAATTGACGCATTCTGTCGCATACGTAAGTACCTAAATTGAAATTAATTATGATAACAAAAGAACCAGTCAATTTCCAAAAACGATAAAAGTTAATTCATCAAGCGGAAAGAACAGAGCATAATAAGCTCCAGAATTCGCTTCGGAATTATAGGGTAAGGAGGGGCAGCGCTAACCGGTGGGGCGAAGGCGACTTTGATTATAACATCGCTATTATTTAACCATTTTAATTCTACTTTGCATTAAATAAATCTATTTTATTAAAGAGATGGTGTCCCTTACTAGAAGCTTGAAAATTTACGTTGTAAAAGAAAAATTATGCAGAAAACAGTTTTCACTACGAAAGAATGGAAGATTTGCTGGCAGAAATATAAAGTTTTCAACAATAATGGCAATACTTATAGTATGAAAATTTGTTATTTTGACAAATAAAACAATATCACATTATTTCATTATAATCATTGAACGTAATTCAAGTCCAAATTATATTAAATATCGTGAATAATTCAGGCCTCACCAGGGGGGCAAGGCCGACGAAAATAATAGTTTAAAAGTGCTTAGGTTATGATAAGTGATCGGTAATGTTCAACAATATGCTGCTTGATTGTCAGCAGCTTTGACTTGTTCAATGTATGATTCAAGATCGTCAGTTCTTGGGCGAATTTTCGAACCCTTTCTGTGAACGGCCTACCAGATGTTATGTAGTGAATCACACATTGGATACGGGACGCATTCTGTCTTCCCCATCCAATTTTCTTGTTCAGTTGATGCAAGCGTCTTTTGGTCTTTTGATCCATCGACGGTTTGAGCATTCGATTTGAACCAGCCAAAGCTCTCGCAGCGCCATAAACTGAGCAATTGATGGTCCAGAGGTCGGACTCTTGCGAAATTCCTTTACGGAGGAAGGCATCCATTTCAGCCAGATCTTGGGGCTGAGGACAAACTTGAATGTTAATGTTCCTTCTTGTCCTGAAATCGTGATCATCTCTCAGAAGGTGCCTGATATCCGCCGTTGGTAATAATGTCGCTTCCTTATCTTCGGCTGCAGCTTGATCTAGCAGCGTTCGGGAAAGCGCTCCGCGTACACATCCGTTTTTCGAGAGATAGGCACGTTGAATTTGCAAGGATTGAAGCGAAACGTGCTGGAGTTCCGGGTGTTTTTGGCACCACAGAGTATGCATACGTGACATAAAGCCTCGGTGAGCAGGGATGATGCTGGCATCGTAGCAGTCTAGTAAGTCATCATTGAGTTGATTCGTCCACTCAATATGGGCGTTTTGCCGGTTCGTCGTCGTGTTTCCATCTAAATTATTTTTAGCACCCCGAACTCTGGGATGATCGAATGCTGAATAGCACCCGGCCGAGGTGTTTTGACCAGTGTCTCTGGGATACTGGGTGGCCTTTCAGAGTATGCAGCCTTATCCTTGCATGCGTGGCTCTACAAGGACGGACGAACCCTTTCTCTTGTTGCTCGTGGGCAAACAATAACAATAGCAAACCACCAAAAAGTTGTAGATACGGTTTAAAATCGATCGAAAGCTCAGAGCACCCGACAATAGGTTGGTAAACAGTGCCAAGGATGACGTGCTAGACTGCTATAATTCCAGCATTATCCCTTTCCGCGGAGGCTTTATGGCGTGTACGCAAGCTCTGTGGTGTATGAAACAACCAGAGCTTCATCACGTTTCGCATCAGTCATTGCGAAATCAAGCTGCCTACCTCTAAAAAATGGATATGTACGCAGAGCGCTTCCACAACCGCTGCATGAACAAGCTGCAGATAAAGATAAGAAAGCGACATCAAGACCAAACGCGGAAAGCAGGCACCTTCTGTGAGATGGTCGCGATTTCAGGACAAGGAGGAATATTAACACCCAGGTTCGTCCTAAGCACCAAGATCAGGCTGAAATTGATTTCTCCCTACGTAAGGCTATCTGGGATGAGTCCAACTTCTGGGCCATCGATTTTTCAGCTTATGGTGCTGCGAGAGCATTGTCTGATTAAAATCGAAGGCTAAAACCAACGATGGATCAAAAGACCAAAATACGCTTGTATCAACTGAACAAGAAGGTTAGTAGGCAAGACAGAATGCGTCCCGTATTAAGTGTGTGATTAGATACATAACATCTCGTAGGCCGTTTAAGAAAAGGGTTCGAAAGTTCGCTCAAGAACTGAGGATCTTGAATCATACATTGAACAAGTCAAAGCTGCTGACAATCAAGCAGCATATTGTTGACAAAATACGGCTGTTATCTGACGCAAGGAGAAGAATACACAAGAGGGAGAGGTGGATCAGGGAGAATCGAAAGTTTCTTGCTGTCACATCTCACCTCTTCAGTGAACACCCTGTTTCTGTCAAAAATCCATTCAAGCCCAATGAGGTAGAGTCTTTTTGGAGAGAGGTATACAAGATCCTGAAAACACTGCATTTGAAAGAAGATACTGACAATATCGTCATCATCAAGGAGTTTTGCGAGAACCTCATAACATCTGATGAGAAATGTCCATGAATCACTGCCGAAAAGGTAAAAAAAGTACTAAGAGGGACGAAGAACTTTTCCGCTTCAGCACCAGATGGTATCAGGAACTGCTGGTTGAAGAACCTTACTCCTACACAGCAACAATGAGCCCGCATATTCACCTCTTATTGGAAGTCTGAAACGCCCATTCAACAGTGGCTGGTATTAGGATGCACGATACTCCTACCGAAAAAGGGCAGCACGACCAACCCAGAGAATTACCCATCAGCGCCTCCTGTCAATGGCCTGAAGCCATTGAATCGCGAGTCCTACTCAAGCGTTCTGAAGTATCGTTACTTTCATTGTTGCTTAGCAGGGAGATAGCCTTCTTGTAAACTACACAGTTCAGATTCCAGAGAGTAACATTGTCGTGGAGCAATTCGAGCTCTTCTCCACGTATGATGCCATAGAATTTACCATGAAGGGGCTCGTTAGCATGTTCTCTTAGTAGAAGCGAATGTTCTGCTTCCTACACACGACTTTAGAACATTCAAGGTGCTGGTGATGCTAGGTTATGTGCAGTGTCGCTGGAATCAAGCAGGAGGCCAAGCTCCACTGCGGCCCTATCTGCGGCATGGTATAAGGGCGACGCAGCATTGACGACTTTATACGGTACGGAAGATCTAGGATCATGACTTCGATGGATTGTTATCATCTTGCGGGTGCTTCGGTCAAGTTGATTCAACTCATCGACGTTCCATTTCACGGTACCAAACGTGTAGAGCAGTATAGGAACGGCCAGCATATTAGTCACCTGGATCTTATCCTCCACAGTTAATTCGGAAGCCCAAATTTTTCTGAGAATTTGGCGATACCTTTTTGCAAAGGCCGTTTTTAACACATGCACATCTTGGGCTTCCGTTCGCTGTATTCCAAGATACGTATATGTTTCTTCATTACCAAGATGTTGAATGGTATTTCCGCTTATGAGTTAAACATTCTGATCGTCACGCGATGATGTAGTTTCTAGTCTTCCTTGATGTAGGTGGAAGCAGTCATACTTGTCTAGTCCGAAGCTCATGCCAATCCATTTAGAGTTCATATTCACCGCCTCCACAAGGATTTCAAGGTCCTTTTTCGAGGAAGCAAAGAGTTGTAAGTCGTCCATGTACAAAAGGTGGTTGACTTTATTTTCTCTTCTTTTTGGGGGGCCACATAGGTATACAGAGCTTTTGCCTCAGAGCACGATAGTTAGAGGCAAGAGGGAGATGCAGAAAAGTATCGGACTTAGAGAGTCTCCTTCAGAGATCCTTCCGCTTATATGTGATATATCTGGTAGTCACTTGTCTTTTGTCAGATCTTATGAAAAATCTTGTTCGCCACAAGAGCATAAGCTCTTTCATGCACATTATTATTATTTTAACAGTTAAAAATAGCCAAAGCACGTAGACTGTCCACCCAGAAGTAAGAAAATCACCCCCTCCCTTCCCGCGCAAGCATTTACTGCTACCTTATAACAATAAAATTATGAAAGAACATCTTAAAATAGCCTCGCTATTCATTTTTTTTGGATCACTTTAAATTTTTGAGACATGTTTATATTTGGCGACTGGTTTAAAATATAAAAAGAAACGTCCTTCTGACTCATATGATTTTTTATTTCATTTGAAAGCACAATTTTATTTTATTCTTTCTCATCCTAATGAGAAGGTATTGGTTTTATGTACAACTTTGCTTAGTCAGTTTTCATCAAATCTCTACGTTTTGAGACCCACTGAGGCAGAAAAACAATTTTTACGAAATTGTCTGTAGTCTGTTGTCTGTAGTCTGTAGTATCGTGTAGGTACGATAACTTTAAAAAGATTGATCAAATTGAATGTGCTCTGGCACAATTTTTTAAAGCCCGAAAAGAAAGAACGAGCTTGTTAATCAGCTACTTTTGACGAAAATTCAAAAAGTTAGAGAATTTTTAAAATGTTTGAGACCATTTTTCCAAGATTTAAAAATTCTATGTACGGCAATTCATAGTACTCGGAAACTTGCACAAATCTTTCATTCACTTTTTTATATGACAGGTACTTTTTGTTTTATTCTTAAGAAACATTAAAAATAAAAAAATTTAATTTCTGGACAAACGACACAAGTTACTATAAAATATAATGAGACAAAAGTTGTTGACCCAAAAAAGAGCTACACATTTGTTATTGAATATTTTTCATAGGCTGCGTAGTCTTTGTCCGCGCGGAGGGCAGATTTTTTATATTAATTTTCAAAAGCTGCCGTTGCGTTATAAATTTTTGAACGCTCGAATCAAAATTTTTACAATCCAAAGACTACCGTATAAATTGTGATAATAGTTTGAACGATTTCAGTAACTACATGATATTCCTTGAAATTACCTCTAATGAAATGTAAATATCTGATAAAGAGAGGCTTGACGGCAAGAGATCAAGACTATAGAATTCACGTATTATATGGTCCAACGGAGGACTAAAATATTCCTAATTACATTGTTAATAAAATTTTTCATCAATCCATTAATCAGTATTACCTCTGAATAGAAAATATGAGCATTGTTTCTACTCTCGTATTATCCTTGACGATTTTCCTGAATTCTACTGGTAATTATAATGATATAATATATCTATAATTCTAAGTACATTTTTAATCTGTACACAAATCAACATTCATATGATATAATCTAAATTGTATCCTAATTGTTTTTTTTACAAACTTCATTTAATTTTTTCAAAATGAGTACGAAGTCACTCTGAATTTATTTCGCGGTAAACCAGAATGTGTGCACTATAAAAAATGAAATTCAAAGAGCGTTCCTACTAATACGAAATTAGAACCATATGGAACACACCCTGCCACGAACACTTTACCAGATGTCTTTTAATTTTCTAATTATATAGTCCAATGGAGCACTTATATATTTAGTAGTTATATTCCTAATTGAATTCTTTATTCATACAATAATTACTTTTCAATCTAATTTATAAAGATGAGCATTGTTTTTCCTCTTATCTCATCCTGAGTGGCTATCCTTCATTCTATTGGTGAATATAATAATATAATATATCCATAATTTTAAATACATTTTGTTAAGTTATCCGCAAATCAGAATTCGTGGGATTTATTCAACATTCTACAACAATTTCTTTTTCATTTCAAACTTCATTCGTACCATATGGGACGCTTCCAGCTGGCAGGTAGCATGCCATTAGGGCATAGTCCGTCATACTTTTTTCCAAGAAGGGGAAGTAAGGAGAACTCCTCACTCCTAACTTAAGATTGCACGATCACAAAATTTTAGAAGAAATTCTAATAAAGTTAAGAGATGTTTACAAGTTTTGATTCAGAAGCCTTTTCAGAATTTTGAAAGGTTTCGAGCGAATGAAAAAATTTTCTTAACATTTGTGAGAAATTGTAGATGATTTTTTATTTGACGACATTTATTTTGAGAGAATAATTATAAAGATTTGAAAACATTTGAAGAGATTGCCGAAATTATTAAAACGAAGTCTGAAAGATTTAAAGGCAGAATAAAATAAATGAAACAGCTGTCAGAAATTTGCTAGATACTATTTCAACATGTTCAAAATCTTCAAAGGACTTTATCAAGTGAAGAATGATCCCGGTCTAAGATGCATGATTATTTTATATTACTATTAACTTTTTGAAAATATTGTATGGAACGTGGGGCTTCCCAACAAATTTTTTTTCCATATTTCAAACATTCAATGATACCTATCAGCCCAATGCTTTTCATATTTTTGTACCTTTTGTTTCTTCCGAAAAAATGTGAAATTCGGAATTTAATAAAAAGAAGTCTTAAACTTTCACGGATTTTGACATAATTGCTAATAGCTTGAAATATAAAACTCTCTAGTTGTACATGCAAAACCTTCATCAACAATGTGTAATTTGTACCATATTTTCAGAATTTATTTCCGATGACATTTTGACTATAATTATACCATTATGTGTACAAAAATAAGATATATTTTTGCAAGAGATAGTATATAAAAATTATATATAAATTTAGATAATTACAATTTTTTCTCACCTACGAAAAACGGAAAGTTCTCTTTCAATCTGAGTCTCTCAGCTCTTCAGAAGGGTCTTCATTACTGGAATCAACTTCACCAAAGTTAATAATCAGCGGTTCTATTTCCATGATCATATTCATTCGTTGATCAGTACCTCTGTACTCCTCTTCTATTTTTTCTACGTGTTTTGCGCAGTTTTCCAAGAGTGTTGGAGGTACGGCATTTATGAAATCTTCACACGACTTCCAAACGTCATGAATTTTGAAAGTTTTATTCTGCTTAGCAACCTTTTTTTCGCGTATGCCCATACATAATCTATGGCATTAAACTTACAGTGTGCTACAGGCAACCAGAGCAATTGAACGTCACTTCCTCTTGCATCTTGTGTTATTTTTTCTAGCAAGTAACATTTCTCAAATTTGTATGACAAGCACAGTTGTAGGAGATATGGCTTCGTCAAATCGTCAATCGATTCAGCGTCCACTGGAAGAGATTTCTTTTCACCATCCACTGAGTTATGTCGGCTTTGCGCGAATTCGACGTGAGATTTCGACGTTCAGGATCGATCATAGTGTGGTAGGCTGCTTGATCGATCACAAAAAGGGGGACTCCCCTTTTTACCAATGAAGCATTTCAAACTGCCAGCACCGGAAGAGAACGGAAAGCCTCTTCGACAACCACCCACTGCTTGAACGTTAAAGCGGTACACATTAAAATTGTCCCGAAAGTTGTCCTTTATTATTTCAAGCCGCCCATGTTGATGATGATAATCAGCACCACACCATGCCTCGTCGACAAAGTATATGTGCCAATAATTTCATGGATAAAAATGGATTTTTCGCGAGTATGCTGATCCTTCTCCAGCCACCGAAGAACTCTCCATAAGAACCGAACGACTCTGCATTTTTTGGTATCTGAAATTCATGCGTTTCAGTAATTTTTTCATTGTGAAATCACTCACTTTTGGAAAATCAGACACAGTTTCTTGTAGGTACCGCATGATTTTTTCAATAGTTGGATATTCTTATTTTAAATACATATCAGATATCGAATGCCGTACAACCCCTTATCAATGCTCATCAAATATAATGCATTTTTTTCCAGCCTTATGATTTCGTGGTTCCATCAACTCGACGTCATTTTCATTTTCCTCTGTACTAACGCGAACGACGCTTCTCTCAGAAATATTTGAACACTTTGCTGTTCTTTGTACAACTTGATTGACGTCTTCACATACTCCTGTGTCCTGCTCGGACTGAAAATAATTTCTGGCATTTACTATAAATGTCTTCTCATTTTTTGAAAATGGCGTTTTCACTTCAGAATCCGTACTGCTCAGACAACTTGAGTTTCTGCTATGCTTTCTTGCCCCTTTTACCTTCAAATACTCACTGAAATTTTCACTGCACGTACTGCACTTACTTACGTTACTACTGTTTATCGAACTGCTAAGTTCACAATCTACAGATATACTATTTTCACTGATGAAGAAAATATCACTATCGCACTTAGAAGAATTTCTATGTTCACTTTCGCCACTGCCAGTTGCACAATCCACTTTCTCATGGCTTACTGACAATGAATTAGGACTTACTGTATCAACTTTAACATCGAGAGTTTGAAAATATTGATTGTCAGTATCACCACTGAAGAGCAAATAAATTGTTTGAGCATCGTTACTCAATTCCTTAATAATAGTTATATGAAGATTGTACGAGTAGGCTGCTGCAACATATTCTACTTCTGTCGCAAAAGTACCTTTGGAACTCATATATTGGAAGCTAAACACTTAAATAAACAATCGCATCTACCACAAAAATCTTTGATCACAAATTTCTTTCCGTAGACAGCAGTAATTTCTCACTGAATCTGCTGTCAAGAAATTTTTCAAGAAATGTTGCTTCTTAACGAACTTCTGGAAAACTACTGTATTTTCAATTGCTTCCGCCCAAAACCTACCTCAATAAGTTGAGAAGAAATAATGGTAGAAAATAATTGTGAAACGTACCAAAGAGGAAAACAGCGAAATAAAATCAGAAATATAGTAAGCTGTGCACCAATAAATCTTAACAGGAAGCTAGTTCGCTGCCGCTGTTCACTATATATCGTTCTATTGTCCGTAGTTTGTCGCCTACCTTAAATTCTTGGCTCGTCATATATAATAATAGTCATTTTTCGTCAACGTCGAAAATATTTGCAAAATTAATACACAGCTCTAAATCACCAAATAATTTGAGTTTATGTTTTGCTTTTTTAAACTTTTTACTTTTTCTCCATAAACTGCGATACCAATTTTGAGCTATTTGTAACCCCACCGTCCCGCCACGTTCACGATCATATCTTTTGTTAAGCAACCTCCCCTCCAACCCACCCGAAGACCAACGTAGGGTAAAATTCTCTTAAAAGAGAAGAAACAGGGTATATTTTGACAAAAAAGAGGACGAATTATTTTCGAAACAGTCGAATTTTTAACCCCAAAATGTTATTTTTTCACAGTTATTGTCAATAATTATTTTACACCAAATAGTTACGTTTTCATAAAAATGGTTGAAGGTTTAGATTGATAGTTGAATTTTGAGACGCACACAATTTTTGCAAGAAAACAATTCTTATGCCAAAAAATGAATTTTCCACAAATCCGTTTGATTTTCAACCTGAAACTATGATTTTTTTTACTACAATATTATGAATCTTCAGCGAAAAAACAATTCATTACAACAAAAATAGTTTGGGTTTCAACTAAGCAGGTCATTTAGCAACGAAAAAAGATTGCTTCCCAGCAAAACTATCTCAAATTTGAATCACTGCATTATCTTCATTAGAACTGAAGATAGTTCAGCTGCATATGTATGTACAAGAAACAAACAATTTTTTATATTTTGTAAATTTTTCAACATCAATTTGTTGAGATATGTTTAAAGTACCACCATAATTTTTTTCAGATTTTTCACACTACAAAAATTTTTTGGGCATATTCCTTTTTGGCTTAATAACTTAGAACATTTTCACCTTTGAAATGATCCGTCATTCATTGAGCTAACATTTTTTTCACTTACTTTTTCAACGTCAAAGCCAGAGGACTAGAATTTTCTCGTCGATAGTGGGTGTTCATTATTTACGAAAAACTGATGTTAAGGTTCATTTTGTTTAAAACTCATTCTTTCAAAAATAAACTTTTTGTTGAAAATTCATACATTTAATTGCTAAATTCAACTATTTTGTAGAAAAATCGGCAATTCAACATGTGAATACAACATTTTCGATCAATAATTATAACATTTTATATTTAAAATTAATACTTTTCGTTCTTGATTGTTCATTTCAGTTCAAAAAATTTCTTTTTTGCAAATTGAACTCTTTTTTCAAATTGATTTTTCACATATAAGAATCAATATTTTAACTGAAAATATAACTCTTCCATCTTTGGTTCAAAACTTATCTTTCTTAATTCAAAATTCAACTTTTCTGTCAAAAATTGCTCTTTTATTCCTTGTTCTATTATTTGTAACCTTTTTTCTTAAAGAATTCAACAGTTGAAGAATTATGTATTAATTTTAAGTTTTACATTTTCTCTTTATCACGCTAACCACGTTATCAGAACTTGTAACTATCCAACACTACCTCAGGTAGTAATATATGTGGATTTCCTATTTTTTTTCATCAACAAAATTCTTAGACAAGCGACACTGATAAAAGAAAAAGTTATAATGGTCAGGAAAATGAAAAATTTGGGAGGAAAAAGTCAGGGAAAATCAAAGAATATAAGAATTAGGATTTTGTAGAAAACCTGGAAGGGGAATGCGAAGACCCATTTTTGGCCTCCTGCATATATTTTTCCTAACAAAATGAGGATAGGTTTTTCGAAAGAGCAAAATATGTTGGAAGAGAATACGCAAGGAAAATTCAATCATCTGTTTCTTGTTGCAGAGTTGAGTTCACAGTTCGATTGTTTGCCTGATGGTCAACCTATTCCTGTTGTTCCTCGTAGCGAGCCTGTTTATTCCAATGACAGACATGATACTCCTGAGAGGTATCTTTCATTTATTTATTCAATTATAAACATCGTATACATGATTATATCTATTTCTATTAATAGAAATTTTAGCCCTAGTTTATTGTACTATTTATTGAATATTATTATTTAAATATCTATTATAATTGTAAATAATCTTTCCTATTGCCAGATCTCATTATCCAGAAAAGTATTCTCCTTTTGTCGAGTCTTCTCTTCCTGCCAGTTCCAGGTCTCCTCTGGTCATTCGCTCTTTTCCATACATACTAGGACTTGAACTTGAAGAACTGAGATTTATTCGGCTTATTCCCAAAACGAATCCACTCCGGCTGTTTGAAATTCGAAGATACACTTTTCCTCGAGATATACCAATTCAAGTGAGAGGAGAATTTCGGGACCTTCAGCCGATTCCGATCGAAACACAAAGTGTATTGTCAACGTCCAATGGTGACGTATTTGCAATAGTAAAGGATACACTACTTCGTGGAATATTTACAACAAGAATTCGCGCACAAAGCCGGGTAAAAATAAACATGGAGAGCGGCATATATGAAGAAATGACCAAAGACGAAATCAAGGAATCTCCCTTAGGCAGGAACTGCCCTATTATGAAGAATTTTATAATAGTCAATGTAAAATACCTGTGATCTAGCCACAAATATCGCTAAAAATATAAGAAAAATCTTTAAGAGAGGGGTTTTTAGCCTGATTTGTTTTCGGCTATTATTAATTATGAATCACATTTCCAAATCGTTCAAAGAAATTAACTAAATTTATATACTTTAAAAAAATTTGAATATGACATGAAAACCTATGAATCAGGAATGCATAGGGCCGTTTCAAAAACAAGTTTTGTTTAGTTTAATCGATTTGAATTTTCAGTTTGTTTATGTTCAAGCTGTATATTTTTTCCGTTTAAAATTAAAATGTTAGAAGTATCTAAAAATTAAAATAAACAGTTTCAAATAAAATTTAAACAGATGCTTTAGTATAAATTCCATTTGAAAGACATTAAGTTGCTAATACATCAATTACAAATATTGCATTTTCAACGAAGAAGATAATTCTCTAACTAAACTTATGAATCTTCAAAAAAAAAAAGAATTTTTTTTTACAAATCCTTTGAAGTTTCAATCAGGAAGTTCTTTTTTTAATCAAACAGATAAGCGTTTAACCCAAAACGCAATAGGTATATTATCAATTATGTAAATTAATTATCATTCGAAAAAAAACGGATCTTCAACAAAGTAGTTTGATTTTTAACTGTAGAGATGAATTTTTATCTAAAGAAAATATATTCTCAACGAAAACGGTTATAGATGATTTTCTAACCGCAAAAGATTTTAATTCAAAATCTAATACAGCTGTATTTACCAACAAAAAAATAATTTTCTGCAGCGAGTGGAGCCCTTTACAATTCTAATTAAAATTAGGAAAAACTCACTATCAGGCACTCACACAATCCAGACGCGACCAATCTGCAAGAAAACCCCCAAATCGATGTTTATTCAGTCAGAAAGGGAAACGAATGAAGAGAGTCAGAGAAGAGTTCAACAATTAACAACAAACTCTGACCCTGCAGTAATTACATTAGTCGACCGTGTATGTTTATAAACTCAAATTTTATAATCAGTACAGAGATTATTCCGATCGAACACTAAAAAAAGATTCACCATGAAAGTTTTTTACATCAATGAAGAAAAAATTTCAACAGAAAATAGTTATATGTGACGCGATCCGAGAAAAGGGACCTACTAGGCAAAAGTGAAATTTTACAGGGCAAGAGACTGAAGAAATCCCGAGCTTCAGGTGGCAAAGCGGTGGAGAAGTCTTGAGGGGAATTCTGACCCCCACTCCTTACAGTACGACTGAGTTTCCCCACTCTCTTCTTCTCCCGTTCGCGCGCACTCAATCGAGTCCAAGTGCTCCCGTCTATTTTCCTGCGCTGCAGAATTTTCGTTATTATTCTATTAAATTATAAAATCCATAAATAAAAGTGTAATGATTTTATTATTGAATTAAAAAGCTTTTGCAAAATTAAAAATAATATCCAAATACACTTGTGAAAAAGACGACCGTGTGAAAAAGAGACGACTGAATAATTCCGAAAAATAAAATTCCTGAATAATAAATTTCCGGGATTGAATATTCCCGAATGACAAAATTCCCGGACAGTTCTCAATATTACCAAATTGAAAAATTCGCGAATAAAGAAATTTCCGACAGCTCATAATATTACCGAATTAAGAAATTCCCGAACATTAAAATTCCCGACAGAAAATTTCCCAATTTTAAGATATCCGAACTAGAAAATTCCCGAATTTAAAAAATTGAAAATCTTCCTTTTATAAATATTATTTATTCATTTAAAATACATTAATCAAATATTTAAAAAAAAGTGTTTTTAATCCGGAAAAATAAAATTCCCGACACTGTAAAATTCCCGATTAATAAAACTCCCGAACAGTTTATACTATTGCTGAATTGAAAAAATCCCGAATTTGAAAATTCCCGAATAATGGAATTCCAGAATAATAAAATTCCTGAATAATAAAATTCCCGAATTGGAAAATTCCCAAAAGTTTCTAATATTACCGAATTTGAAAATTCCCGTAAAATAAAATTAACGACACTGTAATATTTCTGAATTGGAAAATTCCCTAATAATAAAATTTCATAATAACAAAAATTTCCGAAAAATAGAATTCCCGAATAATGAAATCCCCGGACTATTTGTAATATTGGTCGAGTATTCTGTTCCGGAAAAATATGCCGGATTTTAATTTTCTCTTTCGGCATATTTTATCGTGTACTAAATTGAATTCCAAGGAATTTATTATGAATTCCAAACGATTTATTAATAATTCCAAACAATTCTTGATTAATTGCAACGAGTTAAAAAATTGATGTTTGAAAAATATGTCGGATAATAGAAAATTAAAGGGAGCCCTTGATGGTAGGTGTAGGTTATGAGTCATCTATATATATCCGCATTCCTTGCCGGATCTTAATTTTCTCTTCCGGCAGATTTTACCGGATTTTAATTTTTTCTTCCGGCAGATTTTTAATAACGTCATAATTTTCCGTGAATTATCATAAATTTCCACAAATTCCGTAAATTTTCACAAATTTCGTAAATTTCTACAAACTTTAACCAATTTCCACAAACTTCATAAATGTCAAGAAATTTCATAAATTTGAAACAATTTCATAAATTTGAAAAAATTTCATAAATTTTTACAAATTTCATAAATTTCCACAATAATGATAAATTTCCATAAATTTTAGAAATTATTATAATTCATCAAACTTTTCATACATTTTTTAAATTGTGGTAATGGATGGAAATATATGATGATTTAAGGAAATTTCAGAAATTCATGGTAATAGATAGGTAACTTTTGTGACTAGTCACAGGGGTGCCTTCCGCCCCCCCCCCCTCGCGAGACGTTGGAAAGGGGTAGGGTTTTAAACCAACATTATTAGTGCAACCAGTCAGAGGTGCCTTGCCGGAAGAGAAAATTAAGATCCGGCAAAGTATGCCCGAACAGAAAATTAAAATCCGGCAAAATATGCCGGATCCGTATACACTACGTTTAATATTACCGAATTGAAAAATTTTTGAATAATAAAATTCCCGACAGCTTACAATATTACCGAATTTGAAAATTCCCGGCAGAAAATTGCCGAATCATAAAATATCCGAACTAGAAATTCCCGAGTTTACACAATGAACAAAATTTTATTTTGTAAATATAAATTATTTATTCAAAATACAGTAATCAAATATAAGTTAATATAAGTAGAATATGATTAGCCATGTAGTAAGTATTGTTAAGGTAGTAAAAGTGGTTTTGTAACGTACTGTAAAGGGAGCGGAGGCCCTCAAACTCGTAAAAGGGAGCGAATAAATACATGCATACAGTAATCAAATATTTTTATAACAAAAATTATTTTTGATGTTTAAAAATTCTAAAATTATTGATTGTATCTAAAATAAGAATTATTGAAAAAATATATATTTCTGGATAACAATTTTCTTCAATTATTATTGTTAGGCTATGGCTACATGGCCGAAATTTCGGTACAAAAAAGGGGAGCTGGAAAAAGGGCTATTTGTACCAAAATTTTGGTACGTATAGCAGGATTTTTTCGGTACGCGTAAACACTTCCTTATTTTTAATTCAAACAATAATTTTAAAAACTTTGAAGATTGAAAAAAATGGTTTGAATATTTTGTTTTTAATAAACAAATAATATTTTTTTCATTTTTCAAATGTAGGAATTCTATAATTCCGGAATTCTCTAGTTCGGATATTTTATAATTTTTGCAATTTTTTGTCAGAAAGCTTATTATTCGGCAACTTTCAATTTCGTTAATCTTATAAATTGGCGGGACGTTTATTAATCGGCAATTTTCGAATTCGGTAACATTATGGACTGTTCGGGAATTTTATTACAGTCGAACTCGGATTTAACGTCGGTTTTGGGGCTGTCCTTGGACCTGACCTACCCTAACTGAACCGGATTTAAGTTTCAAATTGTTTCGAGTAATTTCGAGATGGTTCGAGAAATAATCGAAAATGGCGCCATGCGCTTTTTAATATAAATGATTTTTTTGATAGGCTAGAAAAAACGTTAAAAATGAAATATTTATGCATGCAACATTATCATTAATAAACTGAGCAAATCTCTTGAAGTAATATTGTGATTTTCTCTATTTTTTCAGTTTTGTAAGCTCTACCTTGTAAAATTCTGCCCACATGACCTGTTTGTGAACACAAGAGCAGACCTGGGTGCTTGCGCTCGAGTGCACGATGATGAAGCTCGCGACCTTTTTGAAAAAGCTCCTTACTCGTACCGGAAACAGCAGTATGAAGATGAGTTCATCAGATTTTGTCAAAGTATGCTCAATGAGGTCGAGCGCAAAATTGTCAAAGGGAAACAAAGGCTCGCCCTCATCGGAAGGACAGAAGCGGTAGTTACAAAATAATAGTTTAAGAAAAAATTCTTCTGTTCCAAATAGCAGGCCTCGGACTCACTAAACTATTGACACTATTTAATACTTTTTTTTTGAGCGATTACACTGTTTGCTACTATTTCGAAAAAAATGACACTAAAGGCACTATTTTCTGACAACTGACCGCTAATGTCACTATTATTTTACTTTTCCTTAAAAAATATTTTTGATTTTCTTCGCTAATTGGCTACATATTGTCTCAATGACCGATTAGGAACTATCAACTAAATAATTAAATTTTCAACCGAAAAGATGAATTCTTAACAAATTACATAAATTTCCCACAAGAAAGTTGAATTTCCTACAAAATTTCTAAATTTTGAAACTAAACGGACGAATTTTCTACATAACAGTTAAATTTTCTAAAAATTCTGGAATCTTCAACTGAAACAGGATAATTTTCAACCATACAGTTGTATTTTTTTTAAAACAACAAAATTATTTCCTAGCAAAAAAGACGTATTGTTAACAAAATATATATATTTTCACCCAAATAGTTAAATTTCAAACCAAGAGGATTAATTTTCTAGAAAAAAAGGCGATTTTTAAAAGAAAATACATGCATTTTCAAATAAATAGTTCAATTTTCTACTAAGAAAGATCAATTTTTGACAAAAATTCGAAGAGTTAAATTCTCAGTTAAAAAAATTATTTTTCAATAATAAGAAAACAAATTTGCTAAAAGACTTGAATTTTCAAACCAAAGAGAGGAATTTTTAACCTGGAAATATTAATTTCCACAAAAAAAATGTAATAGTAGATATGTAGTCCGAAAAATATTTTAATATTAAATAAAAAACGGTAGAATATAACCAAAAAGGATCAAATTTCAACAAAGTACTTGAATCCTCAACTAAATCAGATTAATTTTCAACTGTACGGTTGCATTTTCAACAAAAAATTGATGTTCTACCAAAAAGACGAATTGTCAACCAAATACAAATATTTTCCACCAAATAGTTGAATTTTCAACCAAGAAGATTAATTTTCTACCAATAAATATAAATTTTCAACAAATTTCATACATTTTTAACTGAAAAGTTGAATTTTCTATCAGAAAATACTAATTTTCAACAAATTACATAATTTTTTTAATAAATATTTTGAACAATGGATGTGATGTCATTCCAAATTTTATTGGATTGATTTTTAGTTTATATTTTTTTCGATTCTGACCATTTTCATACAAATAGTTAAATTTTCAAACTGAAAAAGATCCATTTTTAATCAAAAATGGCGTAGTTAAATTTGTATTGATTAGAATTAATTTTCAATTAAAAAAAAAGCAACTAACTTTCAACTAAAATTATAAATCTTCGAACGAAAAAATGATCTTTTAAGAAACTAGTTCAACTTTCAAGCAAGGATTTGAGTTTTCAATGTAAAAAGATGAATTTTCAACAAAAGACATCAATTTTCGACTAAACAGTTTAATTGTCTGTCAAATTGTTTAATTATCGATCCGAAAATTCGAATTTTTTACAAAGCAGTTGAATTTTCACCCCGAAAATGTGGATTTTCATCAAAAAAGGTTATTTATAACTAGGCAGTTGCATTTTTAACCAAAGAATATGAAATTTATGTAGAAAGAGATACATTTTCAAACCTAAAAGATTAATGTTTAACAAAATAGTTAAATTTTCAATAACAAAATTTTCAGTCAAGAAAGAAAGCAAATTTCAAACAAATTGTTGAAGTATCAAACCAAAAAGTATGACTTTTCAACAAAATTGTTGCATTTTCAACAAAATAATTCAATTTTGAACCAAATAACAAAGCTTTTAAATAAAAATATGAATTCTTAATGAAAAATTTAATAGTAGACTTTTCAATCGAGAAGAATGAACTTGCAACCAAAAATAGTTGGATTTTCTTTTCGGATTCTATTAATTTAGTTCACATTTAAGTAGAAAAACTGAAAAGACTGTGAAGCCTGCGATAAATAAATAGAAATTTTAATAATTTATAGACTAAAGAATATCATTGTAAATAAACATTAAAGTTCATTTTTAATGTTTGAAAAATTTTATGATACTATTTTGAAACTATTTTTTAAAATTTATCACACTATTTACACTATTTTTTATCCCTAAAGTGATTCCGAGGCCTGAGATAGGTTTTATTCTACTTTTCAAATTCTGTTTATGAACCTAATCTTCAATATTTAATATTCCTTTCTTTTGCAGCCCACTTTAACGCCAGCACAGACGCAAAGGAACGAAGAGCAAATTGCTTTGCTCAATGAAAAAATTAATAAACTCGTAGAGGAAGCTGAACAGAGTGGAATACAGGGCAATGTGGAACAGGCTCAGGGACTTATGCGTCTTTGCGACCAACTTAAAGAAGAGAGAGAAACCCTACGTAAATCTAACGATAATAGTCATTATAATCAGGTAAATAGAATAGAAGCTAAAAGGTCTATTTTCAAGATTTGGTCTCTATGGTACCCCATTTGCAGCCCATTTAAAAAAATGTTTAATACGACAGAAGCTTCCAATAGTCAGGGACTTTCAGAAAAAATACCAAAAATCAGGGCATTTCTGTAAGAAGTAACTGTAAAAAAATAATCAGGGCTGCCACACAGTCACTATTAGTCAGTTTTTTTTCTCAAATCACTGTTTAGTTACTTTTTAAAGATAAAGTCACTATAGTCACTTTTTAAGACAGTCACTGTTGTCTCTTCTTTTCAATAAATAGCCCATGGGTTAATTAGTATTAAATATATGTTCTATACCTATTTCTTAATTGTCTTGAATTATTTTGAAATATTTCAGGGTATTTTTAAAGATTTACGAGACATTTTTAATAGCTTTCAATAATCTGAAGGCGTTTTAAAGATTATAGAGTATTTAAAAAAATTCTAAGGAATTTTCAAGAGCTTTTCAGATTTTCAAGGGATTTCAATAGATTTCAAAGGATTTAAAATATTTTAGGGTATTTTTAAAACTTCCAAGGAATTTTGAAGAGGTTTTAAATGTTTGAAAAGATTCCAGGGAATTTTTAAATTATTTAGAATTTAGTTTTCGAGGATTTCAATGATTGTAAGGGGTTTTTAATACTGTCAATGTATTTTAATAATTGTTGTAGTATTTCAGGAAATGTCACCAGATTTCATCGAATTTCACGTGATTTAATATCATTGTAGTGTATTTTAAAGAATGTTTTCGAGAGAAGTGAGGTATTTCGTAGGGTTTCAAAGATTTAAAGAGTTTTGAAATTAGTTTTTGGAAGTGACCCTGAATTATTATTAATTTATCCTGATTTCTTTTAAGTTCTTTGGAATTCTTTTGATTTTTTAATTCAATTGATAAACTGTTCAAAGGATTTAAAATATTTTAAGATATTTTTTTGAATTCCTTAACATTTTCAAGAGCTTTAAAAAATTGCAAGGAATTTCCAAGGGTTTCAATAACTTTAAGGGATTTTTTAAATTACTTCCAATTTATTTGAATTCTTTGGAATGGTTTTGTAGTCATTTGTTACTTTTTTGGTTAGAAATTAATAGGGTTTCAAATATTTTGAGAGGTTTTCATCATTTTTTTACAATTTGGAATTTACCCTAAATTCGTATTAATTTATCCTGAATTTAGAGGATTTTTAAAAAGTTTTTGTTTAATTCATCTTGTAGTTTTTAAAACTCACCTCAAATTCTTAGGCATTTGATCAAATTCTTTTGAATTCTGTTTAATTTTTCTGAACTCATTTCAAACTTAATTCAATGAATTTTTTCATATTTTTTAATTGTTTTCAATTCACTTGATTGTTTTTAAATTCAGCTTGATATATGTACTAATATCATCGAATTCTTCTCATTCTACTTAAATTCTTTTAAATTCACTCAAATTTTACTGAAATTAATGGAATTTTAAAATTATTTCCAATTCATTTGAATTGTTGTTTGGTTATAAATTAGTAGGCTTTCAAAGATTTGAAGAGATTTGAAATTATTCTTTTTGGAGTTCACCCTGAATTCTTTTAAATTCTTTGGAATTCTCTTGAGTTTTTGAAGTTTTTATTTAATTATCCTGAAGTCTTTTAACCTAATCTTGAATTCTTGGACATTTCATCAAATTCTTCTGAATTCCCTTGAATTTTTCTAAACTCATTTCAAAGTTACTGAATTCAATACGATTTTTTTTCTCAATTTTTAAATTGTTATCAGTTATTTGAATTTTTTATTCACCTAGAATTGAATTTTTTGATTAAAATTTGTTTTCCAATACATTTGAATTCTTTTAAATTTCACTTGAATAACTTTGAAGTTTTATGAATTTATTCTGAATTTGTTACCTCTTGAGCGCGAAATAAGTACCCTATGAGCGTGACAGAAAGTACCATTTGGTCCCTATATTTTATGCCATAGGGACTGTGAGACCTGTTTCTGTTATAAATAAAAAATTTATTTTCACAGACTGCAGAATTAGCAGCAGCTCAGGAAAAACAGATGGAAGTGTGTGACGTGTGTGGTGCCTTCCTCATTGTTGGGGACGCACAGCAACGAATAGACGACCATCTTATGGGAAAGCAACACGTAGGTTATGCCAGGTTGAAAAGTGCTCTTCAGGAAATTATGGTAAGAAAAGAATGATATAATTTATTCAAAAAATCAGGTTTGCTGCAGGCCAAGGAATTCTGAAAAGTCAGGGAATTTTAAACTGGTCAGGGAATGTCAGGGAAAACCTGAAAGAGTCAGGGAATTTTCGATAAACTGAAGTTAATTTTTTTTTTTTAATATTCACCAATTTGGTTAAAAAGTCATTGTTTTTCCTTGAAAATTCAACTTTTTTGTTGAAAATTCATCTTTTTGGGTTTAAAACTAAACTATTTTTGTAAAAATAATTTAACTTTTTGGTTGAAATATATATTGTTGAAAATTCAACTGTTTTGTAGAAATAAATCTCTTTTGCTTAAAAATTCAACATTTTTAATGAATTTTTTTTCTTTATTGAATGAAAAATCTTTCGGGGTTAAATACTCATCTTTTTGATTTGAAAGTTCATCTCTTTTGGTATAAATGTCATCTCTCTATGTTAAAAATGCAACTGTTGGTTGAAAATGAATCTATTTTGGTTGAGGATTCACCTATTTTTGAGAAAATTTGTCCTTTTTGCTAGAATTCAACTGTTTTTGGTTTAAAATAAAAATATTCTTTGGTTGAACTATCAGCTATTACATTTTTTATTGAAAATTAATCTTTTTTTATTGAGAAATCAACTACTTAGTTGAAGCCCCCCTGTTTTTGGTTGAAAATACTATTTTGATGAAAATGTTTTTTTATTCAAAGTTTATTTTTTTAACTAAAAATTGAACTATTTCATGTTTGGTTAAAAATGTATCTTCTATCGTTGGAAATTCAATTATTTAGTTGAAAAATCGTCCTTTGTGGTAAACGGATAAGTCCCTTTTTTTAATAATCATCTTTGTGACTAATTTATCTTTTTGGTTGAAAATTAATTTCTTTTTTTTTTTGAAATTTTAACTATCAGGTTGAAAATTCTGTTTTTTTGTTTGTTTTGTTTTGTTGAAAATTAAATTTTTTAACTGATAATAGAACTTCCATTTTGTTTTGGAAATGTATATTTTTTAGTTGAAAATTCTACTTTTTTGGTAGAAAATTAATCTTTTTGGTTAAAAATGCATTTTTTTGTTGTTCGAAAAATCAACTATTCGGTCGAAAATGAATGTTTGTAACAGAAAATTTAACTATTCTTTTTTTCTGCTGCAAATGTACCTTCTTTTGCTGAAAATTAATGTATTTTATTGAAAATTTTTCTTTTTTGATAGAAAATGCATCTCTTCGGTTGAAAATTCACGTTTTTATTATTTATTTATTTATTATTATTTTTATTATTTATTATTTTCTTTGGTTGAAGTGTCGTCATTTTATTTAAAAATTAATTACTTTGGTTGAAAATTGAACTTTTTTCTCGAAAAATCTTTTTTTTTTATGAAAATAATTTTTTGACTGAAAATTGAACTGTTATGATTTTTGTTAAAAATGTATTTCTTTAGTTGAAAATGAATTTTTGTAACTGAAAATTTAACTATTCTATTTTAGGTGAAAATTTATTTTCTTTCGTTTAAAAGTCATGTATTTTGTTAAAAATATGTCTTTTTTAGAAAACTCATCTTTTCGGTTGATAATTCAACTTTTTTATTTAAAATTCCCTGTTTTTTTTGTTGAAGAGTCGTCATTTTAGTTCAAAATTAATTTCATACGTTGAAAATTTAAGTAGTTTGTAGAAAATTCGTCTTTTTTTTTGGTTTAAAGTTTTTTTTACTGTAAATATTATTCCATTTTTTTCGAAAATTTATCTTGTTTAGTTGAAAATTCGACTTTTTTGGTAGAAAATTAATCTTCTTTGTTAAAAATTTATTTTTTTGGTTAATCATTTTTGGTCATAATTTTAGTTCAATATTAATTTATTTGGTTGCAAATTGAAATTGAAATGTAACTATTCTATTTTAGGTTAAAAATTTATCTTTTTTTGTTGAAAATTCATGTCTTTAGTTGAAAATTTGTCTTTTTTGGTAGAAAATTTATCGTTTCGGTTGAAAATTCAACTTGTTCGTGGAAATTTAATTTTTTTTTTTTGCAGAGTCGTCATTTTATTTAAAAATTAATTTCTTTGTTTTAAAGTGTAACTAATTTCTCGCAAATTTGTTTCTTTTTTGGTTGAAAAATATTTTGTTGACTAGAAATGTAACTATTCCATTTTTGCTTGAAAATGTATAATTTTTTGTTGAAAATTCATTTATTTTATTGAAAACTCGTATTTTTTTATTAAAAATTTAATTATTTTGGTAGAAAATTGATATTTTTCGGTTGAAACTTAAACTTATTTGTAGAAATTTTTTTTTTTTTGCTTTCAAATTCAACGATTCTGTTAGAAATTGAGTTTATTGATAAAAATTTATATTTTTCGTTTGAAAACTTAACTTTTTTGTTCAAAGTTCGTATTTTTCGTTTGAAAATTGATCTGTTTGGCCTGAGGATTTAACTAGTTTGCTAAAAATACGTATTCTTTGGTTTAGTTGAACTGTTTCTGATTCAAAATTAAAATATTTTTTTGTTGGAAATATCAACTATTACACTTTTTGTTAAGAAATTTTTTTTGTTTGAAGATTCTTTCTATTTCTATTCTATTTCTATTTCTTAATTGTCTTGAATTATTTTGAATTATTTCAGGGTATTTTTTTATTTATTTTTGTCTGCCAAATTGTTTAATTATCGATCCGAAAATTCGAATTTTTTACAAAGCAGTTGAATTTTCACCCCGAAAATGTGGATTTTCATCGAAAAAGGTTATTTATAACTAGGCAGTTGCATTTTTAACCAAAGAAGATAAAATTTATGTAGAAAGAGATACATTTTCAAACCCAAAAGTGTATTTAACTTTTTTTTTAACTTTAACTTTTTATTTAACTTTTGTTCCAAAATTAATGTATCTTTGGTTGAAATTTTAACCATTTTCTTGAAAATTCCTTTTCTTAAATTAATTGTTTTACCAGAAAATTTAATTGTTCCATTTTTTATTCTAAATTTATCTTTTTGATTTGAAAACGCAACTATATTGTTCAAAATTCATGTTTCTTGTTGAAAACTCGTATTTTTTGTACAAAATTAATTTTCTTAGTTGAAATTTCATCTCTTTGGTTGAAAATATAAATGTTTTGCTGCAAATTCTTTTTCATTTGGTTTTAAATTAATTTTTTAACTCGAAATTGATCTATTTTTAGTTGAAACTTCATCTATTTAGTTAAAAATTCATCATTCGTGGTATAAAATTAATCTTCTTGTTTGAAAACTCATCTTTTTGGTTGAGAAATCAACTATTTGGTTAAAAGTTAAAATTTTTGGTTGAAAATGCAGGTGCCTTTCATGCCTGAAAGAAAAAGTCATACCTGCCAGAGAAAATTCCGGGAAAGTCAGGGAATTTCGAAATTGGTATTTTGTAGCAACCCTGAAATATATTAGGGTATTTATGAGCATGGAATAAGCAATGATAATCTTTTCTAGGCGAAAAGGGAGAAAGCGAGGGACGAGAAGGAGCAGAAAAGGGACGAAGAGAGGAAAAAGGCGCGCGAAAATGAGGAACAACAAAGGAAAAAGAGGGACGGGGAAAGAGATCGAGACCGAGATCGTGACAGGGATAGGGATAGGGATAGGGAAAGAAGTGACAGAGGTGATAGAGGAGATAGAGACAGGGATAGAGATCGAGAAAGGGATAGGGACAAGCGTCGAAGACGTGATGACGAAAAACCCAGACATGACGCAGTCCACAGGTATGGTCCACATTTTTAATGTACACCTCTATGTTATATATTTTTTTACTCCTTAACCGAGATTTTTCTCTCGAATGTGTTAATATGAAGAATCACAGTCATTCCCCTATTTCCCTTGTTTAAATTCCATTTTTTTCCCTATTCTCGAAACACTTTCCCGTTTCTCTTTAAATATATTACATTTGGCAATAAAATATTTGAATTGTGCAGAAAATTCTCTGAAATTATTAAATTTACGTATAAACTAGAATATGCTACCGCGTCTAGTAAAATGTTAATATTTTTTTAACTAACAGTATTATTCATTATAATTAATTTAACTGTATGAATCTGTATAATATTGAAGCACTTGAATAAATTGTTTACAAATAAATAAAGTAAAAAATTTAGAGAAAAAAACAGTATATCATAACACAAATGTAACATGTTGAAGAGGCGGAAGTTGTTATCTGATATAAAATTGAAACAGTTATAAAATATATTTGTAGTAATTTTAAGAAGGTAGGAATTTGAAAAAATCCCGGTTTCAAGTCAGAATTTGACACAATTTGAAAATTCCCTCTTCCAAATTTTTGAAGAAGGTAGTTACTATATTTCTGAATTATAATACAAAATTTTGCAAAGAAATAGAATGCTGGCTTAGAAGAGGGAATTTTGGAAAATAATTTAATTGTGACTTGGTACAGGGAATTTTCTAAAATAATTATAATTGTGAAATTTTACGGGGAATAAATAAATTATATATAAAAAAATCGAGTAAAGAATTATAATTCTGTCTTGGAACAGGTATTTTTTCACACGGAACGGGAATTTTTATTTTCACAAAGGGATTTGACAAAAACAATTCCTGAAATTTCCGTAAAGAATTATAATTTTGATTGTAGAACGTGGAGTTTTGTAAAGAATTAAAATGTTGTCTTTGAACAGATAATTTTTCACATGGAACGGGAAATTTTGGAAAATAATTTTTATTTTTATTTATAAAAAGAAAATTTACAAAAACAATCCCTGTTCCAGGTCAGAATTCGTCAGATTTTGAACATTCCTAGTCCCAAATCAGAATTTGTTTGAATGGTAAAATTCTGTCTTTTTTTTTCAAATAAAAATTTGCCAGAATTTGAAACTTCTTTCTTCCAAATTTTAGAAAAAGGAAGTTACTACATTTCGGAATTATAGTAGAAAATTTTGTAAATAAATATAATTCTGACTTGGAACAGGGAGTTTTTGAAAATAAATTGTGACTTGATATAGGCAATTTTCTAAAATAATTATAATTCTAAGTTTAGACGGAGAATGAATAAATTTTGACTTCGGAAAAGGGAATTTCGTAAAGAATTATAATTTAGTCTTGGAACAGGTAATACTTGACATGGAACCGGAAATTTTGAAAATTGCTTTTCTTAATCAAAATTTGTGTTAATTTAAGAATTCTTTTTTTTTTTGCAAATATAAATTTCCTAGAATTTGAAACTTTCCTCTTCCAACTTTCAGAAAAAGAGTTACTATATTTTTGAATTAAAATAAAAAATGTTGTATACATATAAATTTAATTCTGACTGGGAACAGAGAATTTTTGAAAATAAATGTAATTATGACTTGGAACAGGAAATTTCCATAAGAATTATAATTTAGACTGAGATAAAGAATTTTTGTAAAGAATAATAATTTTTATTTTCGAACAGAGACTTTTTGACATGAAACGGGCATTTCGGAAAAGAATTTTAATTCTAATTTAGATGGGAATTTAAAAAATCCCGGTTCCAAATCAGAATTCGACACAATTTGAAAATTCCTTCTTCTAAATTTTGGAAAAAGGGAGTTAATGTAATTGTGACTTGGTATAGGGAATTTTCTAAAAGAATCATTGTGAGTTTAGACAGGCAATAAATAAATGAAATATAAAAAAAATCCCGTAAAGAATTATAATTTTGACATTGGAAAAGGGAAATTTTTGACATGGAACGGGAACTTTTGGAAAATAATTTAGAATTCATCAGATATTGAAATTTCCTTGTTCCAAGTCACAATTTTTTGGATTTAAAAATTTTTCCAAATTTTGGGAAACAGGAGTTATTACATTCCTGAATAATAATAGAAAATTGGGTGAATAAATATAATTATAACTTGGAACAGGAAATGTTTGGAATTAAATGTAATTGTGACTTGAAATAGGGAATTTACGTAAAGTATTATCATTTAGACTTTGGGTCAGGAAATTTAGGTAAAGAATTATAATTGTATACTTTAGGACAGGGAATTTTCGTAAAGAATTATTATTTGACTTAGAACAGAGCATTTTTGACATGGAACGGGAATTTTTGAAATTAATTTTAATTCTGATTTACAAGAAGGGAATTTTAAAAAATCGCTGTTCAAACTCAGAATTATAAATCTTTTCCAAAATTTCCTGCTCTAAATCAGAAATCTTTTGAACTATTTTAAATTGAACCGGAAAAATTAACAGTTTACCGGGTGAAAATTGGGAATCAAAAATATCCATCGGGTAGATACCCTGTACATTTTTGGGCTCTTCAATTCGACAGTAGTCTTGTCTTTGATTTAGGATTATTTTATATTCATGTTTACGTATCTTTATCTTCTTTTGTAGGAATTCTCACCGTAGCAGAAGTAAATCAAAGGAAAGACATGACAGACATAGAGATGATGACCATCGTCGTCATAATGTAAGAGATAATAAAGGTAATTATCAATTTAATTATTAATTAACTCCTTGCTTTTATATAAACTCCAATTAAATTTGATTTTTTTTTCAGGAAATCGAGAGCATCGAAATTCTAATCACCACAATCGTCGTCGGCACAGATCCGGAAGCCGAAGTCACAAGTAACTCTACTCTTGATTGGTTAGTGAGTGAGAAGTGAGCCAGGTATGCACTAAACGATTAATTCTTAACGTGTCAATTACTGTACAGATTCGTTGCTCAGGTAAGGTTCACTAGATGCATTGCGCTTTTGAAACCACTGATTTTTGGAAAAACCAACAAAAAGAAAATATCGCTTCAGATTCTTTCTTTGTACACGAGAAATTCTCGAGTGAATTGAGTGTACAGAGTCGAAAACAAGAAGCACGTGTCGAGTCAAAAGTCGCGTTTTAAAGTAAGAATGCAATCATCTAGAAAAATGCTGAGCTTCACACAACACGGAACTTGGACAAAGTACCAAAGTCACTCTGCCGACAATTATTTAACATACATGGGAAATACTGTTCTCTCTTCTTCTTTTTTTTTCATTTGTAAAGGTATGAGGTTTTCGTTTGTTTTTTTATATGACCAACTTTCAAGGCGGCATTTTGACTTTGGGTATTTTAATTCAGACCGTTGGAGATATTATACTTAGGTTTTGTATAAGCAGAGCAAGGTAGGAGAAGGTATACCTATCCTTGCTTTGATCGGAATAATCTCTTCATAGATTAAATGCGGTAAATCGTAACGATTGTCACCTCAACGACTGCATAGTTTTTTTTGTCGGAAAGAAATTAGAGGTTTAGTGGAGGAAACAGTGCCTACTTCCGTAGACCTGCCACGACAGTGCCCCGTGCGACTCTGACTATACAATCCTAACTTCTGCTACGCATTTCTGAGGTATTTATGTCGGAATGATAATGCCAATCATGCCCTTGTATTAGGAGAGATAGATTTTCCGAAAATGGGACTTGATCTTTTATGATTTCGCCGAAAGTGCTCTTTACCGTTCTACTCGATATCTACTCTTATCAGTAGGGATATAAAGCATCAAAAATATCATGACATAATTATTTCTCAGGCCCCGGAACTCGACTCTCCATTTTCCTGAATCTTCAGAGTTGTGGAAAAAATTTGAAATACAAAATAACATTTAAATTACAAGCTTTTACTTCTTTGCTTTAAAATAAATGAATATTAATTGAATATTATAGCGACCCTTATAAATTTGTAGTCTTCTGTTTCCGAGGTCTGATTTCTTTGAATTTTCATTTTAATTCAAATTTTTTTGTTTCATTTTCTACAGGCTTTACATCTCTACTCGTGACTTTTCTTCACGACCACTAATTATTGATAAGACTTTTAGGTACTTGCATTTTTCATACTTGAGAAGATCTCTTCGTGTTTTCTATACAAAATGAAGTTTTGAACTCAAATAAAAAAGGTACTTGAAAATGCCGGGTTATAAAAATGTTTAAACTCGTTTATTAGAGAAGCATATACTTTCATCGATAATTGATCGAACTTGAAAATCGTCTAATTTTTTATTTGTGTATACTAGGGGCCATCCATAAATTACGTAACAGCTTTTTGGGGGGGTTGGAGAGGGTTCGGAAAATTTTAGATCTGTTACAAAGATTTCATATCAGTATTATTAAATTAGTAATTTCATTTTTGTTTCACAATTCCGTAACATAATATCCATAAAAACAAAGTATCTATACAATTTGTTAAAGTACTACTACCCCCAAAGTCATTTACAAAATTTTAAGTTTATCGAGTTAAGCTGAGACATTTGAAAATTCTAAGGATTTTAATGAATTGAAGGATAATTTTAAGGGATTTTAAAGGTTTTCTATAAAGTATTTGAATTAATTCTTCAGGCTCTCAAAGGACTGTATAGGACTTCAAATATTTCAAGGGGTTTCAAGAGTATCTTAAAGAATTTCAAGAAAGTATTATGAGATGTAAATTTCAAAGAATTTATTTACAATATTGAGGGATTTCAAAGAAATTCAAAGATTTGAAGAGATTTTCAATAATTTGAGGAATTCCAATGATTGTAAAGAATTTGAAAAGATTCCAAGGAATTGTAATAGATATCAAAGGATTTTTTTTAGGATATTTTAAAAGATTTCACGGAATTTTTAAGAGCTTTAAAATATTGCAAGTAATATCATCAGACTTGATGTAATTTCACGTGATTTCATGGGATTTTATCATATTTTAATGAAATTTAAAAGAATTTATTAACAATTAAGAGATTTCAAAGGATTTCCAAATATTGTCTATGGGATTTCAAAAGATTACAAAAATTTCGAAGATTTTTCAAGGAT
Source organism: Andricus grossulariae (assembly GCA_011634705.1). Taxonomy (NCBI): domain Eukaryota; kingdom Metazoa; phylum Arthropoda; class Insecta; order Hymenoptera; family Cynipidae; genus Andricus; species Andricus grossulariae. The sequence goes on along the minus strand of JAABKJ010007545.1, from coordinate 190,360,549 downwards.
TTTAAGGATTGAAAGAGAATTGAAAAAATTGCATGTGCTTTTAAAGAATTTCCTAGAATTTCTGAATTTTTGGTTGAAAAATTATCTTTTAGTTGAAAATTCGTGTTTTTTGTATAAATTAATCTTCCCTGTTGGAAATTATTCTTTTTGGTTGAAATTTCAAATATTCTAGTTAAAGCTTCATCATTTTAGTTGAGAATTCATCGTTTTTATTTAAATTTCAACTTTTGCAGTTGAATATTTATCATTTTAGTTGAAAATTCATCAGTTTGGTTGAAATTTTTTTTTTTTTTCAAACTGAAAATTTGACTATTCCATTTTTCGTTGAAAAGTGATCATTTTAGTTGAAAATTTAAGTATCTAGTTGAAAAATCCAGGGTGACCACTCAACCGGGAGAAACTTACACCGGGAGAAAGCCGGGAGAAAAATATTAAACCGGGAGATTTCCCGTATTTCATAATTCGCGCGTTTTTTAAGTTTTGAGTAAAAATTATACTTATCAATAATGTATTTATCGTCTTTGAAATTTCTATAATTTTAATTTAAAATTATGGTTTTGAATGCGCAGTTCTAAAAGTTGAATTTTTAAGTCCTCGAAACTAAAGATTTTTCTTAAATTAATTTTTAGATTAATTTTTGTAAATTTGGAATTTTAAATTTCAACATCAGAATCGTGTAGAGAATCCTCAAAAACATCAATAATAACCTATCAGTGCAATACTAGATAAGATTTTGCAACGAGGAGAAACAAACGTAATATCTTTGGAGTTTACATGTTCTGTGCTTTGGTATCTTTAAAGCTAAGTTCCTTTCACGGAGCCTCGCATTATAAGGATTCTTTTTATCAACAAAAGTAGAATATTCGCGTGGATACTGAGGAGCTTCATTTCTAGATATTGTAAAGAGCAAATCGCAAAAAAAAAATTGTTTTCTCTTAGCCACATGCAAGAGCTCAGCTCTCCTGATGTAGAGGAATATGTTCACTAATTGGTGAATTGTATATAAAGCGGATACATACATTTAATGCCAGTTCTAGCCTCCCATTTAGTTCATCCGTTATATCATCGTGAGGAATACATCCATAATCAAAGAACGGAAGAATAAAATGTCTTAACTAGGAGAATCCTAGTTGAGGTAAGTAAGGGGTTTTTATTTTTATTTAATTGCTGTAGAATTTTGTAGGCGTTCCGAGAAATAGCCACTACATGCTCTTTCCAAGACAAAATACGGTTGAGCAAGTATCCTAAATCCTTGACCGATTATTGAAAACAATAATAACATCACCAAACCTCAAAGGAGGGAATGTAGTGAATGCATCCAAGGAGGGGAAGCCAAGGCCCAATAATAATAGCGATCGTCTTAGCTGGATTTAGGACAAGGCCATTATTCTTAGCCCAAAGCAGGGCCCGATCTATGTCCTCTTGAATCTGACTGTGAAGTCTATTCAATTCTGCAGCATGTCCGAAAAGGTACTAGTTGAAGTCATCAGCGTATTTGAGGTACTTACAGAATTTTAGATCACTTCCAAGATCAGAGGTAAACAAGTTAAAAAGCGTAGGTGCAAGTGTGGACTCCTGCGGAACCCCACTCTTAACTTCCACCCATTCAGACATGTCAGCATTATTAGTCTTTACACTTTGTGAACGATTACTAAATAGAAGGTAAATCACTTTATTTCTCAATTGGACATTTTTAATGATTTGAGTTTTTGTAAAAATAAACTGTGGTTAACTGTGTCAAAAGCCTTAGAGAAGTCAAATAGTACCACAACCTTAATCTCCTTTTTATCGATCACCAACTTAACATCAGTAGTGATTTTGATGGTCGCTGTGAGTGTATTGTGTGTTGGCTATAAAGCCCGATTGCATAGGGTCTAATAATTTATTGGTATCTAGAAAATTTGTAAGTTGTTTGTGCACAATTCGGTCAAATGGCTTTGATAACGCATTAAGGATAGAAATGAAAGGTGCATGAAAGGTGCGGGACGCCGTTAAGACATTTTTAAGACATCCTTAGAACGTTCCTCTTATAAAAGTTCTCTTTTATGCTGATTGGATACACTTATTTGAACCGTTTCAGTTAATCTTTTAATTTTGTACGAATTTTTCGTAATAATTATTTTGCTTGGAATTGTATTGGAAGAATTGTGCATCAAAGGTGCGGGATATACTTAAGACGTTTTTAAGACGTCCTTAGAACATTTCTCTTATAAAAGTTCCTTTTTATGCTGATTGAATACACTTGTTTAAAACGTTTCAGTTATTGTTTTTATCATTGTTTAAATCTTACGAAATGATTATTCTGTTTATACTTGTATTGGAAGAATTTTGCATGAAAGGTGCGGGACGTCCTTAGGACGTTTTTAAGACGTCCTTAGAACGTTCCTCCTATAAAAATTCCCCTTTATAATGATTGGATACATTCGTTAAACGTTGCAGTTATTGTTTTTACAATGGATCAAATCTTTCGAAATAATTATTTTATTCACAATTGTATTGCAAGAATTGTGCATGAAAGATATGGAACGTTCTTAAGACGTTTTTAAGACGTCCTTAGAACGTTCCTCACATACAAATTTCCCTTTGTGATGATTTCAAGAACTTGAAAGTTGTAAACAAATGTATCCAATCATCATAAAAGGGACCTTTTATAAGGGAAACGTTCTAAGGACGTCTTAAAAAAGTCTTAAGGACGTTCCACACCTTTCATGCATTTTTTTAAAATAATGATTTTATTTAGAATGTAGGTTTTCCTGAAATCCTAAAAATGTTGATAAAAAAAAATAATTCCAAGTTATTATTGGAATAAAAATGTAATTATCAAATTAAAAAATCCAATTATACAACCATGCTGAATCTAAAAGTAATAATAATTTATCAGATTTAAATACAAAACTTACTTCGGCTACATGTATATTCCTACTCTATTTTTGCGAATATGGAGTTTAATTGACAATACTGTCCTATGTATGAAAATCTTAATTATCCCGTATATTCTAAGTTTTAAAATTATAATGTATCATTTTTTATTTCAAAAAATGAGTCTTTAAAATTATTTTTCATTCTTATTGGCTCTTTTTTTATTCGGAATCAATAGAAGCATGATCTCGGGTTCCAGATCAGCGAAACCAATCAATGAGAGTGTCAGTGATAACTCTTTCGGTTGCATCACTTTTTTCCTTCATTGCAGAAAGAATCGCTTCTGAAATACAAAAAAGAAACTATAAGATATTGCATGCTCTTGATAAAAATTGGATTGAAATCAGCATATTTATGAAATAGTGGCAGAATTTCCTTTCGCTAAATTTCCGTTTTCTCCTAGTGCATTTGACTCTTCCTTTAATGAGTCATTCAAATAAAATAAAAACTTGAGCTGTTTTGTACCGCCCTTCAGGAAGAAGAAACTCGTCTTCTTCATTGTCGTTGCAGCGTTGAGAAGTATCTCGAACGCATAATAATATTTCGTTTGATTTATCGTGACATTTTTCTGCAATAAGAAGGAAATAGAACGATGATCAAGGTGTCGAAAAATTGTTCAAACTTGCACTTACCACAAAAACAGTCTTTAGAGTGTCCCTTTTTATCAACGTATGCTGCATGGTTCTGATTAATACTGTCGTTTCCATATTTACTATCGGTGTCACTTGGTATGCAATTTTGATTTTTCTTCGGATTATCTTTGCTTAAAAAAAGTAAATATTACTTTATATACTGAAACAACATGTTTTTCCATTACTTTTTAAGTTGAAAAGTGAAACACAACAATTTTTTTAACAAAGGAATAATAATAAGCCAAAAAATGCATTAAGAAGGATTTACTTACAACGCTTATATTTCTGAACATTAATCTCAGATCCTTTGAGTAGTACTTCATTACCTAAGAAAACATATTTTATTTACACGTATTAATTAACATTCAGCACACATGTCTCTATTAATAATAATTTGTAAAGCAGAAATCGCAATGGAGTACATACTCATAACTTTTAGAACAGATTTCTTTGTTTTTTGTTCCTGAATTATATTATTCCATTCATACTCTTATGGATTCAATTTTAACTCTCGTTTCACAGCATGATCCTCTCGATCACTATCAGATTCTTTTTCATCATTGTTATCGATGTCTATTTGCACGTCATATTCATCTTCTTTTTGTTTTTCTGTTCCTAAAAAAATGCACATTAGATTTTGTACTCTGCCAACATGATATTTTCATTACTTTCTAAGTTTAAAATAAAACACCAATTTTTTTGAAATAAAATTAAGTTCCATAAATATTAGTTCACAGATGAAATAAGAAAAATTTTCCATGGCAGAATTTTCTTACTGGTACGCATTTTATTTGCTGCATGAGAAGTTAAATACTTAATATTATTTTTACGTGACCATTCTCATTTGACAATCTCTAATTTTATTTGTTATCTAATATTACAGAAAGTAACTGTTTGCTAAAAAGCTTTTTAATTAGAAAAACAAATTATGCACAGTAAAACCAGCAACATTAGGGTCTCGTAATATTAGACTCTTTTGCACAGCTTTGTTCTCCAATAGAGCTTGAGCTATAATCTGCTTTATTCAGCAGCGTGCTACTAGATTTATTAAAATTTCTTTTTGTAGATTTTTCCTTTAACGGCTCCCCTGCTTAAAGTACCGGATAAAACCTGGATAGAACCAGAATAGACTCGGGACTATATCCGGGCCTATCCGGGGTGAACTACGGATTTTGTCCCCGATTTGTATCCGGGACTTTCACGGGACGCTAGGACATATATTTATCCGGTCCTATCCAGGATCTATTCGGCATACAATTTCATATCCGGGTCCTTCGGGACCTATACGGGTCGCTTGAAAATTCTATAAAGTCTTATCCGGTCCTATACGGGATCTATTCGGCATGCAATTTCGTATCCGGGCCTATCCGGGACCTATACGGTGTGCTTGAAAATTCTATCCGGGTATTATCCGTTTCTAGACGGGATCTAATCGGCATATAATTTCGTATCTGGGTCTATCCGGGACATGTACGGGGCGCTTGAATGAATTATCCGGGTCCTATCCGTCCTAGCGGGGATCTATTCGGTACAGCTGTTCAAAACATGATGTAATATAATAATAAATTTGCAAAATATATGGTTTGATATATTCGTCACTGCAGTTAGTTTATTTTCGAAATTTTATAACTGCACACACGGTCACTTACAAACATAATCGCAAGCTCAAAAGCTTTGAAAAATCACCACCGCTGGGGATTCGAACCCTACCTAAACTACATAAACCTGAGTCTTAACCTAAATATCTGCCGCTTGAATATCGTCGAAAAATTCTCAGCCAAGCTTTTTCGCTAGGGCTAACTGAGGAATATATTTTTTTATTTTTTTGTTTTACACATTTAATGAATAGGTGGATTTAAAAATGCCTAATTTATTAAATTTAAATTTGCTAAATTTAAATTCTCATATTCAAATGTTTAATTAATATTCAATAGTGGGCAAGCCCCCCCCCCCAAAGAAAAGTTTCCAGTTCTGTGGAAAGAAAATCCGTATTTTGTTCATCGAATTTCTAACATTACAAGGTGCCAGCGGGCACTTGAAAATCCCATATATTTAACATGGGAGTGATTTGGATTTTCGAAAAATTGGACTGATGCTTCAGGGTTTGATCGTAAGTTGCTAAACTTTTTCAGGAATTGAAGAGGAGTTTCTAGGAAATTAAACAATACCAATAGATTTTAATTTAAACCAAACCTTCCCCCACCCACAACGCCTCAAATATGACCCAAAAATTAAAAAACTACATTTTCACGTATTATTGTTAATTTTCAGCACTTTTTGCCTTCTTTTTTAATAAAAATAATTACTAATAGTAAATTTGAATATCGTCCATGACTTTTGAAACAACTTTTAATTGTTGAAACGTTGGTAACAGTTGGTCATTGTTTAGAGTAGTAAATTTAAATAAAAACATGTGATTATTTAAACAAAGAATTATTGTTTATTTTCAAAATTTCTTAAAATCGAGCCATAATTGTCCACTTTTATTTCAAGTTGGTATCCTATGATACTTATCGTTGAATAAATACATAACTTTGATACTTTTCTTGTAATTTTTAACAAATTTCTATTTTATTGGAAATTTTTATTTGCTGAATCAGCTTTTTCGCAAAAACTTTTTGAAAAATAATATAAAATGGAACACATATAATAGTATATAAAGAATGCCAAGAAAGATGCAATCTATCCGTACTCAACTTGAAGGAAATTTTAAATTAAACAATAATTAATTGTTTAAATAATGACATTAAGTTTTCATCAGAATTCACTAGTCCTCAAAATCATTCAATATTATGTTTAATTCAAAAAATATGATTTTAACCATTTTTTTCGGGAAAAATAATTATTGAATCTGTTCCGGATAATTCATATCGGTTTTCTCTATTGTGTTTGTATCGTATGACTGTGCTGCGCGAGTTTCATTTTCTCTCTCTCGCGTTTATACAGGTATCTACCTTGCTTTTTCTACCCTGTTATCTACTCTCTTCACCGACGGATTGAGGTGGTCAGGGTCAGCATCGAACGTTACGAAGTTCGAGTCGGTACCTCTTACTCGTCTTCTTTTAAATTGACAGTAAAACTGATGTAATCTTTGCTAGAAGGCAAAACTTTGACTATTTTTCAATAAATTATACGTTTTTGGTGCTCAACATATAATAATCCTGACTCGGTGACTTTTTTTACCAACACCTTAAAATCCTGCATGTGCATTATGTCATTTTTTAAGTCCTTTTTTTCATCATTATTGGTTCTTCGACCCGGATATGAACCAGCGACCTATGGACCAATAATGATGAGAAAAAGTCACTTTAAGAAATCCTGCATGTGCATTATGTCATTCTTTGAGTGCTTTTTCTTATCATTATTGGTCCTTCGATAGCCGGATTAGGGCTTTAGGTAGTGGATTACAGTTTTCTTTGCAGGATTAAAGTGACTAATATGTCAAGTGTTCTAAAGTTCATCGCGAAAGCTGTTCTTTGAAAAATAAATGTGGCCGATTTCAAGCATTTTGTTACGATATAGCACGGTGACAGTGTCGTGAAGGCAATTTTCGGCGATCGATACCTGACGTCACGAGAAGACGTCCCGTGCTCTGAGCAACAGGTGCCTCATTACACTTGCTCGTACGATGCGTATCCCTACGCCGATGCGTGCGCAATGCTTGGTGTTGATCGGCAGATCATCACTGCCCTGAAGGCGCTTCACAGAATGACAGGTTTGCGATATCATGTGCTTTTCCATACTCTACACTTGGTAAGTGTTTGAAGATTTTTGAACAGCTGATACTTTGCAGCGTTGTGCTTCGTAACATTCGACACCATCATTCTTAAACTGTATAGTGCTTCGCTGTCATAATACAGGATTGTGTTTTTCTTTGACTTATTTTGGCTTTTAAACGTGTTTCGATTTCATTCGAATTTCAACTATTTTGTTGTTGTTGTTGTAACTTTTAAAGTGTATCGTTTTTATTCCGATTCTTTTTGAACTTCTGAAGACTTTAGAACAGCTGATACTTTGCAGCACACATCGAAACTCTCTTTTTGTGCATTTATACTGTGTAGTGTTTCGCTGTCATACTGACAGGGTGTCAAATCTGGTAAGAAAGGTTTTTTACACACAAACTCATGGGGCTGCACTAAAAGAGGGTGGTTGTCCGCTATGCCGTGGTAAGCACTTTCGGATTTGCTTTATCTCCTTACTTGGAGATCCATACTTTACATTAACTGACAGAGGACGAAGGAATCAACTTTCCTTTGGCCATGGATATTCTGAAGAACGAAATTTATGTGGACGATGTACTCTCCGGAGCCTACGACATCGCTACATCCATTGAGAAACGCCACCAAGTGAATCTGCTTCTCAAGGCGGGCGGTTTTATCTTGAATAAATGGTTGTCAAACTGCTAGGATGTTCTACAAGGAGTCCCGGAAAATTACAAAGAAAAGGCATCGTCTTATGAATTTACACAAGAACCAACCCATAGGGCTCTCGGAATTCTTTGGCAACCAATGTCGGACTGTTTTAAATTTCAGGTTGAACATCCTGAGGAGTCTGGGGCATCAACAAAAAGGAGCGTTTTCTCCGAGATAGCTCGCCCCTTTGATCCGCTCGGATGGCTTGCACCAGTCTCAGTTGAAGCTAAAAATTTTATGCACAGTTTCTGGAAACTTAAAATAGATTGAGATGAGCCTTTGCTTACTCATTGTATTGCGGTTGTCTATCTGAGGATCCTAGCTCCTTCAGATAAGGTACGAGTGTCGCTCGTTATAGCCAAGACTGAGGTTGCTCACCTTAAGAAGACATCGTTGCCTCGTTTAGAACTTTGTGCAGCTATTCTGCTTGTTCGGCTGGTCTTTCATGTTCGCTTGATTTTGAATCTGCCCACTACGGTGCCGAATCATCTATGGTCCGATTCGGCAAATACTCTCGATTGGTTCCGAGGCCATCCTCTACGATGGATGACATATATTTCGAATCGGATCTCGGAAATACAGACTGTCTTGCCTGACGCTATCAGGCATCACGTTCCAGGGACCGACAATCCAGCAGATTGTGCGTCTCAAGGAATTTCTCCTTTACGTTTTGAGAGTCATCCTCTCTGGTGGACTGGACTACCTTGGTTATCAGGAACGCCCACTTTTTGGCCATCTTCTACGAGCTCGATAGATCCGAGTATTATCAGAGAGGAAAGGACCGTTGTCCATGCTGCAACGGTCGAACTTGATCCACCGTGGTCCCTGCTTGGTCGATACTCGACCTTCACGAAACTACTTCGCATTACTGCCGGTTGCAAAGGAAATCCATTGACTTTTCTCCATGTAAGCTTAATTCAGACGTTTTGAATCGTGCTCGATGCCATCAGATTGGGCATGAACAACGTCGACACTTCTTCGAAGAGTTTAAGTTGCTGCGCAAACAATTCCCAGTTACTACAAAAAGTCCTTTACTTCGTTTGCTGCCGTTTTTGGACTCTGACGGCTTACTACGACTGGGAGGTCGTTTGAAACATGCTGTTATGGACTTCGACGAGCGATGTGCGTATATTCTGCCCAAGGATCCTACCCTCACCACACTTATTGTTCGAAATGGGTATCGAGCCGTGTTACATGGGGGCCGCAGCTTACGTTGTCTTATTTACGGAGACAGTATTGGATCATCACAGGACGTTGTGTCGTAAAAAAGGTTTTGAGTCGTTGCGTTACTTGCGCTCGACATCGTGCCACCACCTTCACTCAACTTATGGGCCAACTGCCTACTCACAGAGTTACTCGACCGTCTAGACCCTTTGCTATAAGCGGTCTGGATTACGCTGGTCCCATTTGGATGGAAACTACAAAAGTTCAAGGCCACAAGTCGTACAAGGGCTACATGGTAGTTTTTGTTTGTTTTGCTACGAGAGCAGTCCATTTGGAGGCGTGCTCGGATCGTACCACTGATGATTTCATAGCGGCTTACGAACGATTTGCTGCTCGACGTGGGATAAGCACATTTCTCTACAGCGACTGCGGTACTCATTTTGTGGGAGCCGATGAACAGCTCCGTACACTTTTTGATGAGGCCTCTGCTGTCTCAGCGGCCATCGGCAGTTATCTTGCTGACAACGGAACTACGTGGCGTTTTAACTCTCCAGCTGCCCCACACTTCAGAGGACTTTGGGAAGCTGCTATCCACTCTGTGAAACATAATCTTCGACGAGTCGTGGGAGGTACTACTCTGACTTTTGAGTAGATGACAACTTTCCTCACACAGGTGGCAGCTTGCCTGAACTCACTCCGTTACAGGCTCAGAGTGATGATCCGAGTGATCTGGTGCCGTTGACACCGAGTCACTTCTTGATCAGTTCTCCGATTTTCACAGTTCCAGAACCATCTCTCAAAGATCTTAAGCAAAATAGATTACAACGCTGGCAGCTTACCAGACAGGTGTATGAAGATATCTGAACCAGATGGTCCTCTGAATACCTAGAAGAACTGCAAACTCGTCCGAAGTGGCCTTGCTTTTTCTACCCTATTCTACCCTGTTCCACGTCCCGGATAGGTCGCCGATAGACCCGACAGAACATACTTTATCGGACTTGGTCTCCTCATCGATGCAAATATTCCCAGATTGATCCCGAATAGACCCGAAGAGACACCCTGTTTGACATTTCAGCTCAAATAAATTTCTGATTTCACGTCCCGGATAGGTCCCCAATAGGCCCGACAAAACATACTTTCTAGGACTTGGTCTCTTTATCGATGCAAATATTCTCAGATTCATCCCGGACAGAAGTCCTTTTTGACTTCACAGGAAATTAATTTCTGGCTCCACTTCCCGCATAGCCCAGTGGAAAATTCCTGTACAGAAACCTCGGAGGATCCTGCACATATTCCTGTACAAGAACCTGCACACGAACCTTTACAGGTAATCTTGACCGTTCCTGTGCAGGAATTTGGCGAAAGAAACTATACATGACACTGCAAAGGAACCTTCATGCAAGCTAACCTTTGAATGATCCAGTACAGGTTCCTTCACGTAGTGAAGTGAGGTGTGGGTTCATGTACAGGATCTTGTTCAGGATCCTATGCATGAACCTGCATAGGTAGTAATCCGCGAGGGTTTGCTAATGACTTGGCTCTCTCGATAGAGAGTTATATCTTCAAGGGAATAAAATGAAGGCAATTTTAAAGCTGTAAGAGACATGAGTTTACGCGATGGCCTTCTATAAAGGACCCTATACGTATTTCTGTATAGGAACCCGCGCTTCAATTTACTTAGCAAAGGAACCTGTACAGGACGCTGTACTAGATCATTCAAAGGCTCCTTCGTCGATGCGGGTTCCTTTGCAGGATCATATACAGTTTCCTCTGCTAAATTCCTGCACAGGAACCGTCAAGGTTACCTGAATAGGTTCGTGTGCAGTTTCGTGTACAGGAACATGTGCAGAATCCTCCAAGGTTCCTATACAGGAAATTTTAGCTACGAGGTTCCTGATAGACCAAATGAAACATACATCATCGGACTTGGTCAAATTATTGATGCAAATACTCCCAGATTAGTTCCGGATAGACTCGGACATACAACCTTTTTGACTTCACAGGAAATCACATACTGTTTCCATGTCCCGGATAGGTCCCGGGTAGACCCGGCTAAGCGTACACTGCGGGACTTCGTCTCTTTATCGATGAAAATTCTCCCAGATTGATCCCGCATGGACCCAAACGGACGACCTTTTTGACTTCGGTCACATCCCGGATACGCCCAGATAGACGCACTTTTTGACTTCACACGTAATCAACTTCTGGTTCCACGTCCCGGATGGGTCCAAGATAGACCAGGTTAAGCGTACATTGTGGGACTTAATAATTTGTCGGTGCAAATACTACGGGTCAGATCCCGGATACGCCCGGATAGACGCTTTATTTAAACTTCGAGGAAATGAATGTTTGTTTTCGTGTCCCAAATAGGTCCCGGATAGAACCGGATAAACGTGAACTGTAGGACGTGCTTCTTTTTCAACGATAAACTCTCAGATAGATCCTGGATAGAGCCGGATAGACGCTTCATTTGAACTTCGAGGAAATGAATTTTTGTTTCTGCATCCTAAATAAGTCCATGATAGACCCGGATAAACATAAACTGTAGGACTTGTAGTATCCCATTTAACCCTTGTTTGGCACACCTCCCTGGAGTAACGTACTAGGCACATGGGGTCGCCGACGACCCCAGCGTGAAAAAATTGTTATAAATAATAAAGTATTAAATATTTTTACTTAAAAATGTTTTTATATCTTTTTGATTACTTATTTTAGAAGATAATATCGGTTATATAGCTGAATATTAAATTAAAATTAACAAAAAAAAATGGTTGAAATTGCATTAGGTTGAAAAATGCCAATTTTCATTTTAAAAAATCATTACTTTTGTTTTCCTTGATAGAATTAGCTAAAATTATAACTGAGGCTTCTCCTAATGTATTGTTACAAGAAAAAAATCAGTGTTAAACAAGTTCTCCCAAAAAAGATATCTATTCCGAGAAATGAAAGTGAGAATTTCGTGAAAAATGTAACTACGTGTTTTTGCCAAAATAACATTATTTATTATGAAAAGAAGGTGAAAAATATTAAAACTACTTATAATCACGGCTATACACAACACACTGACAGTCCAAACATAGTGCCCCTAGCCCGAAGGATAGCAGCTGAAGCTGCCCCGAGAGAAGAGAAGAAAGAGAAGGGAGAAGAGAGAGAGAGAGGTAGACATGTAGCTATGAGGTGGATATGTTATATATAATAAAAAAAATACATAACTTTGCAAAATATGATGTTCCAACCTTATTTTTTGATTTACAATCAAAATATATGCAAAAAAAATCACTCCAAATTTTGATTTTCAAACGTGTTTGGCACACCGGGATCGTGAACGACTCCAGGCGACTTGAACGACTGCTCTATAGAGATGAACCGACTCAGCCTTACGCTCTATGTTTAGATACTAGATACAATATCTATTTTTAGATACTCTAATTTTGCAATTTTAAATGTCTGGGGTCGTGTACGACCCTCTGTGCCAAACAAGAGTTGAAAAATAATTTTCAACAAAAAAATCGAATCTTCTAAAAAACAGCTGAATTTTCAGTAAAGTAATTACATTATCGAACGAAAAAAAAATACATTTATGAAAAAAAACATTATTTTTCAACTGAAAAAGAATAAATTTCAACAAAATACAAGCAGTTTTGATAAAATAGTTTAATTTTCAATCATAGAGACTATTTTTTCAAAGGAATATCAGTAATAAATAAAGAAAAGAATCTCATTAAAAAAAATAGTTTTCAAAAAAACAATCAAATCTTCTAAAAACAGCTAAATTTTCAATAAAGTAACTACATTATTAAACGAAAACATAATAAATTTCTAAAGAAAAACATTAATTTTCAACTAAAAAGAATAAATTTCAACAAAATACAAGCTGTTTTAATAAAATAGTTTCATTTTCAATCATAGAGACTATTTTTTCAAACGACAATCAATATAATCAATAAAGAAAAGAATCTCATTAAAAAAAATAATTTTCAATAAAACAATCGAATCTTCTAAAAGCAGCTAAATTTTCAATAAAGTAACTACATTATTAAACGAAAACATAATAAATTTCTAACACAAAATACATAAATTTTCAATAAAATATTGTAATTTTTAATGGAACGTTCAACCCAATACTTGAATTTTCAACGAAAAAAGTGAATTAGTCACCAAGAAGATTAATTTTCTACCACAAAAGACAAAGTTTGAAAAAAAATACCAAAAGTTCCAAACAAATAGTTAAATTTTTAACTAAATAGATACGAGTGAAATATATAACATAAAACTTACGAGAGAATGAAGTTGCTTCTTCGAAGCAAGCATCCAGGGTGCTATTGATGCTGGCTCTGGATTTACTACTACTAGCGGGCTTTCCTCTAACCTGTATGTTTAATAATTCTCGTTTTTAATTTTTAAAATGCCTGTCCGATTTGAAATGAATTTGGCCCAGGATTGATGGAAATAATTTATGAAAACTCACCTCACTAGAGCTTAAAGCAGTGGCATTATCGCCTAAATCAATAATATCATTTTCATTTTTTTCTTCTGGTACATTTGCGGATGACTCGGAGGTCGAACTCTCGCCTCTTTACTCTTAGTACAAGGACTCAGAGACGAAGAGGGCAATTCAAGTTGATGCACTTTTGTCAAATGTTTTTCCAGTGATGATGTACTGCCACAAAAGGTCAGCTCTGTCTGACACTGAGAACATTTCACTTTATTGGCTGCCACTTTTTTCAAATAGAACCATACTGCACTTGGCGGTGCCATCACGTATATTTTCAAATTGAAAAACACGAAGAAATAATTTTAAAAACTACGAAAAATGTGCCAAAACTGAAGTGGAGCTAAAACTTTTCCGAAATCGTATAGCTATGGCCGAATTCGAATTTTCATTACATATATATGAAATTGGGCGAGCATGCACAGTTTACTATTGAACGTGCCCAGTGTTTTCACGCACACTCAAATTAATTTTGAAAATTAAAAGAATGGGGTTGTTGCATATTTTTGAATATTTGTTGTTGACAGTTAAATTAAAAGAACACTATAAAATGAACGTAATTTCGAAACAAAAGTTTTTTCAAATAAGTTGAAATATATTATTTTTAATGTTTGAAAAGTCTATTTTTTTAATTTTTGCGTGAAAATCTGATTGGCTCGACACATCCCGAAGTAATTAAGTTTGAATGGCGCGGTTTTCCAGTTTATGGAGGAATCAATATGGCCGCTAACTATTGCATGGGGGTAAGCAGTAAACATAACCTATTGATGTGTTTATTAGGTTTATTACTGTAAACGTTTTTCAGAAGTGTAAAGAAGGGCCTAAAAGGTATTTAAAATGCCTGGAATTCGACTAAAACCAGGATTTGTAAAGTGTCGTGACAGTGCCAAAATTCAACATGTGGATGATGAGACATTTTTTCTCATCGAGCAGAGATAAGGGTCAGTCATAAAATATCTTTGCTCATAATCACTCGTAATCACTCACTTTAACCTCTGCCGACATGATTTTATGTCGGCAGAGGCTCTGGGCAGAGGTTTGAGGAGCAAAAATAATTTCATGATTCCGACATGTGATTGACAAAAATTGGAGGTTATCCTTGGAAACATCTCACTCTCACGCACTTCAATGATATTATTCATTGCTGTCTGCTAGACACTTCGCTAGTCGATGGATCATTATTCTGATTGGTTACGCACTTTTTAGGAAGTGACGTTTCAAGGTCATAGAGTTTTTGAATAGGGATTTCGATACTTTTCTTAAACATTTTTTTTCTCGACAATGAATTATTCAAAAAAAATGTTTAATGCATTGAAATTTTTAGAATGTTATACAATATTGAAAAAATATATCACCTAAGATTCATGCAACGACCTCATTACTTACTTTGAACTATTGTCTTAAAGCTCTACGATTTGTACGTTTATTAGAAATCTGTATATTATCGGAGAAGGTAACGAATCGAGAAGAGAAATCCACACATAAAATGGAAATCTACAATGTCGACCAAAGTTATTTATTATATATTATTTATTTAAATTTAAATTTATAAAAAAAAAAGTTTTTAAATCTTAAGATTCGTGGGAAAGTTTCGAATGATATATTTTTTTAAACAACATTTCAAATGATTTCTCAAAATGTAAAAAAAAAAATCTGGGAAATTTTGAGGCAATTTTTTACTTTTAAAAGATTTCGAAAAAACGAAGCTTTTGAAGAATTTTCAAAGGATCCAAGAGAATAAAAAATGTTCTTAAGATTTTTTCGAAAATGTCAGACGATTTCTTATTCAAGAAAAAAATGACATTTCAAATGCTTTCTGATAATATAAAAGAAATGTACAAAAATTTAAAAGGTTGAAAAAAAATTTTAGGAAAAATTCCAATAATTTAAAAATATATTTTAAACATTTTTAAGAATTCGAAAAGATATCAAAAGATAATAAAATTTTTTTGAGATTCCTGGAAGAATTTTTAATAATATTGCATTTATAAAAATTATTTTCAGGTGAATATGTAAACAGATTTTTAAACATTCAAAAAAATTCTTAAAATTTTCAAAAATGAATCTTAAAGATTTTAAAACAATTTCTTTTATTTTGCTAAATTTTAAAACAGTTGCAGGAAAACTTCTGATCATTCTAAAATGTATTTAGAAGGTTTAGGTGTTTTTAAAAGATTTAAAAACATTTTTAACAAAATGTAGGTTTTGGAAGATTTAGAAAAAAATTTCAAAACTTTTTAAAAATTTTGAAATTTATCAAGAAAATAAAACACTTCTATGAAAATTCCTGGGAACATTTCAAATGACTTTTATTGTTAAAATATTTTGAATGATTTAGAAAAATGTAAAAAAATCTGGACAACTTAAACGCAATTTTTTTACTTTCAAAAGATTTTTCAACCATTTTTGGAACAATTCAGATAATTTTAAATGGTATATAGAAGTTTTGAAAAAATTCTAATAATAATTTAAAATTCGAAACGATAAAGAAAAAATTATATCAAAATTATTTCAAAAATCTTGTTTAATTTTATCAAGAATCTTAGGAAAATTCCTAAAATGTTCGAAAAATCTTTAAAAATTAAAAAAATTGCTTTAAAATCTTCAGAAGTTTTTCTTAAGATTCTTGGAAATAATTTGAAATGTTATTTTTTTTAAATAATTTGAAAGTTTCCCAGTAGATTTTTGAAAATTCTGAAGAAAAAATTAAAGCTTTTTCAGAATTTTGAAAAGTATCAAGAAAATAAAACACTGTTCTTAAGATTACTGGGAAAATTTGTAATGTATTTTGTTTTCAAAAATTAATTTTTAAAGATTTCAAACATTTTCAAAAGATTTCTAAAAATGTCGAAAAAATATATGGAAAATTTTCAGGCTATTTTTTTTTTAAATTAATTTAATTTGTTTAAAATTGATCTATTTCGGTTAAGTGTTCAACTATTTTGTCGAACAATCCAATTTTTTTGGATAAATTCAACTATTTATTAGAAATTTGATTTTTTTGCTATCTGAAAATTTCCAATATCTTTTTTAATTTTCTCAAGAATATTTGGAAAATGATAATTATATAACCGTAAAAATAAATAAAAATTTTCTTACCATTTTTGAAAAATATTAAAAAAATTAAAATAATTGTCTTAAAATCTTATAATTTTTTTTTACATTCTTAGAAATCATTTGAAATGTCATATTTCTGTATAAAAAATCATTTGAAATTTTATATTGATGTATAAAAAATCATTAAGCCTTTTCCAAAGAATCTGAAGAAAAATGTTTATTCTCTTGAAACCATTCAAAATTCTTCAAAAGCTTCTTTTTTCGAAATCTTCCAAAATCTACGTTCTATTCTAAATTTTTTGAAATCTATTCTTTAAATTATTTTTGGAATGTTTAAAACTTCTAAATATATTTTAAAATTATTTTAGTTTCTACGATTGTTGAAAAATCTTTTACACTTAAAAAATTGCCTTAAAATCTTTAAAATTTTTTTTAAACTTTGAGAAATCATTTGAAGCATCATTTTTTTAAATAACAATTCATTTGAACTTTTCCCCGGAATCTTAAATAAATTTTTCATTTTCTTGAAACCTTTGAAAATTTTTCAAAAGTTTCTTTTTCCGAAATCTTCAAAAATCTACATTCCGTTCTACATTTTTTGAAATATTTTCAAATTTAATTTATTTTTGAAATGTTTAAAACTTCTAAATATCTTTTTAAATGATTTGGTTCTTTCTAAAATTTCCTAAAAAATTTTCTGAAAATTCATGTAGTTTGTTGAAAATTAATCTGTTTTGGTTAAGGATTCAACTATTTTGCTGAAAAATCCAATTTTTTGGATAAATTCAAATATTTGGTAGAAATTTGACTTTTTTGCTATATGAAATCTTCAAAAATCTGTTTAAATTTTCTCAAGAATCTTTGGAAAATGATATTTATAAAATCTTGAAAATAAATTTTTAAAAAACTATAAAATAAAGTTTTTCGAAACTTCGAAATTTTTATTTTGTATTAAAAATTATTTTTGCTCTCAAATCGAAAAACTAAACACCGAAAAGAAAAATCCAGCATCAGTTAAAAATTGACTTCTGCTTTTCGCTCTCGTTTTTTTATTAAAATAATTTATTTAGTAGAGTAACCTCATAATTTCCAAAAGTGAAGAAGGAAAAAGTGTTGGAAAATAAGAAAAGGAAATTTCCGATTAAATCTCTTAAACCTTCCTAAATATGATAAAGTTATAAAAATAAAAATGGGTATCGATCTCTTAAAAATTGTTCCCAATTTTTCGTTGTTTAAAATAACGCGGGAAGTTGAGATCCAATCAAATAGCGTTCTCTACTCCATACGCAGTCTAGGCAACATGAGGATCTAAAAAAAATATAAAATCGGAAATAAATACTTTGAATTTGAACAAATTTACCAAGAAAATTGAAGTTTTCTTCTAAAAACGACCTTTTGACTACATAATTGTTTGCAAAAATGTGCAAAAGCTATTTCTGATAATAAATTATTAATGCTTTTGTGTGGCAAACCTGTCGATTCCAGTGATGCCAATGTAGGGGCTTTTTGCTACTGCGCTTGCGTTCGGTCCGCGCACTGGTTAACCGCAGTTGGCGCGGAATTCAAAATTTGAATTAAAATGAATTCTTATGAGAATTCATACAAAATATGAAAAACATTATAAACAATTATTTTGAATTAATTTTCCAACAACTTTCTTCTGAAATTAAATGTTTTGTGAAATATAAGTTATTCTTTGGAAGTCAAAGAAAGTAAACTGTTATTCAACAAATACATGTGTTACACATTTAATTCTTGACTAAAATCAGAAGTTGTACAATTTAGAAACATTCTTGTGCCTTTTTCAATAATTATTCATTCAAAATACATGAATTGTTTTTAATTCCAATTTTGAATTGCGCGCCAACCAGTGCGCGGCCCGAACGCAAGCGCAGTAGCCAAAGGCGCCCACATTGGCATCACTGGTCGATTCTCGATTTGTTTGCAATGGCCGATTTTTTAATTCGACAGTCCCGCCATCTACATAGGGACTACAATACAGAAAAGGTATTGTTCCTCAAATATTTATCAATAATATCAATATCTCTCTGAAAGTTTGTCAGTCAATTTTTTCATGTCAGTTTTTGATTGCGCAAGATTACAAACCCGTTAGGACAAGTGTCGCAATTTCGTTTGAGCCGCGTATCGATCGTGGTTGATTCGCACCATTTTGAGGTTAGGTTAGCTCAGCTCGTTAGGGCCCGTGTCTCCGAGTTATTTATTATATAACAAAATCGGAGTGACATTACGATTGTTTGCAGAAAAATGTTGAGATTTCCGTTGGTGAGGGCCACCGGGCTGTCAAGTGGCAGGCTTGGAAGCACTGGCCTCCATACGACCGTCAACAAGTCCCAGCAGGCCGCCCAGGATCTTGTCGAACTTTTCATCGATGACATTCCTGTCCAGGTCCCACCTGGAACGACTGTCCTTCAGGTAGGACCTTTTGTTTACATTTATCATTAACATTCTCATTTGTATTAACTCAGGGTGGTGGCAGGTCAGGGAAATTCTGGAAATCGGGGGATTTTTTGGTCTGGAAAGTGGCCACAGTCACTTTTAGATTACTTTTTGGGCAGTTTTTTAGATCACTTTTTGGCCACTTTTTAAAGAGAAAGCCACTATATAGTTTAAATGTTTTAAATCAAAAGATCATTTTAGTCACTTTTCTTTCAATAAATTATTGAATTCAGCAGAGCAGGTTTTAGAAGATTTCAATGATTTGAAGGGATTTCAAAGTATTTCAAAGATTTTAGAGTATTTTTTAAAACTTCCAAGAAATTTTAAACAGCTTTAAAAAATGTCAAAGGATTTCAATTATTTAAAGGTATTTCAAAGAGTTTGACAGATTTTAAGGTATTTTAAAAACTTCCGATAAATTTTAAGCAGCATGAAAAAATTTCAAAGGATTTCAAATTATTTCAATAATTTGAAAGTATTCCAAAAGATTAAAAAACATTAAGGGTATTTAAAAAAATCTAATAAATTTGAAAGAGCTTTAAAAAGTTTCAAATGATTTAAATAATTTAAAAGGATTTCAAAGTATTTCAAAGATTTTAGAATATTTTTTTTTAAATGTAAGAAATTTCAAGAGCTTTAAAATGTTTCAAGGGATTTCGAAGGACTTTAAATATTTTAAGGTATTTCAAAAAAATTCCAAGGAATTTTTAATAGATTTCAATAATTTGAAGGTATTCCCGAAGGATTTAAAAAATGCAGGGTATTTTTAGGAAGTCCAATTAATTGGAAAAATGTTTAAAAAGTTGCAAATGATTTCAATAATTTGAAGAGGTTTCAAAATATTTCAAAGATTTTAGGATATTTTTCAACATTCCAAGGAATTTTCAAGAATTTAAAAATATTTCAAGGGATTTCAAAGGATTTTAAATATTTTAAGGTATTCCAAAGGGTTTTAAAAATTGTAAGGTATTTTAAAAACCTCCAAGAAATTTCAAAAAGCTTTACAAAATTTCAGGGTATTTTTAGAAATTCCAATGAATTTGAAAGAGCTTTAAAAAGTTTTTAAATGATTTCAATAATTTAAAAGGATTTCAAAGATTTTAGAATATGTTTCAAAATTTCAAGGAATTTCAAGAGCTTTAAAATGTTTCAAGGGATTTCAAAGTATTTGAAATATTTCAAGGTATTTCAAAAAAATTCCAAGGAATTTTTAATAGATTTCAATAATTTGAAGGTGTTCCAAACGGTTCTAAAGTTTTTAGGGTCTTTTGAAAACCTCCAAGAAATTTCAAACAGATTTAAAAAATTTCAAAGAATTTCAATAATTTGAAAGTATTCCAAAGGATTTACAAAATTTCAGGGTATTTTTAGAAATTCCAATGAATTTGAAAGAGCTTTAAAAAGTTTCAAATGATTTCTATAATTTGAAGGAATTTCAAAGTATTTCAAAGGTTTTAGGATATTTTTCAAAATTTTAAGGAATTTTCAAGATCTTTAAAAAGTTTCACAGGATTTCAAAGGATTTGAAATATTTCAAGGTATTTCAAAAAACTTCCAAGGAATTTTTAATAGATTTCAATAATTTGAAGGTATTCCCGAAGGATTAAAAAAATTTCAGGGTATTTTTTGAAATTCCAATATATTTGAAAGAGCTTTAAAAAGTTCCAAAGGATTTCAATTGATTTCAAAGGGTTTGAAATGATTTCAAAGAATTTTGAATGATTTCAAAGGATTTGAAATGGTTTGAAAGGATTTCAATTATTTGAAAGCATTCCAAAGGGTTTTAAAAATTTTAGGGTATTTCAAAAACCTTCAAGAAATTTGAAACAGCTTTAAAAAATCTCAAAGGATTTCAAATGATTTCAAAGGATTTCAATAATTTGAAGGTATTCCAAGGGGCTTTACAGATTTTAGGGTATTTTTAGAAATTCCAATGACTTTGAAAGAGCTTTAAAAAGTTTCAAATGATTTCTATAATTTGAAGGGATTTTAAAGTATTTCAAAGGCTTTAGGATATTTTTCAACATTTCAAGGAATTTGCAAGAGCTTTAAAATGTATCAAGGGATTTCAAAGGATTTGAAGTATTTTAAGGTATTTCAAACAAATTCCAAGGAATTTTTAATAGATTTCAATAATTTGAAGGTGTTCCAAAGGGTTTTATAGATTTTAGGGTATTTTTTAGAAATTCCAATGAGTTTGAAAGAGCTTTAAAAAGTTTCAAAGAATTTCAATAATTTGAAGGGATTTCAAGAGCTATAAAATGATGGGATTTATGGGATTTCGAAGGACTTGAAATATTTTAAAGTATTTCTACAAAATTCCCAGGAATTTTTAATAGATTTCAATAATTTGAAAGGGTTACAAAGGATTTTTAAGAATTTATAATATTTTAAAAGGTTTCAAGGAATTCTGAAAAGGTTTAAATAGTTTCAAACGGTTTGAAATAATTTGAAATAATTTAGGATATGTATTTAAAAATATTCCAAGGATTTTTAAATAGATTTCCCAATTAATTTTAAAGAGCCTCAAACAGTTTCCAAGGATTTTAATAATTTGAAAGTATTCCAAAGAATTTAAACTATTTTAGGGTATTTTTAAAAATCTCAATGGATTTTAAGGAGGTTTAAACAGTTTCCAAGGATTTTAATGATTTGAAGGTATTCCAAAGAATTAAAAAATGTTAGGGTAGTTTAAAAATTGCAATAAATTTTAAAAAGTTTCAAGGGGTTTCAAACGATTTCTATAATTTGAAGGGATTTCAAAGTATTTCAAAGATTTTAGTATATTTTTCAAAATTTCAAGGAATTTCAAAAGCGTCAAAATGTTTCAAGGGATTCCAAAGGATTGGAAATCTTTAGGGTATTCCTGTCCAGGTCCTACCTGGAACGACGATCCTTCAGGTAGGACCTTTTGTTTACATTTATTATTAACATTTTCATTTGCATTAACTCGGGGTGGCAGCAGGTCAGGGAAATTCTGGAAATCGGGGAATTTTTTTGGTCTGGAAAATGGCCACAGTCACTTTTAGATTACTTTTTGGGCAGTTTTTTAGATCACTTTTTGGTCACTTTTTAAAGAGAAAGCCACTACATAGTTTAAATGTTTTAAATCAAAAGATCATTTTAGTCACTTTTCTTTCAATAAATTATTAAATTCAAAGATTTTAGGGTATCTTTTAAAACTTCCAAGAAATTTTTAATAGATGTCAATAATTTGAAGTTATTCTAAAAGGTTTTAAAGATTGTAGGGTATTTTAAAAACTGAAGAAATTTTAAACAGATTTGAACATTTTCAAATTATTTTAAAGGATTTCAATAATTTGAAAGTATTCCAAAAGATAAAAAAAAATGCTGGTATTTTTAAAAATTCCAGTGAATTTGAAAGATCTTTTAAAAGTTTCAAATGATTTCAATAGTTTGAAGGGATTTCAAATTATTTCAAAGATTTTAGGATATTTTTCAAAATTTCAAGGAATTTCAAAGGATTTGAAATATTTTAAGGTATTTCAAAAAATTTCCAAGGAATTTTTAATGGATTTCAATATATTGAAGGTATTCCAAAGTATTAAAAAAATTTCAGGGTATTTTTGGAAATTCCAATGAATTGGAAAGAACTTTAGAAAGTTGCAAATGATTTCAATAATTTGAAGGGATTTCAAAGATTTTAGGATATTTTTCAAAATACGAAGAAATTTTCAAGAGTTTTAAAATTTTTCCATGGATTTCAAAGTATTTGAAATATTTTAAGGTATTTCAAAAGAATTCCAAGGAATTTTTAATAAATTTCAATAATTTGAAGGTATTCCAAAGGGGTTTAAAGATTTTAGGGTATTTTAAAAAATAAAAATAAATTTCAAGGTATTCCAAAGGGTTTTTAAGTTTCTAGGGTATTTTAAAAACTTGCAAGATATTTAAAGAGCTTTAAAAAATTTCAAATGATTTCAATAATTTGAAGGTATTCCCAAAAGATTTAAAAAATTGCAGGGTATTCTTAAAAATTCCAATGAATTTTAAAGAGCTTTAAAAAGTTTCCATTGGTTTTTAATAATTTTAAGGTATTCAAAATAATAAAAAAAATTCTAGGATATTTTTAAAAATTAAAATGAATTTTAAAAAGTTTTAAAATTTTGCAAATGATTTCAAAGGATTTGAATGATTCGAATGATTTCAATAATTTGAAGGGATTTCAAAGTGTTTCAACGATTTTAGAATATTTTTCAAAATTCCAAGGAATTTTAAGAGATTTAAAATGTTTCAAGGGATTTCAAAGTATTTGAAATATTTTAAGGTATTTCAAAAGAATTCCAAAGAATTTTTAATAGATTTCAATAATTTGAAGGTGTTCCAAACGGTTTAAAAGTTTTTAGGGTCTTTTGAAAACCTCCAAGAAATTTCAAACAGATTAAAAAAATTTCAAAGAATTTCAATAATTTGAAAGTATTCCAAAGGTTTTAAAAAATTTCAGTGTATTTTTAGAAATTCCAATGAATTTGAAAGAGCTTTAAAAAGTTTCACAGGATTTCAAAGGATTTGAAATATTTCAAGGTATTTCAAAATATTTTGAATGTATTCCAAAAGATTAAAAAAAATTCAGAGTATTTTTAAAAATTCCAATGAATTTGAAAGAGCTTTAAAATGTTTTAAATGATTTCAATAATTTTAAGGGATTTCAAAGATTTATGGTATTTTTTAAAACTTCCAAGGAATTTTAAACATTTTTAAAATGTTTTAGAGGGTTTAAAAGTATTCCAAGTAATTTGTAATAGTTTTCAATAATTTGAAGGTATTCCAAAAAGTTTGAAAGATTTTAGGGTATTTTAAAAACTTTGAAGAAATTTTAAACATCTTTAAAAAATTTCAAAGGATTTAAATTATTTCAAAGGATTTCAATAATTTGAAGGTATTCCAAAGAGTTTGAGAGATTTTAGGGTATTTTAAAAACTTCCAATACATTTTAGACAGCTTAACAAATTTTTAAAGATTTTCAAATTATTTCAAAGGATTTGAATGATTAAGCATTTCAAAATAATTTTAAAGTATTCCAAAAGATAAAAAAAAATTCAGGGTATTTTTAAAAAATCCATTGAATTTGAAAGAGCTTTGAAATGCTTCAAATGATTTCAATAATTTGAAGGGATTTCAAATAATTTCAAAGATTTTAGGATACATTTTTAAAATTCCAAGGAATTTTAAAGAGCTTTCAAAAGTTTCTCAGGATTCCAAAGGATTTGAAATATTTTAAGGTTTAATAAAAATTCCAAGGTCTTTTTAATGGATTTCAATAAATTGAAGGTATTCCAAAGGGTTTTTGAAGATTTTAGGGTATTTTAAAAACCTCCAAGAAATTTCAAACAGCTTTAACAAATTTCAAAGGATTTCAAATGATTTCAAAGAATTTCAATAATTTGAAGTTTTTCCAAAGAGTGTTAAATGTTGTAGGGTATTTAAAAAACTTCTAAGATATTTAAAGAGCTTTAAAAAGTTTCAATTAATTTCAATAATTTGAAGGTATTCCAAAGGATTAAAAAAATTACAGGGTATTTTTTTAAATTCCAATGAATTTGAAATAGCTTTAAAAAGTTTCAAGTAATTACCATAATGTGAAGGGATTTCAAAGTATTTCAAAGATTTTAGGATATTTTTAAAAATTCCAAGGAATTTCAAGAGCTTTAAAATGCTTCAGGGGATTTCAAAGTATTTGAAATATTTTAAGGTAAAATTTCAAAGGATTTAAATTATTTCAAAGGATTTCAATAATTTAAAGGTATTTCAAAGGATTTACAAAATTTCAGGGTATTTTTAAAAATTCTAATGAATTTGAAAGAATTTAAAAAAGTTTCAAATAGTATCAATAATTTGAAAGCATTTCAAAATATTTCAATGATTTTAGAATATTTGATAAATTTCAAGGAATTTCAAGAGTTTTCAAATTTTTCAAGGGATTTCAAAGAATTAAAAATATTTTAAGGTATTTCAAAAAAACTTCAATGAATTTTTAATACATTTCACTAATTTGAAGGTATTCCGAAGGATAAAAAAAATTGCAGGGTATTTAAAAAAATTCCAATGAATTTGAAACAGCTTCAAAAAGTTTCAAATGATTTCAATAAATTGAAGGTATTCCAAAGAATTAAAAAAATTTTAGGGTATTTTTAAAAATTCCAATAAATTTTAAAGAGCTCTAACAAGTTTCAAACAATTTCAAATGATTTCAAGGGATTTGAAACGATTTCAAAGATTTTAGGATATTTTTCAATATTCCAAGGAATTTCAATAGCTTTTATATGTTTCAAAGGATTTCAATAATTTGAAAGTATTCCAAAGAATTTTAAAAATTTTAGGGTTATTTTAAAAATTCCACTAAATTGTGAAGAGCTTTAACAAGTTTAAAATAATTTCAAATGATTTCAAGGGATTTCAATAATTTGAAAGTATTCCAAAGAATTTATAAGATTTTAGGGTATTTTAAAAAATTCCAATAAATTGTAAAGAGCTTTAACAAGTTTGAAAGGATTTCAAATGATTGTAGGGGATTTGAAATGATTTGGAATGATTTCAAAGGATTTCAATCATTTGAAGGTATTCCAAAGGATTTTAAAGATTTTGGGGCATCTTTAAAAATTTCAATGAATTTTAAAGAGCTTTAAAAAGTTTCAAGGGATTTTAAATGATTTCAATAGTTTGAAGGAATTTCTATTTCAAAGACTTTGGGTTAATTTTCAACATTCCAAGGAATTTTCAAGATCTTTAATATTTTTCAAGGAATTTCAGAGGATTTGAAATATATTTACAGCTATTCAAAAAAATCCCCAGGATTTTAAATAGTTTTCAATAATTTGAAGGTATTCCATAGGATTTTAAAGATTTTATGGTATCTTTAAAAATTCCAACGAATTTTAAAGAGCTTTAAAAAGTTTCAAAGGATTTTAAATGATTTCAATAGTTTGAAGGGATTTCTATTTCAAAGATTTTAGGGTAATTTTCAAAATTCCAAGTAATTTTCAAGAGGTCCAAAAATTTTCAAGGGATTTCAGAGGATTTGAAATATAATTACAGCTATTCAAAAAAATTCCCAGGATTTTTTAATAGTTTTCAATCATTTGCAGGGTTCACAAAGGATTTTTAAGATTTTAGGATATTTGTGAAATTTCCAAGGAATTGTGAAGACCTTTAAATTGTTTCAAAGGATTTTAAAATATTTGAAACTATTTGAAGTAATAATTTGGAATAATTTAGGATATTTATATCAAACTATTCCAAACAATTTTTAATAGATTTCAATAATTTTAAGGTATTCCAAAGGATTTTAAAGATTTTAGGGTATTTTTCAAAATTCGAGAGAATTTACAAGAGCTTTAAAATGTTTTAAGGGACTTCAAATGATTTCAATAATTTAAAGGGATTTCAAATTACTTAAAGGTTTTAGGATATTTTTCAAAATTCCAAGAACTTTGAACAATTTCAAGGAATTTCAAAGGATTTTAAATGTGTGAGGATATTTTTAAAAAATTCAAGGGATTTTCAAGAGATTTTAATAATTTGAAGGTATTCCAAAGAATTTTAAACATTTTTAAAATGTTTTAGACGCTTCTAAAGAATTCCAAGGAATTTTTAATAGATTTCAATAGTTTGAAGGTATTCCAAAGTGTTTTAAAGATTGTAGGGTATTTTCAAAAATAAAAATTTGTACGAAGATAATTTTTTATTAGAAATTGTGTTTAATATCGAAGAGAACCTCAATTTATTGCGGTAATTAAACAAAATAAATATCTTAAGCGCGATAATTATATTATTATTAGATTTGCATAAAATAAAAAGCATAATAATCTATAAAACAGAATCTCTAACATTCCATTCAAAATTATATAATATATAAAAAATCGAAAAATACAAAAAAAAAAGAAGATGGGTGACAAGTACAGAGAGTCCGTTATCTAGTTTTGACTTTCCAATCTTTT
Organism: Andricus grossulariae; assembly: GCA_011634705.1. Taxonomy (NCBI): domain Eukaryota; kingdom Metazoa; phylum Arthropoda; class Insecta; order Hymenoptera; family Cynipidae; genus Andricus; species Andricus grossulariae. The sequence goes on along the minus strand of JAABKJ010007545.1, from coordinate 190,333,458 downwards.
TATTACTATATTAATTTATATAATATTTTTAAAGCATTTTAAATTCAAAACCCCCATTTTTGGTAAAAATATTGGTTATCTAGTTCTGTACTACAATCCTTCAATTTATGAATCCAGCTCTCTAAAATTATTTTGTTTTCAGGCTGCTGCTAAAATCGGAGTTGAAATTCCTCGGTTTTGTTACCATGAACGTCTGGCGATTGCAGGAAACTGCAGAATGTGTCTCGTTGAAATCGAGAAACAAATTAAGGTAATTTAACGCTTTTACTCAGTTTTTAAACGTCAATTAATTTTTAATAGCCGATCAATCTTCTGACTTAATTTTCAGCCAATCGCAGCCTGTGCCATGCCAGTAATGAAAGGATGGCGAGTGAAGACAAACTCTGATTTGACAAGGAAAGCCAGGGAAGGAGTGATGGAATTTTTGTTAGTTAACCATCCTCTCGATTGTCCCATTTGCGATCAGGGTGGCGAGTGCGATCTTCAGGACCAGAGTATGGCATTTGGAAGTGACAGAAGTCGATTCCTCGACATCAATTTCAGTGGAAAAAGAGCTGTCGAGGACAAGGATATCGGACCTTTGATTAAAACTGTAATGACTCGTTGCATCCACTGTACCCGGTGCATACGTTTTGCTTCCGAAGTCGCCGGTATCGACGATTTAGGAACCACCGGACGAGGAAACGATATGCAGGTATTAAGGAGCATAGTTTGTATTTATTTTTATTGTCTTTTATCTTCGAACAAATATTCAAGTTTCTCGTGAAAAATTCAAGGAGATTTCCAGGTTTTCAATTTTTAACTAAATTCAAGGAGAAGTCAAGGTTTTCCAGATCGCTGGACACCCTGATATCAGATGTCTAAGATTTCAAAACATTTCAAGATTTTAGAAGATTTCACAACTATTTCAATTATTTCCAACGAATACAAAAGATTTTACAAAGATCTCAAATATTTTAATGATTTCAAGTTAATACAATAGATTTCAGAAAGATTTAACAAATATTTAAAAGAATTGATAAGGATTTCAAAAGATTTCAAGAATTTCAAAGATATAAGAAAGGGGTGTATACCAGATTTCAAAGATTTCACAAAGATTTTGAACATTTTACAACGATTTGAAAACATTTCAAAGATGTTGAACGATTTCAAAAGATTTTTCAAATATTTCAAATATTACAGATTTCAAAGATTTTAAAACATTTCAAAATTTTTTATGAGATTTCAAAAGGCTTCCCAAAGATTGCGAACATTTCAAAGATTTCAAAGATATGAAAAAGGCGTGTACACCAGATTTCAAAGATTTCACAAAGATTTTGAACATTTCGCATAGATTTTAAGGATCTTAAAGATTTTGAAAAGAGGGAAAAAACAGATTTAAACAAGATTTTTAAGATTAAAAATTATAAACCAGATTACCAAGATTTCAAAAAATTTCAAGATTTTATAAGGTTTCAAAAAGATTCACAAAGATTTTAAATATTTTAATGATTACAAATTAATACAGAGGATTTCAAAAAGATTTCATCAGGATTTTAAAAGATTTCAAGAATGTGAAATATTTCAACAAGGGTACAGCACACCAGATTTCAAAGATGTCAAAACAATTCAAAGATTTTAAATATTTCAATGATTTCAAACGAATACAAAAGATTTCACAGATATTTGAAAGAATTCATTAAAATTTTAATAGAATACAAGAATTTAAAAGATTTCAAAACATTTCAAAGATTTTAAACGATTTCAAATTTTTTTAGAAGATTTCAAAAGTTTTCCCAAAGATTGCAAACATTTCTCAATCTTATAGATTTTAAAAGGCAAACCAGATTTCTGAGATTTAAAAACATTTCAAGATTTTAGAAGATTTCAAGTATTTGAATGATTTCAAATTAACTCAAAAGATTGCAGAAAGATTTTATAAGGGTTTCAAAAGAATACAAGAATTTCAAAACATTTCAAAACAATTCAGGATCTTAGAAGATTTAAAAATATTTCACAAATATTTCAATGATTTCCAACGAATACAAAAGATTTCAGAAAGATTTCACAAAGATTTCAAATATTTTAATGATTTCAAGTTAATACAAAAAATTTCATAAAGATTTCACAAATATTTGAAAGAATTGACAAGGATTTCAAAAGATTTCAAGAATTTCAAAGATATGAAAAAGGCGCGTACACAATATTTCAAAGATTTCACAAAGATTTTAAAACATTTCAAAAATTTCAAACTATTTCAAAATTTTGTATGAGATTTCAAAAGGTTTCCCAAAGATTGCGAACATTTCAAGAATTTTAAATATTTCAAGGATTTCAAAGATGTGAAAAAGGCATGTACACCAGATTTCAAAGATTTCACAAAGATTTCGAACATTTCACATAGATTTTAAAACTTTCAAAGGATTTTAAGGATCTTAAAGATTTTGAAAAGGGAATAATAAACCAGATTTCCAAGATTTCAAAAAATGTCAAGATTTTAGAAGATTTCAAAACGATTCACAAAGATTTCATATATTTTGTAAGTAAAATACTCGTGGTAATTTACTTGGTTTTCTACGGTAATTTACCTGGTATTTTACGTCATCAGTTTTCTACGTGATGTAAATTACATCTTATTCTATACATGAGGGCGCCACCTCCGAGGCGGGAAATTGAAAACTTGAGTCATATTCGAGGTATTTCACGTAAAATACCTCCTTTAGGTATTGTACGTAAAAAACTTCTAGTTACGCGTAACTGTACATCCCTGATGGAATGTATGGAAGCCCGGAGTGTTTTTTTGCTGCTGTTTCGCTTTCGTTGACATTATTATTTTTTAATCAACAATATGGGCATTCAAAAAAAAACTCTTACAAATGCCGATACAAGAATTTCAAAAAAGTGAGGTTATGCACATTTCTGCAGGTCCGCCATCTTGTCACGTAATTTACTACGCATTTTACCTTTTTTCTACGTAAAATACTTATTTTACGTATTTTACGTCAAAAACCTCCCCTTGCGCGTAACTGCACATCCCTGCTTTTCAGATGTTTCAGATAGTCAGTCGTTTTACTACTGATGGTAAAGTAGAAAATATTGAAAATATCGGTAATTCTAAAAATTCGGGGAATCCCTTTGAAGTGTTTTTGTTTATTTTGTAAATTTCATTATACTTCGCTTGTCTTCATAATTTTTTAGAAATAATTATAGAAAAATGAATACTATACTGAAATATATTGAATCAAGATTTGCGGTATCAAATCGCCACCAAGTACAATAACAGAAAAAAAAAAAAATCGCAAATCTATTTTTTCGAGAGAACTGTGGGTTTTCAACTTTCAGTGGATTAACGATACGAATTTTGTGAAGAATTGAGTTTATAATACTTGGCAATTTTTCATTTTAAATTTGTAGTTTGCGACTGGTGCGTGACAAGACATTGAGCGTAATTTTTTGTATAATTTATAAACGAAGTCGTCTAAAATTTCCTAACTTTACTAAATTGTGCTTCAATTAAAGTATACTTTACTGAGATAATTTTAGAAAAAAGTCATTGTTCAAAGAAAAAGTAAAAAACGACTGGGATTTAAAGTGGTAAACTTTTTAGCAACCACTCTACTATGTTTCAAGAATTTATAATATAACCATCAGTTTGTAAAATTGCATACTACACAATTCTGGCTATTCGTATTTCGAAATTTTGGTACGAAGAGCCTCCTTTTCCAGGTCCAACCCTAACTCTAAGTAACAATTCTTACTCTATGTAACAAGTTTATTTGAAAATTGAAATCTTTCATAAGGATTATTTTTATAAGTATTTAATTAATAATATTTATGAATATATTTTCTACAACAATTTGTGAAATCCCATGAAAAACATCTAATATGATAAACTTAGCCAAATACATTAAATAAAATTGCGAAATCTATGTTGGCCAAGTAAAATAAAAATTATTAATTAGCATTAATTAATTACGAGTATTGGAAAATAAATTTTTTAATGTGTTTGAGAATTAAAATTTGTGAAGAAAATTTATAAAAATTATTCATAAACAACATTTTTAAATTATGTATTCAAGAGTCAATCGTTTCGATAAACGAAATTATGGAGAAAGTCGTTAAGTTTTCATAATTTAAAAATTTTGTTTATAAATAATTTCTTTAAATTTTCGTTTTAAATTTAAATTCTAACAAAATATTTAAGAAATTTATTTTTCAATAATTGTCATCAATTAATGTTAATTATCACTTTTTTATTTGACTTGGCCAAGGGCGGATCCAGAAAATTGTTTGGAGGGGTGATTGTGAATTTTCCTCAACGAATGTATGTGAAAGGGGAAGGGGCTCCTCCAATGATTGGAAATAACTTTTCAAATTGAATATAATGAGGCGATAAATTCCATTTTATTTATATTTTTCAATTATAGTATTCACATTCATAAAAAACCTGAAAGCACGTGCATATTTGGGGCCATGCATAGATTGCGAAAAGCCTTTTTGGCGTGTGTGTGTGTGTGTGTGTGGGGAGCGGGGGTATTGGTCAAAGCTTTTTCTATGCTCTCTTATATTAGGTACAATAATTTTGGTTAAAAATTCATAATTTTAGTTGAAAATTCAACCGTTTGGTTGAAAATTAGTTTTGTTGTTGAAAATTCAATTGATTCGTTAAATTAACATTTTTGTTGAAAATTTATTTTTTTGACTAAAAATTCAACTATTTTGTAGAAAATTTATCTTGTTGTTTAGAAAATTCAATAGTTTGGTTGAAAATTTAGCTATTTGGTCGAAAATTCATTTTTTCTAAAATTCGACTGTTTTGTAAAAAATTCGCTTTTCTAAATTCAACATTATTGTTTTTCAATTAAAATTTAACTATTCCATTTTCGGTTAAAAATCGATCTTCTTTAGACTAAAAATTTAACGATTTTCTTAAAACTTCGTCTTTTTTATTAGAAAATCAATTTTTGTATTAAAAATGCAATTATTCGGTTGAAAATTAATCTGTTTTGGTCGAGGATTCAACAATTTTGCTGAAAATTCATCTTTTTTGGTTTAATTCAATTGTGTTCAATTTAAAATTAAAATATTTTTTGTTTCAATATCAACTATTATATTTGTATTGAAAATTCGTCCTTTTTGGTTTAAAATTCAACTCCTGGGCTGAAAGTTGAATTCATTTGTTTGGTTGAACATTCATAATATTAGTAGAACATTAATCTCTTTGGTTGAAAATTGAATCACTTTGTTAAAACTTCCCGTTTTTGGAATATAAATTAATTTCTTTAATTAAAAATTTGACTTTTTGGTTAAATTGAACTTGTTTGTTGAAATTTCATATTTTCGGGTTGAAAATTCAACTTTTTTGTATAGAAAGTTCGTCTTTTTGTCTTGGAAATTCAACAATTTGGTACAGATAATTCAACTGTTTTGTAGAATACTCGGTTTTCAAAAATTGAAAATTAATTTTTTTAAATCATAATTGAACTTAAATTTAAAGCTTTTTCGGGTTTCAATCGTGTGCAAAACTACGAAACTTGCCGACGTTTCGTGAAAGTATTAAATCTATTATCATAATTGAACTATTCCATTTTTTGTTAGAACTGATATTTTTACTTTTAAAATTCAACTACTTGGTTGAAAATTTATGCATTTCTTTGGAAATTTGTCTCTTTTGGTAGAAAATTAATTTTTAAAATTAAAAATGCAACTATTAGGTTGAAAATTAATCTGCTTCGGTTGAGGATTCGAGTATTTTGTGGAAAATTAAATTTTTTTGGTTAAATTAAATTACATTTTATTAAAAATTAAACTCTTCTTTTTTGTTTAAATATCAACTATTATATATTTTTTTATTCAAAATTCATCTTTTTAGGCTGAAGATTCATCTCCTTGGTTGAAAGTTGAATTATTTCATTATTTCATTAAAAAATTCATTTTTTTTTGTTGAAGATTCATAATATTAATGTAAAATTAATATCTTGGTTGAAAATTTAAACGCTTTGTCACAACTTTCCTTTTTTGGGATATAAATTAATTTCTTTAATTAAAAAGTTAACTTTTTGGCTGAAAATAAATTGTTTTGTTGAAATTTCATATTTTTTAGTTGAAAATTCAACTGTTTTGTAGAAGATTCGTTTTTTTTTTAATTGACAATTAATTTTTCTGTAATGAATATTTAACTATTCCATTTTTGATTAAAATTGATTTTTTTTTAGTTTATAAATTCAACTAGTTTGTTGAAAATGTATGTAGTTTGTTAAAAGTTCGTCTTTTTTTGGCAGAAAATTAATCTTCTTGGTTGAAAATTCAACTTTTTGGTTAAAAATGTATGTATTTGGTTGAAAAATGTCTTTTTTTTGGGTTGAAAACTAATTTTTTTAAACTTAACATTTAACTATTTGATTGAAAATTAATTTTTTTTGAAGCTTCATATATTTTTGGTTTGAAAATTCAATGGTTTTGTATAGAAACTTTGTTTTTTTTTGTCTTGAAAATTCAACAGTTTGGTAAAAAATTCAACATTTTTTTAGAAGATTCATTTCTTTATTGAAAATTATATATTTTTAAAAATGAAAATTTAACATTCTATTTCTGTTTAAAAATGAATATTTTCAGTTAAAATATTCAACTATTTGGTTGAAAATTCAAATATTTTGTTATAAATGTATGTATTTTGTTCACAGTTCGTTTTTTTTGGTAAAAAAATGATCTTCAAGGTAAAAAATGCAACTATTTGGTTAAAAAATTATATATTCTGTTGAGAATTCGTCTCTTTTAGTAGAAAATTAGTCTTTTTGGATGAAAACTTATCTTCTTGGTTGAAAATGTAATTGTTTGATTGAAAATTCAACTGTTTTGTAGAAAGCTCTTCTCTTTAGCTTGAAAATTCCAAGATTCGGTTTAAAATTTACATATTTTGTTGAGAATTCGTCTTGTGTAGTAGAAAATTAATCTTCTAGGTTGAAAATTCTACATTTTGGATGAAATTTTTTTCTTTATTGACTGAAAAATCTTTTACGTCGAGGGTTCAAGTATTTTGTTGAAAATTCATCTTTTTCGATTCAATTCAGCTGCTTTTGATTTAAATGAAAATCTTTCCTTGGTTAAAATATAAACTATTACATTTATTTGTGAATTCATCTTTTTTGGTTGGAAATTTGCTGGTAATTAGAGGGCTCAAATTTTTCAAGGAAATTGAGAGGCCTAAGGTACTTTATGTACCTGATGTATACATTTTCAAATATAAAATTTGGTTTCTTAAATGTTAACTGCCTCTCGGAAGGAGAAATTCCGGAAAAAGAAAAATATGACAAAGTTTCCTATATTTAAGTTTGATTCATTAGAAGATGAAAATAATTTTTTATGATTAGATAGTAAAATACGTTTTTCATTTTTTTTTTAATCCATGCTTAACAGTGTATAATCAAAAATAACTTTTGATCTTATGATTATAAAAAACTTACATTACTAGAAAAAAAGTTTTAATATTGACAAGTGAAACTATGATTTATAAAATGTTTGCAATTATCTACAGAGAGTATAGAGTAATTCATATCCAATGAGTTTATCGAATTCTAAAAGTGCTGACGTATTTACAAAGTTGATACGAGAATGCTTTGCACAGTAAGATCTTCATTTTGTCGCCTTGGCTGTTAGATAAAATTCCCAAGAGTCTTATTCTTTCTGTTAATTCATTCACATGCATCCATTCGAAATAAATTGTATTATTCTTTCAATAGGGGAAAAAGTCATAAATAACTGTTATCTCAGATTATAATGATGAAAATGTAAGAATTTTGGGTAATAATTGGGTAATATTAATTTTGCAATAATTAGGTAAAATTATTGAGAAGTTACATTGCAATTAAAAAAAAAAAAATATTAAATGAGATAGAAACCTCAAGAATTAATTGGTAAATTCTTCACTCACTAAATTTCTGTCTTATTCTTAAGATTTTTAAGAAATTTTATTTGTTTGAAATTTTAAAATGATTCAAATTCAAAGAAATTCGAATGAATTTATGTGAACTCAAGTTAATTTATTTGAATTTCAGGGAATTGAAATTAAGCCAGAAAGAATCAACTAAATTAAGAAAAATTTAACTGTTTTTAAAAGCAATTAGCAGAATACAGGATTACAAAAGGCTAATGGAATTAAAGTAAACTATATAGAATTCAAATGAATACAAGTGGAATTTTATTTTGGGTATACTTCCGAAAAGGTTACCCATGAATGTTGACTTAATATTTGGCCTAGGTGTTCCTTTTGCATCCTAGTTTAAAGTTCCAAAAATACTTTTGGCGCAGGTTGATAAAAATTAATTTATTAACAATTTTTTATAAAAAAAAACTTTTTTTTAGAAACCTCGAAAAATATTTATCTGAGATAAAAATGTTGTACATAAAAGTTGTATATCTCATCGAAACAAATTAATATTTTTCGAGAAAAACAAAAAAAAATGCATTTTTAGATGTTCTGTTAGAATAAAAGATTTCAAAACTTCCGACACTACTGTCCTATGAGGGGGTCATTTTTATAACTGAAAATTTAACTAATCCATTTTTGGCTAAAAATTTATCGTTTTAAGTTGTAAATTCAAAAATTAAATTTTTCATGGAGAATTCATTTTTCTTAATTCAACTACTTTGTTGAAAGTTGAACTACTTTGTCAAAAATTCATTTTGTTGGTTGAAGATCCACCTATTTTCTTAAAAATTCTTTCTTTTTTTTTATTGAACATTCATTTTTTTTTAACTGCATATTCAACTATTCCAATTTTTGATAGAAATTCATCGTTTTTAATTGTTTGGTTAAAAATGCAGCTATTTAGTTCAAAATTAATCTATTTTGGTTGAGGATTAAACTATTTTGTAGAAAATTTGTCTTTATGTTTAAAGTCCACTGTTTTTGATTCAGAATTAAAATATCAACTATCACATTTTTCGTTAAGATTCCTCTTTCTGGTTAAATAGGACTGTTTTGAATTTGAAATTCAAATCTTTTTTTACTTGATATATCAACTATTATATTTTCCATATAGAATTATTTTGTCGAATATGCAACTGTTTTATCAAAAAATTGTATAATTGGTAAAAAATCAAACTGTTTTGTTGAACAACAAGTTTTTGTTGTCTTTTTGGATAGAAAATTTTCTTGTGGATTGAAAATTTAACTGTCTTCTAAACGATTTATCTTTTTGGTTTTGGAAACTAAACTATTTGTTTGAAAATGTAACTGTTGTTGGTTAAAATTGAATTTTTTCCTATTTTGAAATTCGACCATTTGGTTGAAAATTCAACTACTTGGTTTAAATTTGAACTACTTTGTTAAAAAATTATTTTATTGGTTGAAGATTGGACTATTTAGTTGAAAACTGGTTGTTTTTGTTAAAAATTAATTTTTCTACTGAAAATGTAACTATTCTATTTTTGGTTGAAAATTTATCGTTTTATTTGAAAAATCGTTTTTTTTTGTTAAAAATTAATTTTTTTACTGAAAATGTAACTATTCTATTTTTGTTTGAAAAGTCATCGTTTTAATTAAAAATTAAACTTAAAAATTTTTAATTGAAAATTAATATTTTTTGTTTAAAACTCCAAATAATTAGTTCAAAGTTGAACTAGTTTGTTAGAAATTCATTTTGTTGATTGAAGATTTAATTATTTTGTGGCAAATTCGTTCTTTATTATTGCAAATTAGTTTTTTAAACTAAAAATTTAACTATTCCATTATGGTCGCAAATTTATGAATATTGTTGTAAATTCATCTTTTTTGGTAGAAAATTACTCATCATTGAAAATTCATTTTATTAGTTAAATAGTCATCTCTTCAGTTGAAAATTGAACTATTTTGTTGAAACTTCGCTTTTTTGTTGTTGTTACAAATAAATTTATTCAACCGCAAATTTAATATTTCATTTTGTGATAAAAATTAATATTTTTTAATATTTTGGTGAGAAATGCAACTATTTAGTTCAAAATTAATGTGTTTTGGTTGAGGATTCCACTATTTTGTTGAAAATTCGTCTTTTTTGGTTAAAATAAACTGTTTTTGATTCAGAATTAAAATATTTTTTAGTTGAAATATCAACTATTACATTTTTCATTAAGAAATTCTCTGTTTGGTCAAATAGGACTGTTTTTAATTTAAAATTCAAATCTTTTTTCACTGGATATGTCAACTATTATATTTTCCATAGAAAACTATTTTGTTAAAAATTCAAATGTCTTCTAAAAAATTCATCTTTTTAGTTTGAGAACTAAACTATTTGGTTGAAAATGCAGCTGCTCTTAGTTGATTTTTAATCTTTCTTTATTAAAGATTCGCCCATTGGGTTGAAAATTCATCTTTTTGATTGAAAATTTAACTATTTGGTTAAAAATTCAACTTTTTTGTTAAAAGTTCGTCTCCTTTGCTTGAAAGTTCAACTATTTTGTTGTAAATGCAACTATTCGATTAATAATTATTTTTCCTTTCGGTTCAAATGTAACTATTTTGTTAAAAATTTACTTCTTTTGTTGATAATTGCTATTTTCGATTTGAAAATTCAATTGTTTTGTAGAAAATTTAACAAAAAGCAAAATGTTTAATCTGAAACACTTTCAACGGAAAGTTTAGATCACTAGATTTGAAATCATGCCTAAAAATCTTTAAAAGCTGCAGTGGTTTCGAAGTAATTTGCTGTAAACAGATTATTGCAACTTTCGCATCTTGTGCTTTGAATGCGATATCTGCATGAAAAATATAGAAAATAACTTCATGAATAGCTCATTAAAAACCGAATTTCGCAGAAAAAAACAATTATTACAACGAAAATTAACTCTGAGCATCAGCCACACATTTATTTAACAATTTATCACGAACAATTGACTTAATGCAAAAAGTAAACATCGAGTTTAATATTTTTTATCTTGGCCAATATTTTTGAAACCAGTGGTTCCTTTTTTGTTTTGAAGTGACCATTTTAAAGCTTCTATTATTTACATTAGGCGCATAAAAGTGCATAATTATTCCGCTCATTTTGGTCTTGCTGCAACAGTATGTTTAAAATAATTTGCGTTATTTTATATCTAAAATAGACTAAAAATTGTCGATACGACTCGAAACATTTCTTGCATTCCGCCTTAGAGTAAATTCTCCTCTTTCAAGTTTCTGACTATAAGATATTAAAGTTTATGTTTCGTTCCAATAATAAAGTTATAATTTATGGATACTCTAAATGCGAGTCTAAATGTTTCACAAATATATTTTGGCATATAGCCGGATACATTCCCGACATTTTAGGGACACCAGGGTACTTTTGAAATTGGAAGTAGGGAAAACCGCTAGAGGGTATAAATCTGCCCGCACAACGGGCAGATTTTTCATATGATATTCTTCAAATTTCATTTAGATAACGTATGCAGTGTTGATACGTTCCTTATTGTTTATTCAATCCAGCGATTAAATAACAGAGTACTTATAAAAATATTTAAGAATTTATTTTAGTATCCTCAAAAAAATATTTTAGGTAAATGAAATGGACTCACCTATACATAAACACGATATCAATAAAACTTATTATTCGTGAGTTATGCCTTCTGCAGAATAAAATTTGGTAATACTCGTACTTTTATTTACGCTTTTTGTCTCCTTGAATAATAATATATTCATATGTATCGAACGATGAGTTTAGGCTCTTAAAATGATCCGGGTTTTCGCCAGGTCCATAATACGGCTACTAGAATGCATTGTTTAATGTAATATTTTTACCACATAATCTAAAGATAATTATGTCGGCCGGAACAGAGATTTTTTTCCACAAAATGTTCTTGTTTTTTTTTTGCAATTGGAAATTGTGCTGCTAAGGAAGTTGTCTTTTTCGCCCATCTGAAAACTCCTGTACAGGAACCTCGTAGGAACCTGGACATGTTCCTAGACACGAAATTGCTCATGAACCTGCACAGGTAATCTTTACGGTTCCTGTACAGCAATTTGGCGAAGGAAACTGTACATGATCCTGCAAAGAAACTTGTGTGCAAGCTTACCTTTAAATTATCCTTTACAGGTTCCTTCACAGAGAGATTTGAGACGCGGGTTCATGCACAGAAACTTGTTCAGGCTCCTACAAATGAACCTGCAAAGTACCTAATCCACGAGGGTTCGCTAGTGGCTTGGCTCTCTCGATAGTAAGTTCGATTCTCAAGGGAATGAAAGGCAAGCAACTTTATAGCTGTAAGCGACATGATTTTACGCGACGGCTTTCTGTAAAGGACCCCATACGTGTTTCTGTACAGGAACCCGCACCTCAAGTTACTTCGTAAAGGAACCTGTGCAGGAACCTGTGCAGGAACCTATAAGCGATCATTCAAAGCTTCCTTTGTTGGTGCAGGTTCCCTTGCAGGATCATACCCAGTTTCTTTTACCAAATTCCTGCATAGGAAACGTCAAGATTACCTCTGCAAGTTCGTGTGCAGGTTCGTGTGCAGGATCGTGTCGAGCGAGATGTCCAGGATCCTCCGAGGTTCCTGTACAGGAATTTCCAGCTGGGCGTAACTCACCATCAAAATTTAGTGCAGTATTTAAAATAATAAATTAATAAATAATAATAAATTTAAAAAGTAGACATTTATCAAATACTTCTAAAACTTTTCTGAAGGATTTGGGCGATACGTTTATTTAAAAAAAATTCTTTATTATAAGGCTGTTGGGCGGCAGAAGATTTAACCTCAAAATTCAATTGCCTCATTTAACTGCATAAATACTAGCAATACTAGCAATAATAATATATAATGATAATTTTTCGAAAGTATATAATATAATATCCTCCTTTATATTGGTAATCACCCTATTTTACTAAATAAATACAAGAATGAAATACTTTTGTAGATACTAAGCGGTACTCCATTTTCGAATTTTTTTCAATTAGAAAAAGAAAACAACAACAAGAACATCTTTCGAAAACATCTCTCTGTTCCGGCCGACACAATTGTCCTTAGATTGTGTTGTTAAAATATTACATTAAACAATTGCATTCTTGTAGACGTATTGTGAATCTGGCGAAAACCCGAGTCGTTTCAAGAGCCTAAATACTCCTGTAATCTGGTGTACACTCTTTCAGCAATCTTATGCAATCTTATGCAATCCCATGCAATCCCTTGTAATCCCATGCAATCCCCCCTTTCGAAAAACTATTATAGAAAATTCAGTATAGGCCTATAATGATTTTCCTATAATGAATTCCTTATTATTTTTTCGCAATTCCAGAAAAATCATGATAAAAAATCAGTATAGAAATAAAGAATGTGTAAACATTAAAAAAATGAATACAAAAAATAGACAAATTACAAAGGAATGATTTATTTATTTAACGTAGAGTTTCGAAAATTTGTAATGAATCTGATGAAATTCCAGAGAATTTCCATGGATTTTAAGCAATTTCGACAAATTCAAATAAAATTTTACGGCATTTTGAAGATTTCCAAACATATCAGGAGGGTTTAAGGAATTCCAGATGATTTCAAAAGATTTAAACGATCTTAAGAGATTTCACAGAATTTTGTAGGATTTCTAAAGCTTTCAAGAATTTCTAGTGTACTTCCAAAAATAAACTAAATTAAATTAAATTTGAAGGGTTCCTAGTGATTTGAAATATTTCAAGGGATTTCAAGATATTTGAAGGAATTGCACTAGATTAATGGATTTCAAAAATTTATAGGGATTTAAACATTTTTTAGAGAATTCCAGAGAATCTTCATGGATTTAAAGCGATTTCGTTAGGTTTCATAACAATTTCATGAAACCGTAAAGATTCCCAAACATATAAGGAAGTTTTAAGGGATTTCAAAGGTTTTTAAATTGATCTTATGGGATTTCTAACTATTTAAACTAATTTTAAAAGATTTCATCGGTTATCAAGAGATTAACAATTTTTCCATGGATTTCAAAGAATTTCGAAACATTTCGATGGAGTTTAGAGGACTTTAACGATTTCCAAAAATTTCCGGGCATTTTTAAGGAATTCCAAAGGATTTCAAGGTTTTAAGGCCTTTAAACTGATTTTTTCTTATACGTGCGTAAGAAATGCTACTTTGCACGCCTGTTTAGCAACCGCGAAATGCCAAATTACCCACGAAATCATTATTTCAGTATATTAAAAGTTCGTTTCTTAGATGTCCTTGATATTTTTTCACGCAAAAAATATATTTCTTCACGCCAATCGACGCCTGCTGCCTTCTCTTCGTATTAAAAAGATTTTGAAGGAATTCTCAGCGATTCTCCAAAGATTTCAAGGGATTTCAAAGATTTCTAGTGATTTAAACTTTTTTTTCAAGAACTTTAATGAATAAGTTTAATTTTAATTATATTCAGGCGATTTCAAATGATTTCTACTTTTGCAAATGGATTTTTACATTTTCCAAAGATTTCAAGGGATTCTAAGGGATTCTAAAGGATTTCAAGACATATTAAACATTTTAAGGGATTTCAAAGAATTTGGTAGGATTGTTAAAGAGATTTTAAGGTATTTCAAGGACTTTTAAGGAATTTTAATGAATAAATTTACTTAAATTTATATTCAAGGGATTTCAGATTATTTGTATTTTACAGAATAAATTTAATTTTATTTCAAGGGATTTCTACGGATTTCCACAATTCAAGGAGAGAATATTAAGATTTATAGCACCTCCATCAGGTTAAAAGATTTTGGGCGATATTACAAATTTCAATGGATTTTAACAGATTTTAATAGATATCAAAGACTTTAATGAATTTAAAAATAGTTTTAAAGGTATCAAAGGATTTCAAGAGATTTCAACAGGTTTTCATATGTATTTTAATTTTTGAAGATATCAAGGGAATTCACTAATTTTTTCTGTTTAAAGTTTATTTGTGCAGAATCGCTATTTTTGTGTATTTTCATATGAGATTATGTGTGATACCCAAAAAATCTGAGTAATAAACTCTTCGGTATCAAATTAGGTGCAGAATTTTCGCTAATTTAGATTGACTTTTTTGATCTGAATTAGTAAAAAGCTAGTCACGAATTTACTTTAGTAAAACAATTTCGTCTAATTATCACGAAAGTGTTTTTATTATTTTATGACTATTTTTTTCCAACATATTTACCTGCTTGTAAGGCATAATTATAATATATAATTAAAAGTTTGTCATAAGGACAACCGCGGGATTTCGCTGGGAGCGGGTGCTAATCCGAAAAAATGCACCCGCTCTCAGCCTAATCGCGGTAAAATTTCAGCTGTAAACATGTCTTACGATCGTGAGATAGGTAGTTAGAGTCTGCGACGGATTCAATACGGTGATCCGGCAAAAGTCTCGTGCATCCTGATGACAAGGAGCGACTTAAGGACGACCGCCTTCTGCATCTTCCCCACAAGTGTCTTACCATTTACGCCTCCAATAGCGCCGATGATCAGGACGATTAGCTTAACAGAATATAATGGGTATAACCTTTGCAACTCCCTTACAAGGTCTTTATACCTCTCTTCCTTTTCATTCTCTTTAGCTAGGACGTTTTTGTCAGCTGTTGCCGAAAATTCGATAACGAACATGGTTCGCTTCTCGAAGTCAAGGAGAACTATGTCAGGCCTTGAGTGCGCAACAGAAACAATTGTCGACAATATGAAGTTTCAGTATATGCGGCACTTCTCATTTCCGAAAATTGACTCTATTTCCATAGGAGCGTTTCACGGAGCGGTATTCGCGATAGTGCCATAAGAGTGACAGAAATGGTAATAAAGCACTCTTAGTGCCGCATTCTGTCTTCGGATGTAGGTCGTTCCCGCATGAGTTGGACAACTAGATAGTATGTGTCCTAGATGCTCAGGGCGTGCATGACACGCTCTGCAGTTATCACCGGAAATGTCTTAGCTTAGAATGTGGTGACGGTATGCTAGAGTGCAATGACACCGTCTTGGCATGCCAAAATGAAACACTCCGTGCCCCACTTCAATCCGGATGATTCAAGGAAAGCAAACGTCAGCTCACACGACATCAACTGATCCTTCACATTTCTGTGGAAGACGCCGTGCATCCTCTTGTCGAAGAGCTGTTTGTGGAAGTTTCTCTCCTATCCTTTCTTAATCCTGGCCTTCAGGAGTGTGTATTCTAGATCGATAAGATTTGATGCATTTTGCTCACTCCTGATATTAAAGTCAAGGGCGAGGGTTTCAGCAGCCTCCTCTGCTGTTTTGTACAGAAACGCTCCTTTGTCCACTTCTTCGTGCTTCCTGGCCATTTTAAGAAGAGCCTCTCTTCCATTTGCGACTATATGTGCTGTATCAGAATAATCCTGTCGTGACATCAAGGGATCTCAGTTCGTCCTTCGTCCATGGAACCACTCCAAATAAATAGAGTACTACCGGGACGGCAAGTATTTTCCTTGCAGATACTTCGTTCCTAGACGACAGTTCGGAAGACCAAATCTGCCATATGAGACGTTTGTGTCTGCTTCAGAGAGCATCCTTTATAGATGTCACGTCCTGAATGCGGCTCTGTGGCACGCTCAACTACGTATAGGTCTCTTCAGCGCTAAGGTGTCGTATAGCGCTTCTGTCGACAAGCTCAGGGTCTTCGGGGATGCCATGAAGTTTTCCTCGCGTCAAATAAATCTTGGCGCATTTTTCTAACCCAAATTCCATTTCAATCTTCTGAGTGTATTCTTCTATCATCCCTAGAGCTAGAAGTAGTTGCTTTTTATTTTTAGCATAGATCTTAAGATCATCCATGTGAAATACATAAGTCACCTTATACTCTCCATTTCCAGGTTTGCCGCAGAAGTAAACCTCAGAATGGCAAAGTGGCAAAGACTATTATTCTACATTCCTGTGAAAATTTCTGTGCATTTTTTTGTCGAATAGCTCTTGATGAAATTTATCAAATTCTGCTTTCTTCACTTCGGCTTTCAGAAGTGAAACATCTAGACGGAGTCATGCACTCTCCTCACTTCTGACGTTAAAATTCAGGCCAAGGGTCTCAGCTGCCTGCTCCGCGGCTTTGTAAAGGAACGCTCCTTTGACCGGAAATCGGTTGACCTGGTGTTCGAATCCCAGCGGAGTGAAAGGAGAAGATCTTTTTTCTGAATAAAATTTAAATAAAAAAATGTTTATTTTTCATCTTGTCTGAAATGACGTTAAAATATTTTCCTGTATAGGAGAATATAACTTTGGTCGATATTGTAGATTCCCATTTTATGTGTGGATTTCTCTTCTCGAATCGTTACCTTCTCTGGTGATAATACAGATTTCTATTAAAAATAATGTTACTAGGTGGAATATGGGAAGGGGGTAAGTAAAAAGGTGGTATTTGGGAAGGAGGAAGGAAAAAGGTGGTATCTGAGGAAGGAAAAAGGTGATATCTGTGGAAGGGGGGGGGGTGGAATCTAGGGAGAGAAAAGGAAAAAGGTGGTACATGAAGGAGGGGGTAAGTAAAAAGGTGGCATTTGCGACGGGGGAAGGAAAAAGGTGGTATTTCCGACGGTGGAAGGAAAGAGGTGGAATCTGGGAAGGTCGAAGGAAGAAGGTAGAATTTGGGGAGAGGAAGGAGAAAGGTTGTATCTGAGGAAGGGGGGGGGGTAAAAGGGGGAATCTAGGGAGAGAAAGGAAAAAGGTGGTATCCGAGGAAGGGGAGGGCAAAAGGTGGAATCTAAGGAGAGAAAATGAAAAAGGTGGTATCTGGGGAGGGAGTAAGTAAAAAAGTGGTATTGAGAAGTGGGAATGAAAAAGGTGGTATTTGCGACGGCGGAAGTAGAAAGGTGGAATCTGGGAAGGTCGAAGGAACAAGGTGGAATTTGGGGAGAGGAAGGAGACTGGTGGTATCTGAGGAAGGGGGGGGGTAAAAGGTGGAATCTATGGAGAGAAAGGAAAAAGGATGTATCTGAGGAAGTGGAGGGTAAAAGGTGGTATCTGGGGAGGGGTAAGTAAAAAGGTGTTATTTGGGAAGGGGGAAGGAAAAAGGTGGAATCTGGGAAGGTCGCAGGAAAAGGAGGAAATTTGGGGAGAGGAAGGAAGAAGGTGGTATCCGAGGAAGGGAAAAGGTGGTATCTGAGGAAGGGGAGGGTAAAAGGTGGAATCTAGGGAGAGAAAAGGGAAAAGGTGTTATCTGAACGAGGGGGTAAGTGAAAAGGTGGTATTTGCGACGGGGGAAGGAAAAAGGTGGTATTTGAGATGGCGGAGGGAGAAAGGTAGAATCTGGAAGGTCGAAGGAAGAAGGTAGAATTTGGGGAGAGGAAGGAAAAAGGGAGTTTCTAAGGAAGGGGGGGGGGTTAAAAGGTGGAATCTAGGGAGAGGAAGGAAAAAGGTGGTATCTGAGGAAGGGGAGGGTTAAAGGTGGAATCTAGAAAGGTCGAAGGAAAAAGGAGGAAATTTGGGGAGAGGAAGGAAAAAGGTAGTATCTGAGGAAGGAAAAAGGCGGTTTCTGAGGAAAGAAAAAGGCGGTTTCTGAGGATGGGGATTGTAAAAGGTGGAATCTAGGAAGAGGAAAGGAAAAAGATGGTATCTGGGGAGGGGAAGAAAAAAGATAGTACCTGAGGAAGGGGATGAAAAAAGGTGATATATCGGGAGAAGGAAGAAAAGATGGAATCTGTGGGTAGGGTTCGGAACAGATCTCTAAGGAGATAAAGGGAAGGGTGAAAGATATCTTGCGAAGGCTTGGGGGGAAATAGGTGGTGCCTGAAGTTAAGTAGGAAAAAAATGTGGTATCACGGGAAAGTTTTTAAGGAAAAAGGTGGTATCTCAGTCCCTGATACAGAAAAAGGTAGTATCTGAGGGTGGGTGGAAGAAAAAATGTGAGACCGAGGGAGCGGCTGGAAGGAGAAATGTGGTATCTTAATTCCTGACATAGAAAAAGGTAATATCTGAATGTAGGTGGAGGGGAAAAGGTGGAATCTGAGAAGGGAGAAAGAAAAAAGGTGATATCTAGGGAGGGAGAAAGAAAAAAGGTGGTATCTAGGAAGGGAGAAAGAAAAAAGGTAGTATTTGGAGAAGAAGAAGAAAAAAGGTGAAACCTGGGAAGGTGGAGGGAAAAAGGTGGTATATGAAGGAAGAAGAAAAAAGGAAGAAAAAAGGTTGTGTCTGGGTACGGGGAAGGGTAAAGGTGGTATCTAAATTCCTGACACAGGAAATAGTTAGTGTTTGAGGGTGGGCGGTGGGCAAAAGGTGGAACTTGGAGTGAGGGAAGAAAAAAAGTGGTATCTATGGAAGGGAAAGCAGAAAGTCGGTATCTTGGGAGAGGAAGCAAACATATGGTATCTGAATGTTGGTGGAGGGAAAAAGGAGGTATTATAGGAATGGTTGGAAGGAAAAAGGTGGTATCTCAATACCTGACACAAGAAAAAGGAGTAAAAGGAGAGAAGTAAAAAGTTAGTAGCTAGGGAGGGTGAAGGAAAAAGGTTGTATCTGGGGACAAGCAAAGAAAAAGGTGATATCTGAGGAAGGGGAGAGAAAATATGTTATCTGGAGATGGGAAAAGAAGCAGGCTGTATCTCCATTTCTGACGCAGGAAAAAGATGTTGTCTGAGGAAGAAGCGGGAAAAAGGTGGTATCTGGGAAGGGTGAAGGAAAGAGGAAGTATCTGAAGAGGTGCTTGAAGGAAAAAAGTAGTATCTTAATTCCTGAAGTGAGGAAAAGGTGGCATCTGAATTTCTGATGCAGGTACAAGATGATACCTGAGTGCGGTTGGAGGAAAAGGTCGTATCTGAGTGTAGTTGGAGGGTAAAAGCTGGTATTTGGTGAAGGGGAAGTAAAAAGGCTGTATCCAGGACGAGGAAAGGGAAAGGACTGCATCTCAATTTCTGACGCAGTAAAAGAGTATTATCTGAGTGTGGGTGGAGAGAAATATGTGGTATCTGAGTATGGTTGGAGGGGAAAGGCTGGTATCTGGTAGAGGGGAAGTAAAAGGTGTTATTTCAATTTTTAAACGGCGCCGTTGGGATATTTTTATAATGAACAGATATATTTAGTCCTAGAAACTTATTGACGGAACGCATGGAAAGAATGTACTGGAAAATGGTGTACTTTTCATATACATCGCGAACAGCGCCATAAAAGCGAGCAATATTCTTCATCAGTACCAGCTACTGCGGACATTACACTAAAATTGCTGTACTGTGACGCGTCCTTTTTTTGCCATTACATTGTCGTCGACGGTGGGTGCATTTACACTTCTAATATCGCGTTTAGCGCAGGAAAATAAAAAATTTCCCGCGTTCATTTGCGATTTTACGCATATTCCAGTTGATATGTTGATAAAGGAGAGCCCTGGTCTTTACGACTCTATTTCAACTTTTTTTTACAGCGTTTCCTGATACGGACACGCTACCTCATATAATTGTTTATTTTCTTCTCGAGACCTTTCAAACGATTCTTTTTCCGTGGAAAGCTTCAGGACAGCATTTTTTATTATTACGAAAATTAGGCTGTAGAAACTTGGAGGTATAAATATTTGGGGATAGGCAGTAAACAAAGAGTAATTGAGAGGCTGGATTCTATTAACGCACTGAAAGAAGTTTGGCACAGCAGTACGATAGCCTGTGCGACTCCTGCAGCACGATAACCTGTGCGGTTGCTGTAGTACAATAGCCTGTGCGGATCCTGTAGCACAATAGCCTGTGCGGTTGCTGTAGTACAATAGCCTGTGCGGCTCCTGTAGCACGATAGCCTGTGCGGCTGCTGTGCCAAGCTTCTTTCAGAGTGGCCACTTTTAAAAACAAGATTTGAATTTTCATTTTAAAAGTACATATACTTATAGGAAATTTAATTGCGCATATTTTTTCTCTGCACAAAAGTTGTAACTTTTGTCGTTTTCCAAGTAAGTCTGAAACCCCAGTTTTTTTAAAATCCAATTTTGTTTGTCTTTGTTGACTTCAACTCCCCATAATTCAGCCAATTGTTGGAATTTTTTCATGAAATTTGCAGGAAGCCTTCTTTATAATGTTCTACGACTGATGGAGGAACTAGCGTATGGACATTTTTTTTAAACAAAAGTTATTCATTAATCTAAATAAAATAAAGATCTCGAAGAATTTTAGTAGCATTCCTTTATTTTACAGTTCTTAAAAATAAAATAAATTGGGATGACATCATTTTGTCGAATTTTTAAAATACAGAATGTTGAAAGACACAGATAACATAATTACCGAAACAGAAATTTTCCCCGAAAATTGAAAATTCCTGAAAGATTCATAAAAAAAGATTGATAAAATCTGAATTTTCAGATTCTCGAAAATAGTAAATGGCCGAAATTTAAAGTTCCCGAAGATAGTAAATTGCCGAAATTTCAAATTCCCGAAAATATTAAATCATTCATCTTTTTTGTTTTTGAAATTTGTATATTCGCCAATTTACTATTTTGGGGAATTTCTTATCATTTCGGGAATTTGATGATTGGGGTTTTAAAATTTCAGGAATAAATATTTTCGGTAGTTTTATTTTCTTTCGAAAATTGTCATTTTTCGGAAAATTTTTGTTTCGGTAATTATTTTTTTCGCATTTTTTCACATATTGGACTTTGTATTAATAATAACTATTCAAACTTAATGGCTTTTATTTGAAAATTATACCAATTTTCATTTCATTTTAGATTAAACTAATTCCAAAGGTTTCGGAATTTGATTCACATTCCAGTAATTGAGGGCTTTGATCAAAAATCATTTGATTACCAATACTGACTGTTTCAAATGCTTGTAATTGAAAACTATTCAACTAGTGATTCTCTGAATTTCGTATTGTGCAATTGCTCATGATTTAAAATTGAAACCATACTTTTTTGAAAAGGCGTGAAAATATTTAGCTACTCTGAAAGATTGTAAGACACTTTTTTTAATTTAGAAAAACTGTTCACAAATTCTAAAAAAAAATTGAATTATTTGAAGAGATATTAAGAAGTTTTGAAAAAATGTCAAAAATAATTTAAAATTTGAATGGATTTCAAACAATTTAAAACAAAATTTAGTTTTTTGACAAATTAATTTTAAGAGAATGTTTAGAAAGATTTTAAAACATTTCCAAGGATTTCCTAAAGTATCATAAAAAGAATTTGAAAGATTTTAAAGCAACTTTTTTTAATTTTACAACAAAATTTCGAAGTTTTTAAATAATTTTCAAAGGTTTCAAGAAAATGTTAAATTACTTTCTATTTTGAAAAATGAATTTGAAGAGAAAGTTTAAAAGGATTTCAAAACGTTTCAAAACATATTGCTAAAAAAATTTAGCAATATTTTTTGAAATTTTTAGAAGTTTGAGGAAAACCTCAAACTTCTAAAAATTCTTATATCCTTTAAACTGACTCGAATAATTATTCCTACAATTTCATAGAATTCTAAAAAATCAACATTTTTTCAAAAAATTTCTTGATACTTTTTAGACATATCTTAAATCTTCAGAAAAAAAAATTATTTTTTCAATAACGTTGAGAAAATTATATTTATATAACCTTAAAAACAAATAAACGTGAATAGAAATAGTTATTCCAGGTTTTTATTTTTTATTAAAAAATTTGTTTCATCTACAAAGTATAATTTGGTTGAAAGTTATTACTTTCTGGACTGAAAAATCATTTTTGGCTGAAAATTCAACTATTTTGTTTAAAATTCGTCTTTTTTGGATAAATTTACTGTTTTTTATGCTAAATTAAAATTTTCGTGTATTGAGGTATTAGATTTTTCATTTTTTCGTGAAGAGTTTTTCTTTTTTGGTTTAAGTTTTTTAGTTGAACATTCATTTTTTTTATAGAAAATTAATCTTTGTGGTAAAAAATTAATCTATTTGGTTAAAAATTACTCTTTTTTATAAATTCAACTGTTCTTGATTTAAAATAAAAAACTTTTTTTCTTGAAATATCAACTCTTCCTTTTTTGTCGAGAATTAACTTTTTTTGGTTGAAGATTCATGATTTTAGTTGAAAATTTATTTTCTCTTCTGTAAAACAGTAATCTACATGGTAAAAATGCATCTATTTGGATAAAAATTAACTTTTGTGCTAAAAATTCATATCTTTGTAATAAAACTTAAACTGTTTTATAGAAAATTTGTCTTCTTTGGTTGAAAATTCAAATGCTTTGTTAAAAGTTAAACTACTTTGTCAAAAATTCATATTTTTTTGTAGAAAATTAATCTATTTTGTTTAAAATAATATATCAACGACCCTTATTTATCCTACACTCTTAAAACTCTTATCAAAATGAACCGAAGTTTGGTTCAAGTTGAATCAGGTTGTTCTTACTTTGAAAGGTGTTGTTTCAAATATGACCCTTTTACTTAAAGCGTTTTGGAGA
The DNA here is from genome assembly GCA_011634705.1 of Andricus grossulariae. Taxonomy (NCBI): domain Eukaryota; kingdom Metazoa; phylum Arthropoda; class Insecta; order Hymenoptera; family Cynipidae; genus Andricus; species Andricus grossulariae. The sequence continues at coordinate 190,310,212 of JAABKJ010007545.1, read as the reverse complement.
ACAAAAGAAATTTTCGATAGGGTCTAAGAGCTCCGTCAATTATTTAATAAGCTCATAGAATTGGTGAAAATTCGAAGTACGGTATGTTGTAAGACCCTATAGACGATAGAGTGACTTTATAGCTAAATTTCACTTTGACAATCGGTTAGGGGAGTCTTGGTGACTGGGAGGAATGGATGGACCTTAAATTTAATTATGACGGCCATCTTCGTTTTCTGTAACTTCATTACTGAGAAACATGCCTGCCTAAGTATCGACGGTTGTGACCATATACCTACAAAGACAAGGTCCTAATCGATATACTAGATGCTAACTTCATTCCCACGTCAGCATCACCCACCACCACAATGACTTGTCTACAAAATAATCATTTTTACAAAGATTTTTTCCTTTAAATAAACATAATTCACGATGGTGCTATCGAGTAATCTGCTAACGAGACTTAATCTTTTGTTTTAGATTTACCTTCTTAGTTAGTCATGCAAAACTTTTCAAACAAATTCTCTTTTACGTCAATAATTATGAATGAGAAACACAAAGCCTCCGACTTTATATGATTTAAGTTCTGAATTTTGATAACATTTGTTTTAAGTATAAAAATTGTATATGCCACCATAATGTCCTTTTGTTTTGGATTTAGGTTATTGTCAATCGTGCAAAACTTGAGAGACATATTTTTCCTTTACATCAATAATTATGATTGAGAAACAGAAAGCCTTCGTCATTATGTTGTTTAAGTTCCAAACTTTGACTACATTTTGTCCCCTTGTCAAAATTTCACATCCCACTATAATATCTTTTTCATTTGGATTTATACCTTATTGTTGCTCGTGCAAAACTTGACAAACAAATTCTCCTTTACATCAATAATTATAAATGGGAAACGGAATGTCTTCGACATTATGTTCTTCAAGTTCAAAACTCTGATTACATTTTGTTTCCGTGAAAAAATTTTACTTGCCTTCTTTTGTTTTGGCAAAACTTGGCGAACAAATTCTCCTCAACGTCCATAATCATAAATGAGAAACGGAAAGCCTTCGACATTATGTTGTTTCAGTTCCAAACTCTGATTGCATTTTGTTTCCTTGTCAAAATTTTACACACCATCATAATATTCTTCTGTTTTTAATTTGTACCTTATTGTTGCTCGTGCAAAACTTGACAAACAAGTTCTCCTTAACATCAATAATTATGAATGAGAAACGGAATGTCTTCGACATTATTTTCTTTAAGTTCAAAACTCTGATTAAATTTTGTTTTCCTGACAAAATTGTACATGCCTTCTTTTGTTTTGGCCAAACTTGGCAAACCAATTCTCCTCAACGTCAATAATTATAAATGATAAACAGAATGTCTTCAACATTATGTTGTTTAAGTTCAAAACTCTGATTACATTTTATTTTCATGTCAAAATTGTACATGCCATAGTAATGTCCTTTTGTTTTGGATTTATCTTATTGTTAGTTATATAAAACTTTTTTCTTTTACATCTATAATCATAAATGGTAAACGGAAAGCCTTCAACATTATGTTGTTTAAGTTCCAAACTCTAATTACATTTTGTTTCCTTGTCAAAATTTCACATCCCACTATAATATCTTTTTGTTTTGGATTTATACCTTATTGTTGCTCTTGCAAAACTTGACAAACAAATCCTTCTTAACATCTATAATTAAAAACGGGAAACGGAAAGCCTTCGACATTATCTTGTTTAAGTTTCAAACTTTGATTACATTTTATTTCCGTATCGATAATTAGTTTTCTTCTCTCGTACATTTGTCATTCATGATATTGTGACCAAATTTCAAACAGTTGTGCTAAGTATTGTTCCAGATCTGATCAAAGACTTTGGGAAGTTGTTTGCCTATTGTAGTAAATTCGAATGGCCTACTTTAAACAGTCACTAATTTATTTTTGAAATTGAAGCAAATATGCTAATTTGATAGTGAGACTTTAACTTCATTTCTCCTTCAGTATCAGATGCCACCACAATGACCTCTAGTAAAACAATTATCTTTTACAAGAATTTTTCCTTTATACAAAAAAAAAATCACGATTCTGGTATCGAATAATCTGCTGACAAGACTTCTTAGATGCCATCATGATCTTCTGTTTTTCACTTAAATTATTGTTTGTCGTGCAAAACTTAACAAAACAAATTTTCCTCTGCATCATTAGTTACAAATGAGAAACGGAAAGCCTTCGACTTTATATTGTTTAAGTTTCAAGCTTTGATTACATTTTTTTCCGGATCGGTAATCTGTTTTTCTCTCTCTCATGCATTTGTTATTCATATTATTTTAACAAAATTTCGAGCTGTTCTACATATTGCTCCACATGTAATCAAACACTTTAGGAAATTTTCCAGGATTTACCTTATTGTTAGTATTTCTTGAAAAATGCATAGAGTAACAAAAAGTACATCAATAAATGCCTAATTAACTTAAAAAGAGAATTTTTCATTTACATTGTATTAATAAGGCATAGTGTGTATATGCTGTACTTATAAATTTTATGTTAATGAAGAATACAAACTTTATTTTGTTTCTAAAGACGGAAGTTAGTATTTTTGGATGAGATGGTCTAGGAATGAAATTGTCGACACACTCTTCTTCTCCCATCCTTATATCAAAATTTGTGTTCGAAAAACAGGCCTTAAAATATTATAAAAGGATGAGTTTGACAGTCTTTATAAAAATCCACTATTATTCACTTGCACCTCTACTTTGCATTTGCGCTTTTTACGCGGTTGAGCGGGAAGCACACACTTTTGCGCAGCGCATAACGCATGACGCACAAGGTTCTCGACTAATCACATGCCCACATTTCAATTGCTGTGATTCTCGTACAACATGATGCAGAAGGCGTCGAAGAGTTCGTAACGTTCAACTTTCATGCATTCTGCAGCCTTCTTATGCAATCCGCAGCCGCTTATAGCAGACGATTTTTAGTTTTCTGTTTCATATTCAAAGGCATAGGAAGCAACTATGTGGATCCGTGTGCGTTGAAGAGTGTTTTCTTGTGCGTTATGTCTTGTGCATATTCTCTATACAAAAGTGTGTGCTTCCCGCTTTACTCCATTACGCGACCTCCAAAAGAACGAAAGCAACACTGAACAATACGAACGACTGAGGGCGCTGGCATTGTGTCACGCTTCGTTGTAATTGGTCAAAATGAGATCATGAAAAAGCGCGGGTAATTTTAAAATGTATCAAAACCTAAACAGAAGAACTGATATAATACACTTAGAAAAATGTTTTGTTCGTACGACTAAATAATTTCATTGGTCATTGTGCAACAAATTGTTTTCTCGGTTTCACCAAATTTTGGTTTGCATAGAAAAACGTTTTGTTAAGTCAACGTATTATTGTGCTGAACTAATAAAACTTTTTTTTGAGTCAGCAAAAGTTTTGTTGAACCGAAGAATAATATTTGGTGGTATGAATATTTTTCTCAGTGTGTGTAAAGTATTTATAGACCGTTTTCTTTATTGGGTAGGGTATGACGAGAAAATAAAATTTTAGAAATCAAAAATGGTCTAGCAAGGAAAGAGACATTTTAAAAGATTGAAAGGAATTTAAGGTAATTTCCAAATTTTTTAGGGGTTTCTAAAAATTTTAAAGAGATATTTTAAAGATAATTCAGGGTAGCCGCTGGACCAGGAAAACCGGGAATTTTATGATACCAGGAAAAACCGGGATATGGCATTGCATTTATTTTTTGATCGAGAATTTTACCAATTTTGAGGAAAAAAATCTGTCCAACTTTGATTTCAACCGTTTATAAATAATAATAAAAATTAAATAAAAATTTTCTATTTCAGATTTTAATTTTTAAGCGTACATTTTAATTTAAAGAATTATAAAATGCAGTTTTAAAGACTTGAACAATTAAAAATTAGAAGCGTTCGAAATCGAAGGTTTTTAATAAAAAAAATGTTGAATTGATCAACTGTGAATACAAATTAATTAATGATTTTTAAAATTGAACTATACGTTGATGATTAAAAAGTGAATAGTTGATTATACAAGATGATTCGGAATCAGTTCACAATTTTAGAATGTTCAGATATTACCATTAAAAATTAAACTGTTAAAATTGAAAAGTCTTATTAGTTAAACAAATGTAAACGCCCGATTGAAACTTTATAAACTATTTTAAATTTTATAATAACTTTGAAATAATATATTAGTAATTAAAGGCTTTGATTAAATTTCAAATATTGTTTCAGTCTAAAATATTCCACCTTTAAATCTTTCAATTAAAAAAATTTAATTCAGAAAGAGAACAATTAATTCATATTTAGAAATATCTGACAGTTCATTTAAAATCAGTAACTATAAATCAAATATTCAAAACTAAAAAAAAATAAACTTTCAACGTTACAATTTTAATTTTTATATTCCAGAAAATTTAATTTGCAAGTCAAATTGTTAAATTTTGATATATAAATAACAATTCAAAATTAACTTAAAATTTGAATTGATTAAAAAAAATCTAAAGCCTTTTAAGAATTGTGAAAGGATTCAGTAGAATAAAAAACATTTCCTTAAAATTCCTAGGAAAATTAAAAATGTTTTTTTATTTTGAAAAACTAATTTCAAGAAAATATTTAAAAAGATTCAGAAAGATTGACAAAATTATGCACAATGAATGTAAAAGATTTTAAGGAAATTTGTTTAATTTGGCAGGATTTTTCAATCATTTTAGAAGAAATGTGAATCATTTTAAAAGATGTTCAGAAGTTCTAAAAAAATTTCGAAAATAATTTCAAATTTGAAAAAAAATGTCAAACAAAATGTAGATTTTTCAAGATTTGGAAATATTTTAAAGCATTTTAAGGATTTTAAAAATAATTTGAAATGAAAATAATTTAAATTTTAATTTAAGAAGTGTTTAATTTATTTAAAAAATGTAATCGTTTACTTTCTAATGTTTCTAGCTGAAAACTGCTTAAAATTTTATAATTTTCAAAATTTTCAGTTCATTGATTGATTCTTCAATTTAGAAATTGACAGTGATAACGTGGATTTCTACTTTTGGAAATGAATCTCAATCTTAACTCTCTAAATTGATAAAAGTTAACAATATTGCATGTTTCATTGAGAATTCATTTCTTTAGTTGAAAATATAACTGTTTTGTTTAAAATTCTTTTTTAGTGTTAAAGTTAGTTTTTATAACTAAAAATTTATTTATTCCACTTTTGGTTGAAAATTCAACTTTTTGTTAAAAATTACGTATTTTGTTAAATTTTCTAATTTTTTGGTTTAATTCAATTGTTTTTAATTTGAAATCAAAATATTTTTTGGTTTATTTATTAACTGTTACATTCTTGATTGGAAAAATTTATGTCTTTTGGTTAAAAATTCAATTACTTGGTTGGATGTTGAACTGCTGTGTTAAACATTTTTTTTTGTTAGAGATTTATAATTTTAGTTAAATATTAATTTATTTATTTGAAAATTGAAGTATTTTGATCAAAAACTATTTTATTAAATTTTCTTAACTGAAAAGTTAACTATTCTACTTTTGGTTGAAAATTAATCCTCTTTTGTTGAAAATTTAACTATTAGATTGAAGATGCATGTATTTTATTGAAAATTCGTCTTTTTTGGTAAAAGAATTCATGTTTTTTATTGAAAGTTGAAGAATTTTTTTAAAATTTTGACTTTTTTAATTAAAAATTCAACTGTTTGTTGAAAATTGTTCTTTTTAGGTGTAAAATTTAACTTTTGCTTAAAATTTAATTGGTTTGTTGAAAATTTATAATTACGTATTGAAAATTAATCTTTGCAACTGAAAATTTAACTATTCAATTTTTAGTTAAAAATTCAACTATTCATTTAAAAATGTGTCTTTTGTAGTTGAAAATTCATCTTTTTGATTTAAAATTCAACTATTTCAGTTGAAGATTCATCATTTGAGTTAAAAATTTATCACTTTGGTTGAAAATTAAATTTTTTGACCTGAAAATCTAATTCTTCAATTTTTCGTTGGCAATTTATTTTTTTTTGCATGAAAATAAGTCTTTTTTTGCCAAAATTAATCTTCCTGGTTAAAATTGATGTTTTTGGCGAAAATACAATTATTGTTATTAATTTGAAAATGTAATTATTCCAATTGAATATTCCATCACGTTTCAGTTGGAAGTTTATCTTTTTGATACAAAATTAATGTTTTTATATGATAATTTTACTATTCAATTTTTGGTTGGCAATTAATTTTTTTATTTGAAAATTCATGTATTTTGCTGAAAATTCGTATTTTTTATAGAAAACAATCTTCTTTGTGAATTCATCTTTTTGGTTGAAAATTCAACTGTTTAGCTACAAATTAATTTTTTTGGTTGAAAATTTTTCTTCTTTGTTTTAGATTAAACTATTCCATTTTGATTATTCAGCATTTTAGTTTAAAATTCCTCAATTTGGTGGAAAATAAATTTTTTGTAACTGAAAATTCAACTATTTTATTTCTTGTTAAAAGTTGATATTTTTTATTGCAAATTCAGTTCCTTGGTTGAAAATTGCTCTTTTTTGGTTAAAAATTCAACTATTTTATTGAAAATTTGTTTATTTTGTTAAAAATCGATTTTTGTCGACAAAATTAATTGTTTTGGTTAAAAAGTCAACTATGCCGGTGAAAGATTCATGATTTTAGTTCATAATTCACCACTTTTTTAGTTCAAAATTTAACTATTTGGTTGAAAATTTATCTTTCTTATTTGAAAATTCAAATATTTCGTTCATTTAATCATTTTGTTGAAAATTGTATTTTTTGTTAAAAAATTAATCTTTTTTCCAAAATTCAACTATTTCAGTCGAAAATTCATCATTTCGGCGAAAAATTAACTTTTTCCACTGAAAATTTAACTATTTCATTTTTGCTTGAAAATTGATCTTTTTTAGTTCAAAATTTAACTATTTACTCACAAATTATTTAAAAAATAATTGGAATATTGAATAATATTTAAATATTGAATAATTGAAAATAGTTGAATTTACAGCACAAAAATATGTATTTTATACCAAAATAAGTGAATTTTTGATTTAAAAATACGATTTCTCAACAGAACAAGTAAATTTTTGATTGAATAAGATCAATTTGATAACAAAAATGGAATAGGTACATGTTTGGTAAAAACAATTCATTTTCAACAAAAAGAAAACGAATTTTCAATAAAATTTGTTAAATTTTTGACTAAAGAAATGAACTTTTAACTACAATGATGGATCTTTAATCAGAAAAATTAATTTTTAATCAAATAGTTGAATTTTCAACCCAGAAAATGAATTTTCTACCAAAAAAGATCCATTTTTAACCAAAAATAGAATAGTTTTATTTTCAGTTAGAGGAATAGTTTTTAAGCAATTAAAATAAATCTTCAACGTTATAGTTAATTTTTAACAAAAAAAAATGAAGTTTTTACCAAAAAGAGTAATTTTTTACCAAAAAAGAATAATTTTTAACAAAATACGTGAATTTTCAATCAAAAAGGGTTATTGTTTATTTTAAAAAATACAAATTTTTAACAAAATAGATGAATTTTCAACTAAAAAAGGTAAATTTTCAATAAAGAATCAAATGGTTTAATTTTTAGTTCGAGAAATAAGTTTTTAAGCAAATTATATAAATTTTGAACGAAATAGTTAAGTTTTCAACCAAAAAATTCAATATCTATCAAAAAAAAAATGTGTACGAAAAATGGAATAATTAAATTTATAGTTAAGAAAGTTATTTTTCAATAAAAAACTTATTATCAACGAAAGAAATAAAATTTCTACGAAAAAGAGTAATTTTCTACCAAAAAAGAATAATTTTGACCAAAATGCGTGAATTTTCAATCACAAAGGTTAATTTTGTATAAAAAAAAAGACAAATTTTTAACAAAATAGATGAATTTTCAACTAAAAAAAAATGTAATAAAGAATCAACTAGTTTCATTCCAGTCGAAAATTTAACTGTTTTGCTGAAAATTGTTTTTTTTTTCTTCTTTTTTGTTGTTGTTAAGAATACGATTTTTAACAGAAAATTTAACCATTTTATTTTTGGTTGAAAATGTATCTTTTTGGATGAAAACTCAATTATTTGGTTGAAAATTGATCTTTTTTATTTAGAAAATAAACTAGTTGTTTGAAAATGTATGCACTTTGTGAAAAATTCGCCTTTTTTGTAGAAAATTAATCTTTATGGTTGAAAATTCATCTTTTTGGTATAAATATTTGTTCAGTTGATGCAAGCGTCTTTTGGTCTTTTGATCCATCGTCGGTTTGAGCCTTCGATTTGAATTAGCCAAAGCTCTCGCAGCACCATAAACTGAGCAATTGATGGTCTATATATATATAAAAACTAAGCTAACTTTAAAATATTATGAGTGACCTACTTCAGTGGGACATTACCCCGAAAGGGTAGCAATGAGTCATCCAACCTACATATCCTACAAAAAAATCAATCCTTCTCTCAAAGGTATGTCGAAATACTTAAGTGCTACAGACATTCAAAACGTCTGACATGGCTACAAAAGATCTGACTTTTCAGAGGTAGCCCTAGTTACAGACTACCTACGAGGAAAAGTTCCTAAACACCCAATCATTAGAGATGCTCATTATATTCATTATATTATATTAAACATGGACCATGCAGACTTCAGCCAAAGAACCTTAAAGTATTTCAAAATACTGGACGAACTACATTGGAATCAAGAATAAACTCGGCGAACTAGACTATCACAGAATCACATTCCATATTCTATATAATTAAATGTTCATTCACAACCGTAAAAAGATTCACAGAATAAACGACGGTATCTACCAAGAAAGACATAGAGATGATCTCCGCTATTGGAATTAAGCACACGCCCGTTCACATCTAGTGAAAGCAGAAGAGGATGATAAAACCAGAATGGTCTTCGGATTACCTAAGCTGCTATTAATGGCAGAATGTATGTTTTTGTGGCCTTCAGTCAAAAGTCTACTTAAGTGAGATGGACCGATGATATGGGGTTACGAAAAACCCTAAAAGGAGGCAGGTATTCATTGTACAATCTGATCCACCAAAAAGGACAGACCTACAATACTTTTCTAGCACTTGACTGGAAACAGTTCGATAGACGAACACAGTTTGCGATGATTGATGACATTCATTCAACGATCAGATCTTGCATGGCGTTTGCCGATGGATATATACCCATGGTATTCTATCTAGAATGCACAACCGAAGCTTCAAGACTTGAAAGCCTTTGGGATATGATGAGATCATCCATTAGGCACGCCTCCGATGTTTTGCCTGGCGGCGACACCTACGTCAGTCAATATGCCCAGTTGCATGGACCAATTGGTTCACTATAGTAAAGAATACTTTGGCGCGATCCTAAATACCAAAAAATCTAGCATCGCAAATAGTTTAGATGGATTGCCAGTACTTGGTTTCACTAACCACGCTGGAATAACAATTAGACCAAAAGAGGAGTTACTCGCTAACGCACTCGACACAGAGCGAAAGTTTGATGAAAATCCACTGATGGCCAGATGTTTAGGCATAACTTACGCAAACTGCGGCTATCACCCCCAAGTTTACAGAGTATGTGAAGACACTTACCTGTTTCTTGAATCTTTAGACTATTCACCAAACCCTACGGCCTCCGTCATTTCATTTCAACAATTGAAGGATTGTGGGACATCTTTACTAAGTATGGAGAGTTGAAGTTTCCTTCATACTATGTAACCTTTAGTAGATTAACGTGTATACCGGAGAAATTCGAAAAACAGAAAGAAAGAGAACGTGGCCAACGACCGTTTTCCTTTCGAGACATTAGATGCCTCATTTTAGTTTTTCCACCGAAACTGGATAATTTTTAACAGATCTGTTGTTATCTAAGTAACAAAACCCTAACAAAACCCAAATAAAACGCCCTTCGGTTTCGGCTTCGATTCCTTTAGAATCGAACCGAAGAGCCCATGACAAAGAAACCGAACGCGTCCTCAGGTTGAATAGTTTCCTTAATTTTTAATAGTTACAATTTTGCAGCTTTGAATTTTCATATTGCTCCGGATAATTCATGTCGGTTTTCTCTATTGTGTATGGATTGTATGACTGTGCTGTGGGAATGTTATTTTCTCTTTCTTGCGTTTACACAGGTTCGCCTTGCTTTTTCTACCCTGTTATCTACTCTCTTTAACGACGGATTGAGGTTGTCAGGGTCAGTGTCAAACGTTACGAAGTTAGAGTCGGTACCTCTTACTCGTCTTCTTTTAAATAATATTTAAGTAATCTTTATTAGAAGGCAAAACTTTGACTATTTTTCAATAAATTATACCTTTTTGATGCTCAACAAATAATAATCCTGACTCAGTGACTTTGTTTACCAACAACTTTAAATCCTACATGTGCATTATTTCATTCTTTAAGTGCTTTTTTCATCATATATGAAACACCACATTTTAAATTGTATCCTTTATAAGTTCTATTTTTGTAATTAAAGTTGAAATGGTTGAACTTGAATACTTAAAAATTTTAAAGGGTTTGAGTATAAAAGTTGCAATATCATAATTCTTGGTCAGTAAACATTTCTTTCAGTTTTAAATAAATTTCTGGTTCGTTTAACTTCCAACGGTTTGTAGTAGAAATTTTGTTCTTATTAATATTGTCCATTTTTAATCACTTCATTTTGACCGCTTGTTGAAAATATTTAATTTTATAAGTTTATATTTGAAAAATTTTCCATTTGGAACGGTGATAATTACAGTGAATTTATTGTTTGATCTCGGCGTTTTCAGACTCACCGATCAAAAAAGTGGATTTTATACTACCGTGTCTGTCTGTCGTTGTAGTCGTCGTTATCTGTAAACATAATAACTTTCGGAGGAATTATCCAAATGGATTGCCCTTTGAAATACTTGCTGAACGCCTAAAAAGAAAGAAGTTCGCTAAACAACTATTTTTGATCGACGGTTCCTATTTTATTTCTAAAAAATACTTTTTGAAAAATCAACAATTCAATTTTCTATCAAAACTAGACGAGATTAGAGAAAAATGTCAAAAGCAAAATTTGTCATCTACACAATTGCTACAAATTTTTAAAAAACTAGTTCTTTTTATAAGGCGTATAGTATTTGTCTTTATCATGAAAAATGTCATTAAATTGAAAAATTCTACTTTCCGACAAAACTATACGAGATAAGCAAAAAATGTTCGAAAACAACAAAATATTCAATGACAAGCTTTTTACAACAAAAAAAAAAGGTTTGAAAACTTCTTATAGGCCATTTTTTCATAAGATGGATAGCTTTCATTGTCATCGTCAGAGTATCCCATTAAATATAAAATAATAAACTTGATGGGAATGCGACGCAAGATACAATAAATTGTCAAACGATATAATTTTCGACCTAACGCCAAAGTCTCGGTAATTATTTAAACTTTACATTTATAAAACTTAAAATTGAAAAAATACTAATAATTGCATGAATCTAATTTCTTGAGCGATAAACATTATTATATGAAATAAAGATGAAAAATTTTTTTTTGTCCACGACAACGAATCTATATATCTGATAGAAAAAAATTTGATCTAAAAAATGTAGGGGTTAAAAATATGTACAAAATGACGGGTCGTACCTTCAGATTGGTTCATTTTTTCAGTTGCAAAAAATAAAAAACGTCCGAACCTGATTTTTTTTTAAATATGCAATTATTTTTCTAATATTCAAGCCACAACTTTCAAAATTAAAAAAAAAATGCTCCTTGCCACTCTCAAAAAGGGTGTAAAACTTCAGCCCAAAATATTGATTAGTTTTTATAAAAACTCGTTTGTCATTAAAAAAATGGAATATTTTGCAAAGTAATTTCTACAAGTTTTGTCAGAAGGATATCAACTAAAAGTACGTGATTGTCATGTACAGGAGTTGTGCTATCAAGCACAACTTAGCGGAAAACGAGTTTTTATCGTTTAAGTACATAACAGTGGCTTCAAAAAGACGATATGTTTTTTCCTTATAAACAAATGAAACATCTCCGACAATTTTCACTTTTTCGAATCTGGATAAAATTCATGCAATCGGTGCTATTTTTCTTCACTGAAATTTAAAACCTAGAAAGCTGAAATTTACATCAAGTACAGAATAAGAGCTAAACTAGTTCTAGCCTTCGAACGATTCGTAAATACACTTCGAGAAATTGTGTTTTTCATACATTTAATTTGTATCATAATTTTTGTTTCACATTCTAAATTGCGGAAGGAAGTTTGAACTTGCGTATTTTCTCGACAATTGGTTTAGAAACGAACAAAATATAAAAAATTTCTTTTTATGCACATTTTGTAATAAATTGAAAATTTATAAACAATTTAAAAAGTCATAAACCATTTTCGAAACTATTTATGCCCATGGGCAGAGTAATAATCATGACAAAGAACTATTTATGGGAATGAACGCATTTTATTACAAGATGATTTTTCATAGAAAATAATCTGATTTTTCAATTGTTTGAACAAAATTTGTTTAAACCATTTTTTTTAAATCTGTGAGGTAAGGAAAAAGTTAATACGCCATTCGATTCTGGGGGAATGTAGTGTGGTCGTCCAAAATCACAGAATCAAAAAATTATAAAATTTGCTCTTATTCTGTCTGCAGATCTGTATGTTTGTATGTATGTCTGTATAGCTGTATTTATGTGTGGTTACCAGAATATTGTTGCCACGCAAACTTTCAAAGGATTTTTAAAAAGTAAAGCTTCTGAAATAGTAGAATTTCCCATTTTTATTACATTTATAAAATTATTATTTTAAATTAAACTTCATTAGATAAATTCGTGTGAAATCTAAAAATAAATTTACCGCTAATTTTTGGGTTAAAAATGTTCAATTATAAATCCTTGACATTGAATTATTTAAAAAAAAAATTAAAATAAAGCAACTCTGAATGGAAAACAGTAAAAATAAAACCGTCTCTATTTAATAACCAAGTATTGTGATATTAAAACTTCTTTGTACTGAAATTAATTACAATTTTAATTATTTTTAGTAAATTTACATTGTTAAAGAATTACAAATTTTAAGATTGTAATTACTGTTCTAAATGTTCAAATATTTAATAAATAAATAAATATATATATATATATATTAAAGATCATGTTTCGATAAACTTCTGTTCTAAAGAATAGCACTCTAAAAATAATCTTGAAAATACGTCAAAAGATATAACCATGCACCTGAATGGTTAAAAAATATAAGTATGTTTGCAACTCGGTTTTGAAATATACCAAAATTTGATATGTTTGTTTCTTTTGCAAAATAGCTGTACAAGATAAACCCTTACCAGCAATTACCAGTATTATCAACAATACCAGCAATTAAAAAATTTGTGAAAAAGCTGACTTTTTTGAGAAAATTTAACCATAAGTATTCCAAATATTATAAAAGATGTATGACTTTCCCATTTTTAAGTCATTCAAAACTATAAATTTAAAAATTTCAATTTTTACTTTTTGATCAGTTTTGATCTTGAAACTGGCAAAATTGAATTACTTAAAACTGGAATAGATGAAATTTAAACAACTTTAAGTAGAAAGCATTATAAATTAAACAATTTTATATAAAAACATTGTAAATTTGCGGTTACATTTTAGAAGTCTTTCAACATTTTATCGTTTGCGAATAATTATATTTGACAGTCACAAAAATAATTGAAACCGATGCTTGATTAGATATTTAATTTTAACTTGAAATGTCAAACAAATTTATAGTTTTAAATTTACGTTAGGGCAATATTACAGGCATTAAATATTTCGAAGTCAAAGCCTGAATAATTATATTTGCTGATGTAAATTTTTGTGTAAGGCCAATATTAACAACTTTAAATCTAAACTCTGAGGTGTAGAGTTTCAAATTTAAATTCATGAATGATATAACATAGAGCCGTAGGTCATGAGTCATTGGGTAGCCCAAATGCATACTTGTAAAAAAGGGATTTACTAACTTTTGTCATTTCGACCATTGAAACTCAAATTGAAACTGGAACTGAAGCCCGTCAAAATGATACACTGCTAATTTGAGCGATATCGGTTAATAAAAGACATATACTGCGTAGACATTAATTTTTGTCATTAAATTAACGTTATGTGAAAAGTGCCATGTTTGAAAATGTGGACATAAGATGTGAATAAATATAGAATCACGGTAAAATAAAAAGTTTAAATCTTTATTATAAACACTTCAAAGAATGAGTATTAAACAAAAATTTATAATTTTTACCCATAAGTAGTGAAATGCGAGTTTTATAATATATTGAACTTTATTAACTTTTCCGCCCTTTTTGTTTCTAGATCACCACTAATCAGTGTGCTGTATATTTTTATTATCTTTTGAAATAGCATTATTAGTAATTTAGAGAAACAAAATCATTGAAAAAATAAATAAACTTCTTTATATAGCCAAACTCTTATTTCACTACTTACGGGGTAATATTTAAGAGTGAAAAAAGGGGCTTAGGAGGGTGCAAATTATAAAGTCATTGTCGATACGCATTCGTAAAATGCTTTCAATCATTCCCACCTTCAAACTCAGAGCGTTTGAAATTGAAACTTTTTTATTTGAATTGCTGAAAAGTGGCCCAATATGGAATGTATAGCCTTAAAAATGCAAAATTCACAGCTTTCAAAACGTAAAAATTATGAATTGAAAATGAACCACTGAAAATTTGAAAAAATATGAAAACTTGCATTTTTTAATGAAGACTCTTTACATATTATTATGAGGATACCATTTTTTTCCTCAGAAGTAAAACCGTGCAAAAAGCAGGTTTTCGCAATTCAATTATTTTAAATTTGATAAAGTTCTAAATATAGAACATTGCACATCCAATTACTCTAAAATTATTATTTTTTCAATTTATTATATTGGGCAATTTAAAACTAGAATCGTATTAATCTTTTTTTTTATATTTGTGCATCATTAATTGGCAATGCCATGTTTCCTGCAAACAGTAGACCGGATTTAATATTGCTAGTCGTTAAAAAAAAGGTTTAAGTTTTTTATACTAGCATGTTTTAATTTCCAGGTTATTGCAAATTATTTATTTATTTGTAATCAATCAGACAATTCCTTGATATACTCGCGCATCCAGTTAAAAGTAAAAGTTTGGAATTACACATAAGATATTTTTCTCAGTATGATAAAAGTTGAACTTGAATATAAGATTTGGAAAATACTTTTGTTAGTTGCTTTCTAGAATTTCGTGACTTCAGGTAGAGTGGAAATTCTAAGTAAATTTCTTCATAGAATCAAGCAATGCACCATTGCACCTACTTCTTAGAAACAGGTATGAATAAGTGGCCCTCTTTTGAAATTGCGAATAAAAGTTGAGGTGCTTAGACCCTTACGCTCTTGCCAAACTCCGGATCTGGTAACGTCGGAACTACATACGCAAACTATTCGTTGCCTTATACAGAATCCGTATATCGATAGTTGCGGCGCCTGGGCGCATTTGCTTGAACTAAAAACGTATATAAATTGACATTTGACGAACAAAACCAAGCCCAGCTGAAACTTCGTCAGTATGTTTAAGTAGGCCTTATATTCCGGAATACATGTTAAAACGTTACCAGACCCGCCGCCGGGTCTGACGTCAATTCGGGCTTGGTAAGGTTGCGCCAACGTAGTTTTCGGACTCGTATAAGGCTCCCGGTAGCACCGCAGTAAATCATTTTCATGGCTGTGTTTTGAGGACGCGAAGCGACCCAAGGATGACAGCTGTATGCATCCATCTCGCAAGTGCCTTGGCATATTTTTGGCACGCGGGTATGGCTTTAGGTTACCAACCAGTGATAGTTTCGCACCTCCGTGAGCACCTGTCACAAGGACAAGTATTTGTACCGAATATTTTAGGTACAGTCTTTGCACTAGGAGCCGGTGTCATTTTTGGATGGCAACTGCTCTCAGCGGGACCCTGCGGTGGTTGTTTAACCTCGTTTTTTAATTTATATATATGTATGTATATATATATATATAGTTAAAAGTTTGTCATGAGGGCAACCGCAGGATTTCGCTGGGAGCAGGTGCAAATATGAAAAATTGCACCTGCTCTCAGCGTAATCGCGGTCAAATTTCAGCTGTAACCACGTCTCACGACCGTGAGACGTGGAGATTTTTACTGCCAAGGAGAAAGAAAAGATGGAAAGGTATCAAGACCTTAAAAGACAGCTGCAACGACTGTACCCAAAATATTCGGTACGAGTAATTGTCCTTCTGATAGGTGCTCTCGGAGGTGCGAAACTATCACTGGTTCGTAACCTTAAAGCCATTCGCGCGTGCCGAGAATTTGATCACGAATATAGTTCGTTTCTCGAAGTCTTGGAGAACGATGTCAGGCCTAGAGTGTGCAATGGAGATTGCTGTCCCAAAATCGTCGTTCCAGAAAATTTGGCACTTCCGGTTTTGGACGATTGACTTTATCGCTGGAAACTTCTTGACGTAAAATGCGGTCACGGTATACTAAGGTGAAAATGACATTGTCCTAGTATCGGAAAATGAAACCTTCTGTAAATGAACTAAGTCACGATTATCTGAGGAAAGCAAAGTTTGCTCCTTCGACAAAGATTAATCTTCTAGATTTCTGTGAAAGCTTCCGTGCATTTTCTTGTCGAGCAGCTGTTGACGGATTTTTTTATCCTCAGCTCTCTTTACTTCGGCTTTTAGAAGTGAGTCATCTAGATGGAGTAATGTACTTTCCGCACTTCTGATGTTAAAATTCAGGCCAAGGGTCTCGGCCGCCTGCTCGGAGGCTTTCAAAAGGAACGCTCCTTTGCCATTCATGTCGTATTTTCTGACCATTTTTAGGAGCGGTTCTCCGCCATTTGCAACAATTTAAGCTGTACTTAGAAAAATTCAGTATGAAGACATTGGAGATTCAGAAGTCCGCGTCCGCCTTGACGACGTGAAATGTATAATCGCGAAACAGACGAATTGATATGCAAGGTTTTATGCATATGCATTATCTTAGGCGTGGTGATATAAAGGGCCGTAAGCTCGTACTTCGCATATTGCATCACCCCAAACGAATAGAGTAGAACCGGGACAGCAAGCATGTTCGTCGCAGATACCTTGGTTAACGCCGAAAGATCCTTCACTGATGTTACGTCCTGAATGTGGCTTTGAGGCACGCTTAGGTATGCATAGGTCTCTCAAGTGTCAAGATATCTAATAATACTTATTTATATCCACAAGCTCAGGGTCACCGGGAACACCAGTAATCTTTCCTTTCTTCAGGGTAATCTTGGCACACTTGTCCAATTTTAAGTCCATATCTATCTTTCAATGTACGTCTTGACGATATTTAAAGCAAGTTGAAGTTTGCTTGCACCAGAAGCATAGATCTTCAGGCCATCTATATAAAATACGTGAGTGACCGTATGCTCGCGATGATTAGTGTCGTCGCAGAGGTATCCAGGAGAATTCCGTAGTTCGAAACATAGAGGCAAAAGTGTGATGCAAAAAAGCAAAGGGCTCATGGTATCGCCCTGAAAGACGCCTCACTGGAAGGTGACGTTGTTCGTTGTCACACGATAATTTCCAGATGACATAGTTAATCTAGTTTTCCAAAGAGGCATCAATCTCTCCATGCATCTCACTATGTGTGGATGCACCTTCAAGCTTTCCAACAGACAGATGATACGTCAATGAGAGGTTGAATCGAAAGCTTTCCGATAGTCAATCCAGGCCATTGACAGGACGCGCTGATGGGTTGCAGTATCTTTACAGACGCGCCTGTCAATTAGCAGATTCTGTCGACATCCTGGTACACCTTTTTTCGAGCCACGTTGTTCGTCCATCTCTCACAATTTATTGGCCTGTAATTCTCTGGGTTGGACAAGTTGACTTTTTCGGTAGGAGTATAGTGCGTCCTAATACCAGCTACTTCGGAATTAGCGTCTCCGACTCTAAATATGAGGTGAATATGCGGGCCAAATGTTGGTGTTTAGAAGTCTACTTCTTCCACCAGAAGTTCTTGATACCATCTGGTCCTGTAGCGGAAAAGTTCTTCGTGCCTCTAAGTGCTTTTTTTTACCTCCTGGGCAGTGTTTGATGGACATTCCTCCTCAGCTTTTATGAGGTTGTCGCAAAACTCCTTTAAGCGGATGATATCATCAGTATCTTCTCTCAACTAGAAAAAAGTACGGCCCTGGTCGTTGGCAGATAGACGCGTTTCGTGTCGCTGCGTACATTTCGGATAATTGCGTTGGTTTTATGTAAGTATGTGACATTATAAGTTGCTTATGGGTGGTACTTAGTTTCGTGGTTTCTGTTTTGATGCATTCATGAGTGGGTTTTAGTCAGAAAATAGTAAATTTTGTGTTTCTTAATTTGATTGTTGTGGACATTGGAAATCAAAGATGGTGGCCTATTTAGTGTGTAACGAGTTGATCGCGAGAGGGGTCGCTGACTAACTTACTTGTGGAAAGTGTGGTGCTTTGGCGCACCTGAATTGCCTAAACCTAACGAGCATAGATCTCTCTAGAATTAAAAAAAATGGAGAAGGTTTGGTATTGTTCAAGATGCTCAGTAACCACCGTAGAGGAAAATTCTTCTAGGATACTCAGCATGTCCGAAAAACATCTAACACTTCTTCAACAGCTGATGATATTGGAAGTACCTCAGGAGCGGCGTCAGTGGTTCTGGTGCCTGGAGTCGAGGCAGCTATTGTCGATGGGGTGAGGAAATGTCATGAGGCGGGTCTGTCGCAGATTAAAGCTTTGTTTGAAACATTCAAGTATGATCAGACCACCTTCAATAAATCTCTTGACACTTCTATTAAGGGAATGAAGGATGATATTATTAACAACGCTAAACGCATTTCTGTATCAGAGGAAACAACTCCATCAAATGTGTCGGACGTCAACAAAATTCTTGAATCGTCAAAGAATTTGCAGTATAGACATTCTACGCTGGAATCTCAAGTAGAAGCCTTAACCCTAAAATGTAATAATGTAGAGCAAGCTGCTCTCTATAAGACTTTAGAGTTCCATGGTTTGCCCGTGAAGGAGGGGGAGGACCTTTCGCTACCATCTGTCAAATCGCTTCTACCTTGGAGGTACCCCTCACTAAGGAGGATCTGACAACTGTATACAGGCTCAGATCTGCTAATTACACAGCTTCTCGCCCTTCGCTTTCACCTATTGTAATAGCAACTTTTAACCCACAAGAAACTTGTAAGAACTTACTTGAACTAGGTAAAAGAAAGCGTGGTCTTTCGACTAAACTTATTGGTTGGAACGAAGATCGAGCATTGTACATCAGAGAGTCACTCACTAAGTCAAACCAGCAGATCTACAGCGCTACGTTGGAACGGAGAAGAAACAACAAAATAAAATACCTGGGGATTGCTGGCGGTAAGATTTTTTGCCGTAAATCTGATGGTGCGCTAAGAATTTTTCTTGTCCAGGTTCGGGATTTGGATGCTCTACGATAATTTCGACGTAAGAAGAAAATATTTTCTATAGACATCGAGGGAAATACTCAAGGTTATTTTATTTATTTTAGAACTCTGCATATTCTATATTTTTTTGATGCTGTCATTAGAAAATTGGCAATCATTATAGACTTTGTCTTTTTTATTTGGAAAGGGCTCCACTTGCGAGCATTAGATTACTTAATTTTTCTCTTGATTCTCCTGTTATGCTTACTTTTATATTAATTCTCAATACTGATAAGATTACGACGCTCTGGTCAGGAAAAATGTTAACTTCTGATCTGTTATTCTTGCTTGGGTATATTTACACTTACTCTTGTTATGTAGCTAAGTTTATTATGTTTATTATGGATTCTTTAAATATTTGCCATGTTAATTCCCAGTCTCTCTTGGCTCACGTCCATGAGTTCCGACATTCTTTCAGCTCTTGTTCGTACCATATTATAGCAGTCTCAGAGACATGGCTAACCTCGAATCACCCATCAACTGTAGTCGCACTTGATAATTACGTGCTCTTTCGTAGAGGCAGAGAGGAGCGGAAAGGGGTTGGTGTTTGTCTGTATGTGTATGACAGTCTTAGAGGGGTCTTATTGGGAGTCAGCTCGGCCGTTAATTATTCTACTGATGAATTTATTTTTGTTGAGGTCACGGGAGCTAGGGTTTCTGTTTTGATGAGGGTCATTTATAAACCTCCAAATGCCTATTTTAGAACAGAACTTGAATCACTCATTTTTACCCATGTACCTAACTTCAATAATATTATTCTCACAGGTGATTGTAAAACTAATTTGAATGCGATTTGCAATCATACTAAATATTCAACAACTATGATACATGTTGCTGGGTTATCTATTGTTCCACATAATTCCACCCATCACACTAATCATTCCAGTTCCCGAATAGATTTAATGATAGTAGATGATCTTGATAAACTGAATTCTTATAGCTAGCATTCTATTCCATTTCTATCTAATCACGATCTTATCAATAATAAATACAAATATATCAGTACCCAATCCACAAACTGTAATCAAACCCAAATAAGAAATCTTGCATATGTAGATGAGTGTAAGTTTCAGGAGCACTTAATGACCCATAATTGGGGAAAAATACTAAGAATTGAAGAAATTAAAAGTAAATTTACCTTTGCCTAGCAAAGAGAAATAAAAATCCACTGATACAAGCACAGTTTCGTCAGCTAATGAACTTATTTTAAACAAAAATCAGGGATTCGCATAATCAATATAATTACAATTACAATTACAAAATAATTACAATTGCGTGATTCAAATCCTTCTTAAAAAACCGTATTTTACAAGTGCTTAATGATAAGGGTGAACGGTCCGGTTGGGTGGGGGTCGAGAGTGGAGTCCCCC
This sequence comes from Andricus grossulariae, assembly GCA_011634705.1. Lineage (NCBI taxonomy): Eukaryota > Metazoa > Arthropoda > Insecta > Hymenoptera > Cynipidae > Andricus > Andricus grossulariae. The sequence goes on along the minus strand of JAABKJ010007545.1, from coordinate 190,289,378 downwards.
AGGGCTCCACTCTTGCCCACCTCTTTCTCGGTCTACACACCTCTGACCTTCGTAGTAATCTTGAGCACTTGTAAGTACCATAAATACGCGGATGATTTTAAACTATATGTATCTGGTCCTATCTCTTCCATTGATAGTTTGATTGCGAGAGTTCAGAAGGATATTTATGTAGTGAATCAATGGACACTAAACAATAGGTTAACGCTAAATCTCGAGGAATACCTTTAGAGTACTCCAACAGCTTAAACGAACAAGGAATGCTTGCCAACTTCAACTCGGATCCTACTTGTTAAGAGTCGATGATATCACAGATGAACTGAATTCTTAACTCGAGCGAGCACTTAATGCCTGCATACTATTTATCTATAATGTACCGAAGTATGAGCACATTACTTTAATTCGTCAACGGGCGGGATTTCCTAATGTGGCAAAAAAAAAAAACAATTTTTTATGGGCAATCTAATTTACAATCTCTTTTATAACAAAACCCCTCAATATCTTCTAGATCTCTTTGAAAATAGAACTGTGACTTGACCTGCTCAGTCTTATGCTTCGTATAAGAAAAATGGTCCTTACAGTTCCACGTCACAAATCTTGTAAGTCGCAAAGATCCTTCATGGTGAGGGGAGCGCGTCTTTGAAATAAGATACCTGAATCAATTAGGAATGCACCTTCGCCTTATCACTTTAAAAAGCTATTATTTAGCTTTTTATTTAGCACTGATAATTCTACTGTCGAAATTTCGCACTGGTTAATTGTGTATTGTTAATTTATCTAACTTTTAGTGAAATTTTACGCCGTATTATTATAACGCCTTAATATTATAACAATTAAATATTTTCAATTCGATCCATAGTTTATATCAGTTATCTAACAATTAAGTCTCAAGTTCTCTAATGATATACGTTTCGCCAACCACTAGGTTATAATAGCATATATGACTCATATTAATTATATGATATATTCTTTTTATCTTTATCCATCTGTAATTATTTTTCTTTTATCATCGTGATAATTGTCGTTTGACCAGAGTTGTCACATTTTTGTTGTAAAACGTATGTAAAATTTGTTCCTTAGAGGGCTATTTATCCCAAGAGTCTTAATAAATAAATTCTAATTCTAACTCCAGTGTTTTTGGGATATTGTATACCTCTTTCGAAAAAGTCTCTACCTTGTTGGGCTTGGGTGGATTTTTGACAGAACCAGGGTGATCACTGCAGAGGCGACACGGGTCAGCGAGAAACCGTCGATTCTCCCTGATCCATTTCTCCCTCTTCTGTATTCTCTTCCTTGCGTCAGATAACACCCGTATTTCGTCAACAATGTGCTGCTTGATTGTTAGCAGCTTTGACTCATTCAGTGTTTGATTGAAGATCCTTAGTTCTTGAGCGAACTTTCGAACCCTTTACGTGAACGGCCGAACAGATGTTATTTAGTCAATCACACATTGAATACGGGACGCATTCTGTCTGTCCCATCCAATCTTCCTGTACAGTTGATGCAAGCTTTTTTTGGCCTTTTGATCCATCGTCGGTATTAGCCTTCGATTTGAATCAGCCAAAGCTCTCGCATCACCATAAACTAAACAATTGATGGTCCAGATGTCGGAATCTTCCGAAATATCCTCATGCAGAGAGGTATCTATTTCAGCCAGGTCTTGGGGCTTAGGAGGAACCTGGATGTCAATATTCCTTCTTGTCCTGAAACCGCTATCATCTCTCCGAAAGTGTCTGCTTTCCGCGGTTGGTCTTAATGTCGCTTCCTCATCTTCGTCTGCAGCTTTTTCAAGCAGCGGTTGGGGAAGCGCTCCGCGTACATATCCATTTTTCAAGAGGTAGGCGTGTTGATTTCGCAAAGACTAATAGTTTACGAGTTGAGTTAGAAATGTAACATTTTCCTATGTTCGGGATAGGCTTTACGTGTATAAGGGTTCAACTTTGATCTTAATTATGTCAGCTCAGGAGAGGACAATATTTTTTAAATTTCGCAAACGTTTAGATAATATTCCAAAGAACCTATAGCCAAAGTTTAAACAAATCCGTAAGCAAAGTTTGTTTGTGACCGTACCTCCTTAAAAGTCAATTATCTCAAAAATCTTACATTTTTATCCAATTTATTTTTGATTATTTTTCATAGAATCGAATTTCCTTATTTTTCTCGAAACAAATGACAGATACGAAAAAATATTGAAATACGAATTCACATGTCTAAAAATGTTAAGTGTGAAAAATACCTCTTGCTCTTTTGTGACACCTTTTCATCACTTACGAGAACAATTAGAAAATGATATTTTTTGGAAAATGAATTCTCCCGGCCTCAACAATGGTTTTACCCACATAAATCTAATGGGATGCCTCCCTTATATAAGTAGAAACTGCAAAAATTTGGGACGACTAGCCAAGCTTATGAAAAATATTTGACTGCTTATCTGGAAATTCGGGATGATGAGTCACTTCGAAAAAGTTTTGGGGAAAAATAAAAATTGTGGGATTCGCAGAAAATCTTATATTTTTTTCTTCGAATTTCGAAAACATTAAAACATATTTTCTGAAAAATCCAACCTTTTTTATTCTTTTTAATATTTTCTCAAAAAATTCTGCTAATATAAAAGAGGCATCTTATTATTTTTATGCGGGCTAAACCATTTTTGAGGTCGATATATTTTTTTTGCCTCAAAATATTTTATAATGCAAGATAAAAAAAAAAGTGCTAGAGGTATTTTTTGTGGAGCTTTTTTAAATGTGCGAGCATTGACAAAAGTTATAATTTCCTCTAAAAACAGCATATTTTGTCCTTGAAATATTTTGCGCATTCAAGTGTAGAACCTGCCTGATTTGAAATGGATTCGGTCACCAAATAAAACTTAAAGACTGGAAAGAATGTTTCGTCAAAGGGAACTTACTTGAAGAAATATTTGAACAACTTCTAAAAGTTTCGTTTACGTAAATACTGTTTAAATTTATCTTTAAAAAATGCCAACATTTTTGAACAAACTGCATTACATTTTAATGCATAATTTTTGTTTCTTTCAGATTATTGATAATTGTTTAGACAATTTTTTTATAAAACAAATCCTGAAAAACAATATGAGGGGCCCTTAAAAAATACGTAACGTTTTTTCCCTACATCCACCCCTACCCCTACGTAACACTTTTTCTATAGTAATTGTGTGTAAGTTTAACATTGGCGTATCGCTCTAGCCCCCCCCCCCCCTAAAGGCGCTACGTATTTTTTGAACGGCCCGTAACAAGGTTAAACTTAAGGTAAATAATTTTTTTGTATATGCTTTCAACAACTTTTCCAATATCCTTGAAGTAACAGATTTTTTCTTTAAATTATTCTAAATAACGGAGTCTGTAAGTTTTGCACACGTTTCTGTCAAATTAAAATTTTAAAGGAAAAATAATTGGAATTTGCTAAGGTCTTCGAAAATAAAGAAGACAATTGATTTCGACCCATGCTAAGTATAAAGGAATACCTGAATCAGGTGAATGGAGTAATAAATAAACTGTCGCTCGCAGGGATCATAGCCACATTACTGTCATAAACCCTTTAGAATTGAACCACATTGTTAAGGCTTAAACTTTACTTTCCTACTTAGGCACCTGGTAATTTATTCTGAAATCTAAAGCTATGTTATATTCTATGTTTATGTTATGTTTCTTGAAATAATGACAAATTTAGGGAAATTAGGAAGAATTTAGGAAAATGCAGTTACAAATTGCCTAATTGTCAGTTACAATTACGGAATTTTGTATAATACATTGTATCTGAAAATACCTAACTGGTAATTTGCAGGGTTCAGATGCTATTTTTCAGGAATTTACGGTTTTTCATTACTTAAAAAAAATGTTAAAGATTTTATAAAAGAGAAAAATTGCTCTTCCACTTTTGTTCATGTCTATAGAAAATTCTATTGAACCGATTAACGTAAAATTGTAATGTAAGTGTGCGATAAAATTGCTGCTATTTTTCATGATCTTGTAATATCCTTTATAGTTCCACAACTTTGGATATCTTATCATAAGAAATTGAATTTTTCACCTTAGCACACGGGTGCAGCCAAATTTATTCCTTGAATTGACATAAGATTTAAACTGCAGGTGTATGGTATAATTTTTTGGTGCGATTTTGAAAGAATTTATAATATTATCGTCAGTTTGTAAAATTGTATAAATTTCATCATATTAAACTGAGCTCTTGGCCTAGGATTCAATAACTTGTTCGATGCTCGAAAACGCTAAAAGCGTTGGCTTCCAGGTTTCAATGAATGAAAACTTTCAAATTCACCAAATTAATTTTTTTCAATACATACTTGTATATAATAAAAAGACGAATTTTTTCCTATTTACATTCTTTCGTCTGATGATTATTTTTAATAACAATTAAAAACTGAAAAAAATTTCCCGAAAATAAATAAGTGAATAAAGTATAACCAGAGTATAACTCGGCATAACTCGGCCAAATATTATTTAAACTTTTTGAAATTTGATACACATACACTAGGGATGCCTAAAAATAATTTTGAAAAATTGAATGTGTCATTTTGCTTATTAATATCCAGTCGAAAATGAAGGTCGTTAGGTAACCACGTTTTTCTAGTTTCGCCGACAAAAAGTATCAAGGGAATTTCAGATTTGAAAGAACTGCCAGCCTCGTCTCGTACTATTTTAAAAAGTACGTATTTCCGCCAATTTTTAGTATATCTATCCTAAACTTTTCAAAAATCTTCTTTCAACTACATAGAACACTTTCTCGCTATAAGTTATTTAAAATCCGAAGTTCCCTCGATATTATTATTCTCGGTATAACCAGAAAAATGTGATTACCGATCGGCCTTCATTTGCAATAGAATATTATTGAACAAAATTTATTTCACAACTATTTTATTATGAAAAACACTTATAATTTTCATCTTTTTCAAAAAACAATAAATCGTTATTGCTGCCAATATAATAACATAAACTAAGATCTAGGTCAAGCAGAGTTAATTGAGTAGTTTGGTATGAACAGTCGATTTATTGCTCTATGGCAGTTTAAAATTTCTGATAATAGGGAGGTTTACAACTATTGCAGTTGAATTTTGGTGAACTCATACATGGCCTGAAAAATCTTTTAATTTTCATCTTATTTCAGAAAGCAATAAACCACTATTGCTGACAATATAATAATACAAACTAACATCTAGGTCAAGTAGCGTTAATTGTGCATTTAAGTAGGATTAGTCGATTTATTGCTCTATGACAGTTTCAAATTTCTAATAATATGGAAATTTACAACTATTGCAGATGAATTTCGGTGAACTTGTCAATGGCCTGAAAAACACTTCTAATTTTGGACTTATAAGGGAAAATAATATACAGCACTTATTTTAATTTTCAACTTATTAAGGCATGTCCCCCCCATTGGCAAAGGTCGGTGGCATAGCCCCATGCGGTGCACCTGAATTGAGCCAGCGGTCAGTGTTTGACCTGAGCATTGGCGTTTAACCAGGATCTCTTGCGGAGATAATCCCTTTGTCTTTTGAATTACATATTTCTGTCTCAAAAATATTAATATATCAAAGAAAGACTTCACACTTTGGCGATTAGAAGTTTGAGAATATAATCATAAACATATTATTTGTAGATTCTCAAAAATCCATATTTCAACAGATTTAAACCGGTACTCTTATAACATTGATTTCAAAATGTAATACAGTTTTAACTTGAACACTTTAATCCTCATATATGATCATTATTATGAAAAAATAGAAAAGTATGTTTTAGCCTTCAGTTTGTTATGTTGGTATCTTCTCACTACCGTGTGTATGTAACTAAATAGGCATAATTGTACAAAGTTAACTCGTTCGATTCTAACCGGACATTACATTACTGAATATATATTTTTTTAAATTCACAATAAGATCGTTTTATATTTTTGTCATAAATGAGATTGTCCCTTTTTAGGGCCAACAAATATTTTAAACCTTCGAACATATCTTGTTTAAATTGGAACATGAAAGAAAATAATAAATAAAAAAACAATTTATATTTTCCTTCTCTCTTCCTATTTTATTTTTACACCAAGTGGAAAAATGATACAAAGTCGGAAACATTATACATGCCAGGAATTTTTACGAGAAAAATGCCTTTTTTAATTTTCTTTCCACTCCTATAACTCCCAAAAAATGAAATTTTCAGGATTTTTTCTTCGAATAGATACAGCTAATATATGGTGCCAATATAGACTCAATACGTGCGGGGGTTTTAGGGGCTGATTTTAATCAATTATATTGGATTTTTTTTGGAGAGCCCAAAATCAAACAAAAACCTCTGACGTCCTTAATTTCGTATCAGGTACATAATTTATTCCTGAGGGTAGTGTTTCGGTGATAGGGGTTGGTATATGAAAAGTTTTGTTGATGTAATTTGAGAGAATAATCACTAAGTTCTGCTATATATGGACAAATGCATTTTTTGCAGTATTTCATGTGTTTGACGGTGTGAACGTGCCACTTTAACGTTAAGCTAGTGCGCTTAATCCATTATAAATTATAATGCATATTGTATAGCTATGAGTTGATATGTAATGGCCATGATATATCTATGACGTATTATTTTTTGACGGCATAGATCTACATGTCCATTACATTTTATGACCTTAGAAAGCGGCACTTAAGGTCAGCTCCACAGGCATGAAAAACCATGGCCATATTTAGGGATTTGTTATATAAAATATCGTATGAATGCTGCTGGTGCTTGCTCGCCTACGACGCGTACTAAAAACATACACTCGTCAATAAAGTCTCTCTTCTCTCCCATGGTGCATAATATTATATTTTTGCTTCAAAATGATGAAATTGAGTAACTTATCCAGAACTTATATTATTAATTTTAATAATTAAATTAAATCAGATAATTAAATTATATTAATTGTTTAATTAAAATTGATCATAATTTGAAACAATGCTTCTTTTAGGTTACTGCAAAATATGAAGATCGCTGTTTTCTTGATACTTTTTGTATATTTCTGCATTGAAACAAAAAGCAATCCAATTTCTGAAACGTCTTCAGATGGAAAGGATTATACTCTTACTGAAAGTATAGCAGACGAAAGCTGTGCTGATTCGAAGATATCATTAAACTTTTCGAATATAGCTTTGAGTAGCATTGGGCCAAATTTTATTGCCAGCCCGATTTTAACTTGTTTAGGACTGCGAGGTAATCATATTCGTGACATATCTTCTAAGGCTTTTGACAAACTTCCTAACTTGAACTACTTGGATTTATCAAACAATAATTGGTACAATGGACAACAGATATTACATGAAGGAGGCCATGCAAATCTAAAGGAACTTAATTTGGATAATTCCTTTGATACAAACAACTACCATACTATGCTTATACAAGGTTCTTACCCCTCTTTAAAAAATTTGTATTTAAGAAACAATCGTATACATAATTTGTTAGGAAATTCCAAAGCAAATTTTTCTGTACTAACTAATTTGGACCTTAGCGATAATATTATTAAATCAGTTCGGGATATTCAAAATAAAGGACAATATAATAATGATTTCTCATGGTTACCAGGGTCAATTAAATATTTAATTCTTGACAATAATGCATTAGACTCATTATATATTACAAATCTGAATAATCTTGAGCTTTTATCTGTAAGAAACAATCGATTGGTTTCAATCTCATTAAAGAATCTGAATAAACTGAAGAATTTTTCAGCCAGTGGAAATATAATAGAGCGTCTTTCGTATAGTGAATTTTTCGATACACCAGAACTTGAATACTTATTTTTATCGGGCAATCAAATCAAGTTTTTTGATGGCAGAATTGTGGATTTTACTTCATCACTTCGGTACCTGTATTTGAATAAGAATCTTTTGACGGATGCACCCGGAATAAAAGATTCGCCTAATTTACAGTTTTTGTCCCTAAGTTGTAATCAAATACAGATTCTGGAGCCTGAAAATTTTAAGGGAATGAAAAAATTGCAATTCTTGCATGTGGATAATAATAAAATTACTGAGATAAACGAAGATACCTTCGCTTCTCTGGACCAACTTGAAATTCTCTCCTTGGGAAGAAATAAACTTACCAGTCTTCCAACCAATTGGATGAAAACGTTGAAAAATCTTCGCCTCCTGAATTTAGAATATAATCTATTTACAAATGTTGAAAGTATTTTTTTTAGTGATAGTGATTTGTTGGTAACAGTTTACCTCCAGAACAATCATTTAAAATATTTGAAAGCGCATTCTTTGGATGCTATACCCGAAAATGTAACGATTCAGTTGGACTCGAATGTGACATATGCATCACTGTGTTAAAAGAAAACACCTAATTATTGAACGTTTTGAAAATCATTGTAATTTTTATGTTGAAAATAATAAATTTCAATACATAATGATTATTCATTTATTAGTTTTTATTACTTTGATAATACCACGCATTTATTATCGACCATTCACCTTTATTTATATGCATACCAATACCCTTTCTGCTAAAAAGATTTTGGACGAACAAAAAACGTATTTTTGCGAATTTTGGAAAATTTGAAATTTTCTTGTTTTTGTGAGTCCTGAAATTAGCCCTGAAATAATATTCTCTTTTTACAGTGAATTATAATTGAAAATTTTCCTGAGTTCGCTTCGAATTCACTGAAAGTTCTTCAAAATTGATATCATTACATCAATGCAAATTTTTCTAGCTCCTGCATAGTTACGCTCATAAATGCAAATTTGTCTAGCTTTTGGGTACTTATTTCCATAGGAAATTCAAAATTTTCAGACTCTTAGGAATAACACGGAATTTTTTAGAACATTTTAAAGTTAGGGATCGGGTGAAAATTGTAAATTTTCCTATGCTTGGCTCAAATTCACAACAGCATCTTAAAAATGGGCTTTGTTACACCAATAAAAAGTTTTGAAGCTTCTGCATAGTTACTTTTATAGAAAATAAAAAATTTGCAGCATCCTAGGCAGAACCACGTATTTTTTAATAAACGTTGACTGGTAGGTGTTGGGTTAAAATTGGAAACTTTCCCATGTTTGCCATTAATTGATTACAACACCTTCAAATTTGATTTTATTACATCGATGCACATTTTTCGGGTTCCTGCGTACATCATAATTACGATAATTCAGAAATTGGCAGCATTTCAGATATACCAGGGAATTTTAAATAAAATTTTAAAGATAGGGGTCGAGTGAAAATTTGAAATTTTCCTATGTTTGCTTCAAAATCACTAAAAGATCTTCAAAATTGACTTTGTTATATCAATGAACATTTTTCTAGCTCATGCACAGTTACTTTCATAGATAATTAAAAATTTGCAGCATCCCAGAATGACAGGAAATTTAAAAAAAATTTAAGTTAGGGTTCAGGTGAAAATTTGAAATTTTCCCATGCTTGACTCAAATTCATGACAGCACCTTGAAAATTGACTTTATTACATGGATACAATTTTTTCTAGCTTCTGTATAGTTACTTTCATAGAAGATTCGAAATTTGCAAGATCCTATGAACAACAGGAAATTTGCTAAAAAAATGTAATTTAGGGGTCGGATGAAGATTTGAATTTTTCCTATGCTTGCACCTGCATAGTTACTTTCATAGAAGATGCAAAATTCACTATATATCCTATGGACTAACAGGGAATTTTTGAAAACTTTTAAGTTTAGTGGTTAAATTAAAATTGAAAATGTTCCTATGTTTGCTTTAAATTCTCTGTAAGACCTTCAAAATTGATATTATTACATCAATGAAAAATTTTCTAGCTCCTGTATAGTTACTTCAATAAAGGTAAATTGTTCTAGCTTTTTTGTATACCTCATATGTTGTCCCCTATCCCTCGGAATAAGTTGGGCGTCCGCCCAAATTGCCCCTCTGGGGTTGGCGCCCCTGCATTTAGTTAGCTTTATTCAAAAATAGATGTTAATTTAAAATTTATTTGTGAATGTAACTGATTATTATGATTCTTTTCTGTAATACCCTGCTCTGAAAAAAAGATGTTGAGATATAGTGGACTAATTTTCGTCGGAATTAAGAAAAAGATAGTGAAATGTGAGATGCATTATGTGGTTTGTAATTTTGTGAAAGAAAAGTGTATTAAATTATCTAATATTTATGTATGCATTTTAATAATTTAAAATGTAGTATATACACGTCTGAGCATAAGCCGCACAGTGGGCTAAAGTGAAAAAGTCCGTGACAAAATCGTAGAATTTTTGTTAGGAATGACCTAAACGGATGAATCCATTTGGGATTTACAGATTTTTTAAACAAAAATGTGTATTATTGAATACCATGCGCGCTCAGGTATTATATCTAATCTGTTATTTATTTTCTTTAATAGATTTTGTCATGCTGAATTCAAATCCTGGCTTTAAATTAGTATCGGGCTCCCTGTTCCTGAGAAAAATGCAATTGAATGTTCTATTTTGAACTTTTATGGCATGAATGATTTCCGTCTAAAAAATTGGATTATTCGTTGTATTTAAGGGTTTTTGAGGTCGCTGAATTACAATGAGAGTTAAAATGTCAAAATTCAAAATGAAGGATCCAATATGGCGGAAAAAAATTGAAAAATCGAACCGATATGACTGAAAATTACTGTACGGGGATTTTTCGGGTCGCTGATTTCGAATCCAAGTCAAAATGTCAAAGTTGAAGATAGAGGCTCTAATATGGCGGAACAACATGGTAATAATATCACCGAATTTATTAAATATCGCTACTCGGGTGTTTTCAGGTCGCTGATTTAAAATCTGAAGTCCAAATTTGAAAATTCAAAATGTCGGGCTTTTGATGTGGATTTTTGTGACTTGATGAGCTATCGAAACCTAATGCCATAATTAGTTCTGAATGACGCAAATCCTACTCTTCTGAACTTAAAGCTACGGTATCACAAAATCACTCCGAAGATTTATTCAACATTTATTGTAACGGGACAAAGAAAAAGAAATGTATTCAGGAAACTGTAGGTCTTTCAATATATATATACATTGTCCTATAGAAACAAAATAAATAATTACCCACAACCAATTTTAACCTTTGTTGTTTACTGTGATTGACACTCATACGTTCATTACTTTAGCATGAGGTCGAAGCGTAATGAAAAATTAAATGAAGGGAGTAAAAATGACTAATAGTTATAGCAGATCATATATATCAGTCTCATAATCGATAACTGGTAATTAATAATCAAAATCCTTTAGATAAATATCAAGTTCAGTGTAGGTTTTCAAATTTATAACGTACATTTTTTACATAAAACTGCTCATATTGGCCCGCCTTGGATCCGTTAATAATTTTTTTTTATTTAGACTTCAGATTTGAAATCACCAACTTGAAAAACCCCCGAGTAGCACTTTTTAATCTAACCTGTTTCATTTTTACAAGTTTGGTCCGTGATATTGGATCCGTCATTTTCGATTTTTTAATTTGGTCTTTAGACTTAAAATTGGCGACATGAAAACTCCCTGAATAGCGATATTTAATAAAATCGGTTATATTCTTACAATGTTGTCCCGTCATATTGGATCCTCCATCTTGTATTTTGACATTTTGGTCTTTGGATTTGAAATAAGCAGCCCCAGAAACCCTTGTACAGTAATTTTCAGTCATATCGGTTCGGTTTTCAAAGTTTGGTCCGCCATATTGGATCCGTCATTTTGAATTGTGACATTTTGACATACGACGAATAGTCAAATTTACTTAGATAGAAATCATTCATGGCATGAAGGTTTAAAATAGAAAATTCAATTGCATTTTTCTCGGAATCAGGAAGTCCTAGGCTAACTTAAAAATTGAAAATTATAGGTAGCATATTAAATATAATATCTGAGCGCCCATGGTATTCAATAATACAAATTTTTGTCAAAAAATGTCAAATATAACCTAGGGTTTCAAGGTCAAAAATATTTTATTGAAGCTTCTCCATATTTCTCCTCTATTTTGTAATAATCCATATGTTCACCCGAAAAACATTTATCCTTTTAGGTTATTCCTATCAAAAGTTCTACGATTTTTAAACGGACTTTTCCCCTTTAGCCGACTGTGAGCCGCGCACCCTCCCTGTTGCCAGTTCGTGCGTTTAGACTCGGCCAATTAAAAAAAAAAAGTATTTTGCAAAATATAGGAATTTATGATTGGGCATTAAACGACAATTTGCCACTATTCTTTCTTTTAATATCGCTTTTATTAATTGTTTCTTCGAAGGCTTTTCTTTCGGAAATTATTCTACATATTCTTTTCCCTATACAATTAGTTTTTGAGTCATAAAAAACCTTTGAATTTACAATTTCAATGGAAATTATATATATAACTGGCTTTTAGATATAATACGGGGATTCCCAGCGTTGCATTATCTCAATAAACTGTATCAAACTTTTTTTTTCACACAAAAGGTCACCGGGTTCATCGGTTGAAGAATTTGTTAATAAAGCAGGCCAGTTGATCAGTAATGTTTCTATGCTTGACAAGTTGGTTTAGTATTGAAATAAATTATTCAAAATTCGAATAAAAAATGTATAAATTTCTAATTATAATCAATTTTCTATCGATTTCTTATACTGTTATATATTATATAATTTATTTATTTTTACATCATATAAATAATTTGGACGAGTATATGTAGGTAAATTAGAGGAATTTTACGATAGAAAAGACTTGGAAACTCTAATTTTTTAAATAGAAAAAAGTCCTAAGTTAAAACTATTTTTAATTACATGAATGAAGAGAAAGCATTGTATTTGAAGATTAGGTATCTGCGACACACGATAGTTTTAATATTTTTATCCCTAAATCGTCATTATTAGCCTACAATGCTGACTTAATATTCCGATCCAAGTTTTTTATTTGAAACCTATTGAAGAGCGATAAACCAGTAGTTTCTTATTACTAAAGAGCGACCTCACAAATAAAAATCTATATTAGTTTGGGAGTGAACTATTTTTTATACTATTAATAACGAAATACTTGCATTTTTGACGAGCTGTATGACTAATTTCAATATAACTTGAGAAACTTTCACAATACAGTGAACTCTTGCTTATTTCAAGACACACTTATTTCAAGGCTTACCTATTTCAAGTCCCCCATGCTGGGATATTTTAAATTGCGCAGTTCCGTCACCTCCCACTACGGTCCAGTGGCTGATCAATTAAAAAGAGACCCGAAGAGCGGGAAGCCCTTGTTGGTTTGAATTGAGTATTTTAGCATGACGTCATGGGGATGCATTGCGAGTTTTTTGATAAAATATTTTAAACGTAAAAGTATGTCATAAATGTACGAATAGTATTATTTTTCAAGTATAAAATGTATTTTCTCAGACATGTTCCATTCTTTTGTCGATTGACGACCTTTCAACGTCAAGAAATAAAATAAAATATAAAAAATTTGAGGCTAGTGTATCAAATCGATCTGATCAGAATCGGGTACTCTAATCTCAAATTTCGTACAGTTGATTGTATTTCGTGAAAATGAAAGGTCTACAACTAATAAAAGGATGAAACAGAATTGCGCGAATGCATTCTACACTTGAAAAATATTACTATTCAGACATTTATAACTTACTTTTGAGTTTAGAATTTTTTCTCTAAATATTCATATGCATTCCCATGTCAAGATGTACCAACTATGCTAACCTTCCTGACATTTCCGCCTATACTATCATGATCGTGACGTCATGCTACAATACTCAATATTCCGCGAATTGTTTAAATCATTTTTTGATTTTATTACATTAATTTTTAGTTGATAAATTGTACTATTTCAAGTCGTACGTCAACAAAAACACTTGAAAAACACTGACATGCATGATGCGCGAATGCGTACACATGCTTACAGCGCGGGCAGCGATACAAAACCGGAGCAGCCAATGAACGTCGCTTGACAAAATAACCCCACGACTCGTGGTAAAGGTGGGGGCCCCTCCAGCTTTAAAATACCCAGATGTTTACGTTTCGCGTATCTAGAATGCTTTATATGTATTTAAATCATACGACAATAAATTTATCTGTATATAGTAACATAGTATTTATTATTTATTATACGGTTTATCTGAATTACTTTTATTCGTTTTTTATTTACTTTGCATCACATCTTCCAAAATATATAATCCAGAAAATTTATATATCACCTTGGTGAAAAATATAATAAAAAACTTCAATTGCTTCGGAACACTTTTTTTGTTATGTGTGCATGAATTCATCTTGAGTGTCTATTCTGCCGTTGATGTATCTACAGAGAGTTACGAGAATTCCTGATCAAGAAACAATGCATCTGCACAAAATTGTAGCGTATCTACACGAATTACAGGATTTGGGACAGTCTGAGTACACAGATCCTGATAAAAAAAAAACACATTTGCAAAAATGTCTATGTGAATAGCACATGACATGTTAAGTTTCTTCACCCGGTTTCGAGTGTAACTTTGAACCACCGATCGTTGTGAATAAGCATATCTACATTTTTCATTTTTCGAGCAAAATTAATTATACTTGATTATTAATTTAATAATTGTGACTCATTATGAATAATTGAACAAATATAAATAATACATTATTAACATTATGTGGACCATCGCATAGCGGGGAAAAATTACGAAAAAGTGTTAAAAATACGATTCCGGCTACAATTTTCAATCGATTTCAAATTATTTTTTAAAATTAAAGCCAACTAAATTCTTAGGAGATGTTTTGAGGCCTAGTTACCTAATTAATTCAACATGATTGATTTTAGTTTGTACTTGATCAATAAAAATTCGCTGAGCATGACTTGATATATTATTATAAATAAATAATTTGTTACTAACGATTGAATTGTTATAAACTATGTTAGGGGATTTTTGAATCATTTTGGATAGTTATTAAGTGTTTTTCGTTTTCCATTCAATTTAAAGTATTATACAAACATTAGAAAACAAAAATGAAAATATTTATTATTGTTTTAAATAAATTTCATAAACGAATGCCCAGTTCAAGCAATTTTTGAGTGTTTGAGGTACTTTTATTAAAACGTGTTTTGTTTGACTTGACAATTATGCTTCTGTAAACTATAATGTCATTTTGAAACCGTGCTTTTTATGAACAAATAAAAAAAAATCCGCAGTTTGAGCAAGATGGCTAATTTAACTGAGCATTTCTCGTTTATAACACTCATTTGTTTTTGCTTGTATATTCACCCAGAAAAAATTTTAGCTTTATTCAACAAAATCGTTTTGGAGATCAATTTTGTGAATCAAATAAACAAAGGATCCTGCACAATTTGCATTGCAAATTTCTTGTTGTGGAATTGTCTTGTTTTGTGATGTTTAGTAGTTAAATAAACTATTAAATAATTTACGCAAGATGACACAATTCCATGGTAAGAGGTAAGCCATTTACAATGTAAATTGTGATGGGTCCTTTATGTTCAGATGAACTATAAGTTTTGGTTGAATCAACCAAAATATTTTCTTGAACCACCAAAAATACTCACTTCAAATATTAACTAAAATATTCTGTTGGATGGAGCAAAATATTTGCTTAAATTAACCAAAAGTTTTATTTGGCCCAACTAAAGTATTTGCTTCGATCAACCGAAATATATGGTATAATCAAAAAAAATTGACTAACCAAAAAATTGCTTGATATTGGCTTGATATTGGCAAACTAAACAAAGCACGTTTAAAAAGAGTACCT
The DNA here is from genome assembly GCA_011634705.1 of Andricus grossulariae. Lineage (NCBI taxonomy): Eukaryota > Metazoa > Arthropoda > Insecta > Hymenoptera > Cynipidae > Andricus > Andricus grossulariae. The sequence goes on along the minus strand of JAABKJ010007545.1, from coordinate 190,273,699 downwards.
AAAACTCTTGAAAATTGCTCAAACTGTGCATTTATTTATAAAATTTGTTTATAACGATAAGAAATACATTTATTTTTGTTTTTCATTATTAGTGTATCACTTTAAATTCGATATAATATATAAAAAAATATTACAAGTAGTATTTTAAACTCTTTTGCTGAAGCTCCTTCGGCTTTAACGAACACATTCTCATCACGTATCTCGTGCTTCGCACTTGATTTTGTCAAAAATGTGAGCTTTTCTCCATTATGTTCAACACTTTTATATCAAATGTATATTACACTTATTTATGTACCACGATCTGAAATTGCTTATTCAGATATTGCATTATAAAGTACAAATTTTATTTATAATGATTACTTTAATATTGGTTTCTGATTTTGCATCAAATGTTATTTTGAACTACCTCGAACAAATATATCATTTCAATAAATCTATATTATTACAATTCATAATGGTAAGAACGTTATCGGTAGATCAGGGTCCATTCTTAGAAATAAAAACATATAAAAAAAGCTAAAATGAGCTTATATAATACTTTATTTGTGCCGGCTGTACTATAGGGTAGCGAGACATGCACATGTCAAGAAAAGGACAAGAGTAAAATTAACGCGATTGGCATGAAACCTCTGCGCATAATATGCGGGAAAACACTATCTTATAATTTATTTGTAAATCCTATGAATCCCTCAAATATAATAAAATTTCTGAATACCTGAAATCCATAGAAATCCTTTTAAAAAAAACCCTTGAAATTTCATTTATTCCCTAAAATTCTCTAGAAATCCGTTAGAATCCCTTGAAATTTTGAAAATATCATTAATATCCTAGCTAACTTTTTAAAATCCTTAAAGGATTTTAAAGGGTTATCTAATAATTTCGTAGGATTTTTAAAATCCGACGAAATTATTTGAAAACCCTCAAAAAATGTTAAATCTCTTTAAATTCCTTAGAATCTTTCAAAATATCCGGAACACTTTAAAATTCGATATAATCTTACAATTTCTTTTTAAATACTATACATTCCTTAAATAAAGTAAAATTTCTGAATCCCTGAAATCCATAAAAATCGTTTTAAAAAAACCCTTGAAATTTCATTTATTTCATTAGGCTCTCTAGAAATCCGTTAAAATCCCTTGAAATCTTGAAAATATCATTAATATCCTAGATACCTTTCTGAAATCCTTTGAAATCCTACGAAATTATTTGAAAACCCTCAAAAAATGTTAAATCCCGTTAAATTCCTTGGAATCTTTCAAAATACCCTGAACACTTTAAAATTCGATATAATCTTATAATTTATTTGTAAATCCTATGAATCCCTCAAATATAATAAAATTTCTGAATACCTGAAATCCATAGAAATTCTTTGAAAAAAAAACTCTTGACATTTCATTTTTTTCCTAAAGTTCTGAATAAATCCATTAGAATCCCTTAAAAAATCTGGAAAATATCATTAATATCCTAGATACCTTTTTTAATCCTTTGAAATCCTACGACATTATTCAAAAACCCTTAAAAAAATTAATAATCTCGTTAAATTCATTGAAATCTTTTAAAAGACCCTAAACACTTTAAAATTCGATATAATCTTATAATTTATTTTTAAATCCTATCAATCTCTAAAATATGTTGAAATCTCTTGAAATTTCTGAATCCCTGAAATCTATAGAAATCCTTGAAAAAAAAAACACTTGAAATTTCATTTATTCCATAAAGTTCTCTAGAAATCCTTTAGAATGTCTTGAAATTTTGAAAATAGTATTAATATCCTAGATACCTTTTTAAAATCCTTAAAGGATTCTAAAGGGTTTTCAAATAATCTCGTAGGATTTTAAAAATCCTAGGAAATTATTTGAAACCCCTTAAAAAATGTTAAATCTTGTTAAATTCCTTGGAATCTTTTAAAATGCCCGGCACACTTAAAAAATTCGACATAATCTTATAATTTATTATTAAATTCTATGAATCCCTAAAATACGGTGAAATCTCTTGAAATTTCTGAATCCCTCAAATCCATAGAAATCATTTAAAAAACCTTGAAATTTCATTTGATCCCTATATTCCCTAGTTTTCCAGAAATCCGTTGAATCCCTTGAAATCTTGAATATATCATGAATATTCTAGATACTTTTTTAAAATCCTTTGAAATCCTACGAAATTATTTTAAAACCCTTAAAAATTTTGAAATCTCGTTAAATTCCTTGGAATCATTCAAAATACCCTAAACAGTTTAAAATTCGATATAATCTTATAATTTTGTTTTAAATTCTATGAATCCCTAAAATATGGCGAAATGTCTTGAAATTTTGAAAATATCATTAATATCCTACATACCCTTTTAAAATCCTTTCAAATCCTACGAAATTATTTGAAAACTCTTGAAATTTTTTTCAATCTCGTTAAATTCCTTGAAATCTTTCAAAATACCCTGAACACTTTAAAATTTGATATCATATTACAATTTCTTTTTAAATCCAAGGAATCCCTTAAATATGGAGAAATTTCTTGAAATTTCTGAATCCCTGAAATCCATAGAAATCCTTTAAAATAAACCCTTTACATTTCATTTATTCCCTAAAGTTACCTATAAATCTCTTAAAATCCATTGAAAAATGTAGAAAATATCATTAATATCCTAGATAACTTTTTGAAATCCTTTGAAATCCCACAAAATTATTTGAAAACCCTGAACAAATTTTTAATCTCGTTAAATTCCTTGGAATCTTTTAAAATACCATAAACACTTTAAAATTCGATATAATCTTATAATTTCTTTTTAAATCAAGTCAATCCCTTGAATATGGTGAAACCTCTTGAAATTTCTGAATCCCTGAAATCCATAGAAATCCTGTTTAAAAAACCCTTGAAATTTCATTTATTTCCTAAAGTTCTCTAGAAATCGGTTAGAATCTCTTGAAAAATCTAGAAGATATCATTAATATCCTAGATGCCTTTTTAAAATCCTTTGAAATCCTAGAAAATTATTAGAAAACCCTTAAAAATTTTCGAAATCTCGTGAAATTCCTTGGAATCATTTAAAATACCCTAAACACTTTAAAATTCGATATAATCTTACATTTCTTTTTAAATCCTACAAATCCCTTAAATATGATGAATTGCTTGAAATTTCTGAAACCCTGAAATCGTTAGAAATCCTTTTAAAAAAACCCTTAACATTTCATTTATTTCCTAAATTTCTGTATAAATCCGTTAGAATCCCTTCAAAAATCTTTAAAATATCATTAATATCCTGGATAACTTTTTAAAAACCTTTGAAATCCTACGAAATTATTTGAAAACCCTGCAAAAATGTTTAATCTCGGTAAATTTTTGGAATTTTTTAAAATACCCTAAATACTTTCAAATTTGATAAATTATTGTAATTTATTTTTAAATCCTATGAATCACTTAATATGGTGAAATTTCTGAATCCCTGAAATCCATAGAAATCCTTTTTAAAAAACCCTTAACATTTCATTTATTCCCTAAAGTTACCTAGAAATCCGTTAGAATTCCCTAAAAAGTGTAGAAAATATCATTAATATCCTAGATACCTTTTTGAAATCCTTTGAAATCCTACACAATTATTTAAAAACCCTTAAAGAAATTTTAATCTCGTTAAATTCCTTGAAATCTTTCAAAATACCCTGAACACTTTAAAATTTGATATAATATTACAATTTCTTTTTAAATCCTATGAATCCCTTAAATATGGAGAAATTTCTTGAAATTTCTGAATCCCTGAAATCCATAGAAATCCTTTAAAAAAAATACTTGAAATTTCATTTATTCCCTAAAGTTCTTTAGAAATCCGTTAGAATCCCTTGAAATGTTGAAAATTATCATAAATATCCTTGATAACATGTTAAAATCCTTTGAAATCCTACGAAATTATTTGAAAACCCTGCAAAAATGTTTAATCTCGTTAAATTTTTGGAATTTTTTAAAATACCCTAAATACTTTGAAATTCGACATAATCTTATAATTTATTATTAAATCCTATGAATCCCTTCAATATGGTGAAATCTCTTGAAATTTCTGAATTCCTGAAATCCATAGAAATCCTTTTGAAAAAACCCTTGAAATTTTATTTATTCCTCAAAGTTCTGTATAAATCCGTTAGAAACCCTTAAAAATCTTGAAAATATCATTAATATCTTAGATACCTTTTTAAAATCCTTTGAAATTCTACGAAATTATTTGAAAACCCTTAAAACATTTTTAATCTCGTTAAATTCCTTGGAATCTTTCAAAATATCCTAAACACATTAAAATTCCTTGAAATTCCATAAAAGTGATAAACTCTTCCGCAAAACTCAAGTAAAATCCTGTGAAATATCTTGAAATCCTATATTTTTTTCTTTTTTTAATTTAATTTTAAATTAAATTTTTTTAAAAGTCTGCTTCTCTTATTTTAAGTCTCCTCTAAACTATATTCTCTGAAATCCTTAGACATTTTTTAAATCACTTTACTCTTGTAAAATTCCTAGAAATCTTTTGAAATCCCGTAAAGCATCTTGAAATCTTTAAAAATTCCCTTAAAAATGTTTATATCTTTGAAATCCTCTGATACCCCATGAAATCGTATTAAATCCGTAGAATTCCCTTCAAATTTAATTATATTTCATTTGTTCTCTAAAGTTCTCCAGAAATTCTTTAATATTTCCTAAAATCCCTTGAAATCTTTGAAATCCTTTGATATTTTCAACATTTTTTTTAATTCCTTGAAATTTTTTACACCTCTTGAAATTTTTTGGTTTCTTATAAAATACCTTAAAATCTTTCAAATCCTTTGAAATACATTGGAATTTAAAAAATGTTTGAAGTCCTTCGAGATTCTATGAAATCCCTGGAAATACTTTGAAATCCCGTAAATTATCTTGAAATTTAAAATATCTCTTGAAATTTCTTTAAACATTTTGAAACCTTTGAACAAAAAATTTCGTTTAGGAATTATACAAGGTGAATTTTATAAATCTAATTTTTCTTTAATTATTTAAAAAAAAAATAAAAACGAAAAAAAAAGAAATTTGCAGACAATCTTTCAAGAAATAAAATGAGCCGTAAAACATTAGGATTAAATAAGAATTGCCACTTTTACCTGAAAAGAGAAAGCAAAAACGTAAAACACTCAACAACTATTGATAAATAAACAATTTCTACCTGATTTTTTTTTCTAAAATTCGCCTTTAGTTTTATTACAAAATCAATTACAATTTACCATGGGAATATTTTCCTCGATTTTATCAATCACTTTTTAACAATGCTCATTTTTAGGGATAGTGGGGGCAAATGAGGGGAGGGAAGGTAGGGGAAGTGAGGGGGTAAAAATTGAGGGAAACTCCTTTGAATCTCTAAAAATCAGTTAAAATACTTTGAAATAAATATCTTTAAATCCCTTCAAATTTTCGAAATCACATTAAAATCCCCTGGAAATTAGGGAAGGGGAAATGAGGGAAGGGGAAAATGAGAAAATATCTTTAAATCCCTTCATATTTTCGAAATCTCATTAAAATCCCCTGGAAATTAGAGGAGGGGAAATGACAAAATATCTTTAAATCCCTTCAAATTTTCGAAATCCCATTAAAATCCCCTGGAAATTAGGGAAGGGGAAATGAGGGAAGGGGGAAATGAGAAAATATCTTTAAATCCCTTCATATTTTCGAAATCTCATTAAAATCCCCTGGAAATTAGAGGGGGGGAAATGACAAAATATCTTTAAATCCCTTCAAATTTTCTAAATCCCATTAAAATCCCCTGGAAATTAGGGGAGGAGAAATGAGGGGAGAGGAAGTATATAAAGTGAGGAAAATAAAAAAAATGTGGGTGCTGGATGTAGGGAAAGTGAGAGGAATGAGGTGAAGTAGAAGAAGAGAGGGAAGGGAAAGTACAGGAAGTAAGCGGAAATGAGGGGGGTGAGTAGGCGAAGTGAGGAGAAATAAGAAGAGGGGAAATTAGGGGAGGGGAAGTAGGCAAAGTTAGGGGAGGGGAAGTTAGAGGAAGAGAGGGAAAATAATAGAAAATGTGGGAGCTGGGGATAGGGGAAGTGAAAGGAATGAGGGGAATTAGGAGAAGTGAGGGGAGGAAAAGTAGGAACACTGAGGAGAAATGAGGGGGGTGAGTAGGGGAAGTGATAGATAATGAGAAGAAGAAAGTGAGAATGGAGAAGTGATGGGAAATTAGAGGAGAGAAAGTAGAGGAAATGAGGGGAGGGGAAGTAAAGGAAGTGGAGGAATCAGGGAATGGGGGAGCTGAGAGGAAATAAGGGGAGGGAAAGTAGGAGAAGTCAGTGAGGCGAAAGAAGGGGAATTCAGGGCAGAGGAAGTAATGAAAGAAAAAGTAGCGGAAGTTCAGGGAAATCAGGGGAGGGGAAATGAGAGGGGTGCGTAGGGAATGTGAGGAGAAATTAGAAGAGGGGAAGTAGATGAATTAGGGGAAATAAGAGGAAATTAGGGGGGGAGTAGCAGAAGCGTGTGGAGAGAAAGTAGGGTGGAAATGAGGTATGGATAGTGATGGGAGGGAAAGTAGGGTAAGTTAGGGGAAATAAGGGGAATGGAGGTGACGGGGAGTAGGAGAAATTAGTGGAGGGGAAGTAGGGGAAGTGAGAGGAAGGGAAGTAGGCGAAATGAGGGGAAGTCGGGGGAAATAGAGGGAGAAAAAGTAAGGGAAGTGAATGGAAATGTCAATTATTGATATAAAAATTTTTTTTTGGACTTACTGAAACATGTGAACGAAAGATACGAGACGATGCAAGAACCAGGACATTCAGGTCGAGGATCAGGCGGTAAAGAGACAGTAGTTGTTGTCTGTCTTGGCTGCGTCGGTCTCGGCCTGGGTCTTTGAGTCTGAAAAATTAAAATGATAATATATAATATAAACCATTTAATAATATAAATAAATATAATTAAAATATAAATCATTAATAACTGATTAATTAATAATTAATAATAATAATAATAAATTAATCAAAAATTAAATTATTTTTAATACCTTTAAATGGGATTTAATAAATTTAATTTAATTTAATTTTATATTAATTAATTATTTGTATTATTTTTTTTTATTATGTAATACTTTATATTACAGTCAGGGAGTTAAAAATTTTTGGAAATCTGGTGAACAAATTTCATGAAATCTCGTGGAATCTTTGAAAATGTTTGAAATCCTTTGAAACCCCGTAAAATCTTTTGAAATTTTCATAAACCCCTTAACATTTTTTAAAATAGGTGAAAATTCTTTGAAGTCCTTTGAATTCCATGGACATCGTACATAATCTCTTGAAATTCCTTTAAAACCATTGGACTCTAAAAATTCCGTAAAACCCTTTAAAAACAGGAAAATCCTTCAAATCTTCAAAATCCCATAAAAATCCTTTAAAATCCATGGAAATTCCTTTAAATCTCTACAATTCGGTTAAAATCTTTCAAAAGCCATTAAAATCCTTTGAAATCTTCGAAATCTATTAAAATCTTTTGAAATCTTTGAAAATCTATTAAAATCCTTTGAAATCTCTGAAAATCTATTAAAATCCTTTGAAATATTTGAAAATATATTAAAATCCTTTGAAAATCTATAAAAATCCTTTGAAATCTTTGAAAATCTATTAAAATCCTTTGAAATCTTTGAAAATCTATTAAAATCTTTGAAATCTATTTAAATCCTTTGAAATCTAATAAAATCCTTTGAAATCTTCGAAAATCTATTAAAATCTTTGAAAATCTATTAAAATTCTTTGAAATCTTTGAAAATCTATTAAAAACCTTTGAAATCTTTGAAAATCTATTAAAATCCTTTGAAATCTTTTAAAATATATTCAAATCCTTTGAAATCTTTGAAAATATATTAAAATCCTTTGAAATCTATTAAAATCCTTTGAAATCTTTGAAAATATATTAAAATCCTTTGAAAATCTATGAAAATCTATTAAAATCCTTTGAAAATCTATTAAAATCCTTTGAAATCTCTTAAAGTTCTTCGAAATCCCGTAAAATCTTCGAAACCCCTTTGAATTAAATCCCCTACAAATGTTGTACTTTGAAATACTTTATAGTCCTTTAAAACACCTTAAAATCCCTTGAAATCTGTTGATACACTTCCAAATCACTGGAAATCCTTAAAATATTTTGAAATCCCTTGAAATTTTGTTTTCATTAATATTGTCTTCTTTGATTTTGTTTAATATTTCAAAAATCGCCTTTACATAATTAATGAACGTTCCGTCGTCAGCTTAGGTATATTTTTAAAGACTAAATAAAAAATTAAAAAATTGATAATTTACCGGAGGCGGACTTTTTGTATTATCGCAGCAGATGGATCCAGCCTGGCAAGTTGAAGTTCTGGCAATAATTACATTAGGTCGTTCACAGAATGCTGCCATAATCGATAAAAGACAAAAACCAGGACAGGGTTGTAATTTCGGCTGAGAAGGTTTAGTCACAGGTCTATAAGTCGTTGTCGTTGTTTCCTAAATAAAAAATAAATTTAAATTCAATGAAACTCGGAAAAATTTCAGGGATCACAGCTCTTCAGTAGTTCAATCCATTTATTAAAAAGCGCATGGCCATTTAAAAAAAGAAGTCTGCAAACTTCAGGTTTATGGGAAATATAAGGCGATATAAATACAGTGAAACCTGGATTTAGCTCCCCTGGATTTTGCCCTTCCGCGAATTGACGCCGCGCCGTGGGGATACGTGAGATGCGTTTGCGGGGGGATGTGCGGCGTGCACTCAGGCGTGACAAAACAGAGAGAGAAACGGGAGAGAGATAAAACAGGAGAGAGACAAAATAGTTCCGAGTCTTTGGATTTAACGTCAAGGTCAGCCCTAAATTCGGCGCTAAATCCAGGTTCGACTGTACTATGATAAATTAGTATTAATAAATCAATGAAACTGAGGTCTCCAGCAATTTAAAATAAAAAATTTAATTTTGTCAGTTCAAGAAACATAACATAGAATCCGAGTAGGCATAGGTACGAAAAATTAGCTTTTCATAAACTCGATTAAAATTAAAAACTACATTTTGTTAGAAAAAAAAACGCTTTTTCTCTACTATTTCAATTGAAAAATCTGGGAATAATGTGAAAAGATTTCTTAAAACTTTTAAAATAAAAGAATTTTAGACCAAAAAGATGAATTTTCAACCAAAGATAAAATAATAAAATTTTCAATAAAAAAGAATAATTTTCAACCAAAAATCACACGAATTTTCAACAAAATAGATAAATTTTCAACCAAAAAGATAAATTTTCAAACAAGAGGATTAATTTTCCACCAAAAAGCCGATTATTCAATAGAAGACTAATTTTTTTACGAAATAGTTGCATTTTCAATTAAAAAAGAAAAATTTTCAACCAAAAATGGAATAGTTAAATTGTCAGTGAAAAAAATTTATTTTCAACCAAACTGATGAATTTTAAACTAAAATGATGAATCCTCAACTGAAATAGTAAAATTTTAAACAAGAAAGGTGTATTTTCAACTGAAATGATAAATCTTTAACTGGAATAGTTAAATTTTGAATCAAAAGTTAAAAAAATGTTTAACAACAATAAAAATGTCAACAAAATAGTGAAAATTTTAACTGGAATAGTAAAATTTTCATTAAAGAAAATTAATTTTCAGCTCATCTTGCAACCAAGGAGATGAATTTTTAATTAAAATGATGAATCTTCAACCAAGAAAAATTTGTTTAATAAAAGAGTTCAACTTCAAACCAAGTAAATAAATTTTAATTCCAAAAAAGAACGAATTTTCAACAAAATACATGAATTTTCAACATTCATTCACAGTTGTGTGCATAATAAAACTGACAAAAATTTAGGGTTTTTTAATGTAAAACTTTATTGCTACATTTTCAGTTAAGATAATTAATTTTCGATCAAGAAAAAGAGAATTTTCAACAATATAGTTAAATTTTCAACCAAACTGATGACTTTTTGATAAAAAAAAAATAATTCTCAACAAAAAGTGTAATAATTGATATTCGCACTAAACAATATTTTAATTTTCAATAATACCAATTTTCATAAAAAGAATTAATTTTTTAACCAAGAAAGATTTTTCAATCGATACAAAAAAATCTCATCAAAAATTTTGAATTTTCAAGTTAGAGAAGTAAGTTTTTAACGAAATAAAATAAAGTTTAACTAAATAGTTCATTTTTCGACCAAACAGATGAATTTTCAACCAAATAGTTTAAATGTCTATAAAAAAAATCGAAGAAAAATGGAATAGTTCAATTTTAGGTGGAAAAAGTTAATTTTTAATAAAAAAAGTAATTTTCAACCAAAGAAATGAAATTTCAACCAAAAAGATTTTAGTTCTACCGAAAAAGAATAATTTTTAACAAAATACATGAATTTTCAAACACATTTTAATTTTTAATCGAATTTTGAACCTAATAGTTAAATTTTGAATCAAAAAGGTTAATTATCTAACAAAAAAGACACATTTTCAACAAAAAATAGAATAGTTCAATTTTCAGTTAGCGGAGTTAGTTTTTAAACAATTAAAATAAATTTTCAACCAAAGAAATAAGATTTCAACCAAAAAGATTGATAAAATACATGAATTTTCAAATAAATATTTCAATTATTAATGGAATTTTCAAGCTAATAGTTGCATTTTCAATCAAAAATTTTAATTTTCTACGAAAAAAAGACAAATTTTCAATAAAATAGGAACTTTCAACTAAAAATGATCAATTTGCAAAAAAAAAATAGAATACTTTAATTTTCAGTTAGAGAAATAAGTTTTTAAGCAAATAAAATAAATTTCCAATTAAACAAATAAATTTACAATCAAAAAGATTAAATCTGTATCAAAAAATAAAATTTCGACAAAAAAACCTGGCTAAATTTTTATGTAATAACATTTGTTTTTTAATTAAAAAAAAACTAATTTTCAACCAAAGAAATGAACTTTTAATTAAAATGCTCAATTAAAAAACTAAATTTTTAACCAAATAGTTGAATTTTCAACCCAGAAGATGAATTTTCTACCAAAAGAAGACAAATTTTCAATAAAATAATAATAATAATAATTTTCATCTAAAAGCGATAATTTTCAATGAAATAGTTAAATTTACAACTAAACAGACGAACTTTCATCGAAAAAGATGAATTGTCTATCAGAAAAAAATTTCGACGAAAAGTGGAATAGTTAAATTTTTAGTTAAAAAAATTAATTTTCAATAAAAAAAAAATAATTTTCAACAAAAAAAATGAAATTTCAACCAAAAATCTTAATTTTCTACCAAAAAAGAATATTTTTTTATCAAAATAGATGAATTTCCAACTAAAAAAGATAAATTTTCAACAAAAAATCGAATAGTTTAATTTTCAGTTAGAGAAATAAGTTTTCAAGTAGATAAAATAAAAATATCTAATTGAAAATTCCTGTATTTTGTTAAAAATTATTCTTTTTTGTTAGAAAATTAATCTTTTCCGTTGAAAATTAGTTGTTTTTTTTATTGAAACTTAATTTTTTTAACTCAAAATTGAACTATTTCATTTTTTGTCGAATTTTTTTATGGACATTTAATATTTTTGTCCAAATATTTAACAAATTTGGTTGAAAATTCGTTTTTTTTTTGCATTGAAAATGAATTTTTTTTACTACAAATGTAGCTATTTCATTTTTGCTAGAAAAATCTTTCTTGATAGAAAATTCAACTATTTTCTTAAAAATTCGTATTTTCACTCCGAATTTGTTTTAATTTGCATTGAATTCTTTCAAATTCTTTGAATTTTCTTTAATTGTTTCACATCTCCCTCAATTTTTTTAATTCACTCAAATTTTACTGAAGTCAATGGAATATTTTGAATTTTTTTTCAATTTATTTCGAATTCATCCTGAATTCTTTTGAATTTATCCTGAATTCTTTCAAATTTTTTTAATTCTCTTGATATTTTTTCAATCTCCCTGAATTCTTTTAAATTCATTAAAATTTTACTGAAGTCAATGGAATATTTTGGATTTTTTAAAATTCATTTCAATTTATTTGTAATTTACCCTGAATTTTTATTAGTTTATCCTCAGTTTTAATTTTTTGTTAATTCTCTCTGAATTTTTATTAATTTATCCTCATTTTTTTGAAATTTTTTTAGTTCTCTCTGAATTTTTTGAAATTATTCTAAATTCACTCCGATTTAACTGAAATCAATGGAATATTTTACATTTTTTTAAATTCATTTGAAACTAACTCTGAATTTTTATTAATTCATTCTGAATTTTCTTGATTTTGTTTATTCTTCCTAAATTCTTTTACACTTCATTTCATTTTATTTCGAATTCAGTCTGAATTTTTATTAATTTATCCTAAATTCTTTTAAATTCTTCGAATTCTCTGGATTAAAAAAAAATTATGCCTAAATTCTCTTAAATTTCCTGGTATTGTTTTAAATTCATTCAAATTTTACTCAAGTAAATGGAATATTTTGAATTTCTTTTCAATTTATTTGAATTTATTTGGAATCCAACCTGAATTTTGATAAATTTATCCTGAATTCCTGTAAATTGTTTGAATTCTCTGAATTTATTTAAGTATCCCTAAATTCTCTTAAATTTCCTGGAATTCTTCTAAATTCACTCAAATTTTATTAAAGATAATAGAATATTTTGGATTGAAAAAGAAATTTTTTTAATTTATTTGGAATCCACCCCGAATTTGTATTAATTTATCCTCAATTCTTTTAAATTCTTGAATTCTGTCTGAATTCTTTCTAGTTATTCTAAATTGACTTCCATTTTACAGAAATCAATGGAATATTTTCGATTTTTAAAAATTCATTTGGAATTCACTTTAAATTTTTATTAATTTATCCTGAATCCTTAGAATTCTATAGAATTTTTTCATTCCATCTGATTTTTTTTTAAATCTTTGGATTATCTTGATTTCTTTTTAATTATCCTTGAATTCTCTTAAATTTCTTTGAATTTTTTCTAAATTCACACAAATTTTACTGTAGTCAATGGAATATTCCGTATATTTTTCAAATTTATTTTCATTTATTTGTAATTTAATTTACCCTGAATTTTTATTAATTTATCCTGAATTCTTGTAAATTCTTTGGATTCTCTGGATTTTTTTTAATTATCCCAAAATTCTCTTAAATTTCCTGGAATTCTTCTAAATTAACTCAAATTTTATTACAGTTAATGGAATATCTTGGATTAAAAAAGGATGTTACAGAAATCAATGGAATATTTTGGATTTTTTAAAATTCATTTGGAATTCACTTTAAATTTTTATTAATTTATCCTAAATTATTTGAATTCCTTAGAATTGTTTTATTCTCCCTGAATTGTATAAAATTCTTGGAATTTTCTTGATTTTTTAAAAACATTTCTAAATACTATTTAATTTCCTTTAATTTCTTCTAAATTCACTCAAATTTGACCAAAGTCAATGAAATGTTTTGTATATTTTTTTAATTTATTTTGATTCATTTGCAATTTAATTGACCCTGAATTTTTATTAATTTATCCTGAATTCTGTTAAATTCTTTGAATTTTCTTGATTTTTTTTTAATCATTCCGGAATTATCTTAAATTTCCTTGAATTTCTTCTAAATTCACTCAAATTTGATTGAAGTTAATGCAATATTTTGGATTAAAAAAGAAAATTATTTGAATTTATTTGGAATCCACTCAGAATTTTTATTAATTTATCCTCAATTCTTTTAAATTCTATCTGAATTCTTTATATTTATTCTAAATTCACTCCGATTTAACAGAAATCAATGGAATATTTTTGATTTTTTTTTAATTCATTTGGAATTCACTTTTAATTTTTATTAATTTATTCTGAATTCTTTAGAATTGTTTTATTCTCCCTGAATTATATAAAATTCTTTGAATTCTCTTGATTTTTTAAAATTATTCCTGAATTCTCTTTAATTTCCTTTAATTTCTTTTAAATTCACTCAAACTTTACTAAAGTCAATGAAATATTTTGTATATTTTTTACATTTATTTTGATTTATTTGTAATTCACTCTGAATTTTTATTAAATTATCCTGAATTCTTTTAAATTCTTGGAATTCTCTAGAATTTCTTCATTCTCCCTGAATTCTTTGAAACTCTTTGAATTCTCTGGATTTTTTTTAATCATTCCTGAATTCTGTTAAATTTTCTTAAATTCTTCTACACTCACTCAAAATTTACTAAAGTCTTTTAAATTCTTGAATTCTGTCTGAATTCTTTATAATTATTCTAAATTCACTTCGATTTTACAGAAATCAATGGCATATTATGGATTTTTTTTGAAATTCATTTGGAATTCACTTTGAGTTTTTATTAATTTATCCTGAATTCTTGGAATTCTATAGAATTGTTTCATTCTACCTGATTTCTGTTAAAATCTGTGGATTATCTTGATTTCTTTTTAATTATTCCTACATTTCAATGTAAAAAGTGTAATTTGTAATTTAATTTACCCTAATTTTTTATCAATTTATTTTGAATTCTGTTAAATTCTTTGAATTCTCTTGATTTTTTTTAATCATTCCTAAATTCTCTTAAATTTCCTTGAATTTCTTCTAAATTCACTCAAATTTTACTGAAGTAAACGAAATATTTTGTATATTTTCAAAATTTATTTTGATTTATTTGTAATTTACCCTGAATTTCTATCAATCTATCCTGAATTCTTTTAAATTCTTTGAATTCTATTGATTTTTTAATCATTCCTGAATTCTCTTAACTTTCCTTAAATTCTTCTAAATTCATTCGTATTTTACTGAAGTCAGTGGACTATTTTGGATTTGATTTTCAATTCATTTGAATATACTTGGAATTCACCCTGAATTCTTATTAATTCCCTGATTTCTTTTACATTCTTCAGAATTCTCCTGGTTTTTTTAATTCTCCCTGAATTAATGACTTGGATTACCTAAATTACTTTGAATCAACTGGATTAAAAGTAGACTACCCTGTATTAAAGGTGGATTACTCTGGATTACCATTTCGGATAACCGGGTGGTCCAGCGGATTACTAGAGCTGTTTCCCCTCGGAAAAAGGGGAACATGTTGTTACGTTTCGCGTTTTCTTCGTTATTATAGTTAATACTATTTTCTCAAATATTGTAATGATATTTTTTACGAGACTCTAACTTGGCGAAATGTTGATCTTTTGTTTGTGGATTCAACTATTTTTTACGAATTCGTCTTTTTTGGTTCAATTCAACTGGTAAACAATCTTTTTCATTCTTAAAAATTAACTTTTTAATCTGAAAATTCAACTATTTCATTTTAGGTTGAAAACTTTTTTTTTTGAAAATTCAACTATTTGATTGAAAATTCAACTATTTTCGCAGAAAAATCAATGATTTGCTATTAAGTGGAAAATACAACTATTTTGTAGAAAAATCATGTATGTATGCAATTGTTAAGTTGAAATATCAACTGTTACATGCTTCGTTAAGAATTCATCTTTTTGGCTTGAAAATTATACAATTTGGTACAAAATTTAACTTTTTGGTTGGAATATCACATCTTTCGGTTGAAAATTCAACTTTTTTGTAAATACTTAGTTTTTTTTTGGGTTTAAAAATAGATGATTTTGTTGAAAAATCATGTATTTTGTTCAAAATTTGTCTTTTTTGTAGAATATTAATATTCTTGGTTTAAAAATCGTCTTTTTGGTTGAAAATTCGTTTTTTTTTTGTTCAAAGTTATTTTTTTATCAGTTTTTATTTGCAAATTTAACTATTCCGTTTTTATTGAAGCTTTACACTGTATACTGTATAAGTAAAAAATTCAACTATTTGGTAGTAAATTCATTTCTTTGTTTGTTGAAAAATCGATTATTTGACTTGAAGTTGAACTGCTTTGTGGAAATATTTTAATTTTTTTAATAAAGATTGATGATAATTATAGTTCAAAATTCAAATATTTGCTTCTAAATGAATTTTTTGTTAAAAATGCTACTGTTTTGTTGAAAATTAATCTTTTTGGGTTGAAAATTCAACTTTTTTGTAAATAGTTCGTTTTTTTTTGGGTTTAAAAATAGATAATTTTGTTAAGAATTCATGTATTTTGTTCAAAATTTGTCTTTTTTGTAGACATTAATATTCTTGGTTTAAACATCGTCTTTTGGGTTGAAAATTTAACAATTTTGTTCAAAATTCTTTTTTTTTTTGTTCAAAGTTATTTTTTATCACAGTTTTTATCTGAAAATTTAACTATTCCATTTTTTATTGAAACTTTATCCTGTATACTGTATCAGTTAAAAATTCAAATATTAGGTAGTAAATTCATTGTTTTTTTTTTTTTTTTTTTTTTTTTGAAAAGTCGATTATTTAACTTGAAGTTGAACTACTTTGTGGAAATATTATTTTTTTTATAAGGATTGATGATAATTATAGTTGAAAATCCAACTATTTGCTTCTGAATGAACTTTTTGTTGGAAATGCTACTGTTTTGTAGAAAATTCATCTTTTTGGCTTGAAAATTTAACAATTTGGTAAAAAATTACACTTTTTGGTTGGAAAATCATATTTTTGGGTTGAAAATTTAACTTTTTAAAAATAACTCGTCTTTTTGGCTTTGAAAATAGATAATTTTCTTGAAAATTCATGTGTTTTGTTCAAAATTTATCTTTTTTTGTAGAACATTAATATTCTTTGTTTAAAAATCCACTTTTTGGTTGAAAATTTAACAGTTTTGTTTAAAATTCGTTTTCGTTTGTTCAAAGTTATTTTTTTATCAGAGTTTTTATCTGAAAATCTAACTATTCTGTTTTTTATTGAAACTTTATCCTGTATGCTGTATAAGTTAAAAATTCAACTATTTGGAAGTTAATTCATTTTTTTTTTTTTTTTTGAAAAGTCGAATATTTGTCTTGAAGTTGAACTACTTTGTGGAAATATTATTATTTTTTTGATGAGGATTGATGATAATTATAGTTGAAAATTCAACTATTTGCTTCTAAATGAAATTTTTGTTAAAAATGCTACTGTTTTGTAGAAAATTCATCTTTTTGGCTTGAAAATCAACAATTTGGTAAAAAAATGTAACTTGTTGGTTGAAAACCCATATTTTTAGGTTGAAAATTCAACTTTTTTATAAAGAATTCGTCTTTTTGGCTTTGAAAATATATAATTTTGTTGAAAATTCATGTGTTTTGTTCAAAATTGGTGTTTTTTGTAGAACATTAATATTCTTGGTTTAAAAATCGTCTTTTTGGTTGAAAACTTAACAATTTTGTTGAAAATTCGTTTTTTGTTGTTGTTAAAAGTTATTTTTTTATCAGTGTTTTTATCTGAAAACTTCAATATTTTGTTGTCTATTAAAGCTTTATCCTGTATACTGTATAAGTTAAAAATTCAACTACATTTGGTCATAAATTCTTTTTCTTTTTTTTCTTAAAAGTCGATTATTTGACTTGAAGTTGAACCACTTTGTGAAAATATTAATTTTTTAAAATAAGAATTGATGATAATTATGGTTCGAAATTCAACTATTTGCTTCTAAATGAACTTTTTGTTAAGAATGCTACTGTTTTGTAGAAAATTCATCTTTTTGTCTTGAAAATTAAAAAATTTGGTAAAAAATCAAACTTTTTGGTTGAAAAATCATATTTTTGGGTTGAAAATTTAACTTTTTGAAAATAATTCGTGTTTTTGGCTTTAAAAATAGATAATTTTGTTGAAAATTTATGTATTTTGTTCAAAATCTGTCTTCTTTGTAGAACATTCATGTTCTTGGTTTAAAAATCGTCTTTTTGGTTGAAAATTTACCAATTTTGTTGAAAATTCGTTTTTTTTTGTTCCAAGATATTTTTTCATCAGAGTTTTTATCCGAAAATTGTATTTTTCCGTTTTCAGTTGAAACTTCATCCTGTGTACTGTATAAGTTGAAAATTCAACTATTTGGTAGTAAATTAATGTATTTTGTTGAAAAGTCGTCTTTTGGGTAGAAAATTAATCTTGCTTTTTGAAAATTCAACTATTTGGTAGAAAATTCATATATTTTGTTAAACAGTCATCTTTTTGGATAGAAAATTATTCTTATTTGTCAAAAGTTCAACTTCTTAGTTGAGAATTCAACTATCTGAAACGTTCGATTGTTTAGCTCAGAATTTTTACTGTTTTGTTGAAAATTCATCTTTCATGGTAGAAAAGTGATCTTTCTTGATTGAAAATGAACGCTTTTGATAAAAAATCAACTGTCTTCCAAACAATTAGTCATGTTTGATTTTACATAAATTTTATCTTTTTCATTGAAAATTCAATATTTTTGTAGAAAATTAAACTATTTAGTTGAAAATTCAACTTTTTTGTAAATAATTCGTCTTTTTGGCTTTAAAATTAAATAACGTTGTTGAAAATTCATGTATTTTGTTCGAAATTTGTCGTTTTTGGTAGAACATTAACGTCTTGAAAATTCAAATATTTGACTGATTTTTAATATTGTTTGTTTGAAAATTCGACCATTTGGTTGAAAATGCATTTGTATGCTGAACGTTCAAGTATTTGGTTAGAAATTTAACTATTTTGTTGAAAATCTAATTTTTGGAAAATTTAACTATTTTGTTAAAAATCTAGTTACTTGAAAATTTATCTTTCTTGGTTGAAAAGTGACTTTTTTGTTAAAAATTCAACTGTCTTCGAAGAAATTCGCCTTTTTGGCTTCAAAATTTTACTATTTGTTTAAATCTTTCACTATTTTTTTGGCAAACTCGTATCTTTCACTGGAAAGTTCATCTATTTGGTTGTTAATGCAACTGATTGGTTGAATTTTTTTTTTCGTGTTTTTTGTGTTGAAAATTTATCTCTTTGGGTATAAAATCTTTTTTGGTTAAAAATTCAACTATTTTGTTGCGTTACTTTCGGGGGAGGGGGTAGTTGAAAAAAGCCAAAAATTTAATCTCAATTGATGAATATTCAAGCTAAAAGACGAGTTTTCTGTATAAAAATATAACTTTCAACCAGAAAATATGAATTATTAGCAAAAAAAATTAATTTGCCACAAATGGTTAAATTTTTCAAGAAAATAGTTCAACTTTTACACACACAGTTGAATTTTCAATTAAAAAAGATCATTTTTCAAAGAAATAGTTAAACTTTCAATCAAAGAGATGAATTTTCCACCAAAAATATGAATCTTCAACTAAGAATATGAATCTCCAACAAAAAAATATTTTTTAACAAAGTGGTTCAACAAAAATTTTTAAATAAAAAGACAAATTTTCGAAAGAAATATTCTAATCCTCATCCAAAAATGATGATAGTTTGACTTTTCAATTTCAAAATATGGTTTTTAAACAGAAGTAAATTTTCTATGAAAATACTTGAATTTTCAATAAAAAAGACGAATATATAATATATTTATATAATTTTAATAATATAATTTAATTTAATTCAATATAATTTATATAATATATTTTCAACGAAAGAGGATGACTTTTTAATAAAACTGTTAAATTTTCTACGAAAAAATTGCATTTTTATCCAAGAAAGATGCAATTTTTACTAAAATATGTGAATTTTTTAATTAAAAAGACAAATATTTTTAAAAAATAATCCAAAAAAACTGCCCGCTGCGCGAGCACATTCTCTTCGCGCGCATTATCATGATTGATTTAATATTTGTTTCTTATTTTGCATCAAATTTTATTCTCAGCAACTCTGAAAAATGTATTATTTCAATAAATTTACATTATTACAATTCATAATATGCATTGGTATTGAAACATACATACTTTCATTGTCTTGTTTTTATGATTAAAAAAAAGTTCGCGTACTATAAGAAAAAAAAAAAACAATTTTGTTATTAAAAATTTTATTGCAACTTGTGTTGTTTTTCCGTAAATTCACTTTGTTTATTTTCAACTTTATTTTTAACAATTTAAACTGTAAATACGCATCCTATCGTAAAGTGGTTTTTATAACAATTTTGTAGATTTTTCATTTTTTCTCGTCTCTTGTGTCGTTTTTTCAAAAGTTCACGTTTTTTTATTTTTAATCTTGTTTTTTACGATAAAAGAAAATCTGCTCGTTCTATCTAAAAATTATTAATTAAAATTTGTAGATCCTTTTTCGGTGAACAAATTTTTTCTACTAATTCTTTTTCGTACCTTGTGCCGTTTTCCAAAAAAATTAATTTTTTTATTTTCAATGTTATTTTTTACGTTTAAAACAAAAACTACGCGTCCTATCAAAAAATTATTTATCACAAATTTGTAGCTCTTTTTTGGATGACATACTTTTGTCAATTCATTTTTTTATAATCTGTGTCATTTGTGCAAAAATTTAATCAATTTAATCCTATCAAAAAATAAATAATAAGAAATTTGTAGCTCTTTTTTGGTTGAACAACATTTGTCTCATTACTTTTTTCGTAGCTTGGTCGTTTGTCCAAAAATTTAATTTCTTTTTTTTTTATTTCTGTTTTTTACGAATTTAAATAAAAACTACACGTCCTATCAAAAATTTATTAGTAGCAGATATGTGGATTTTTTTTGAATGCATAATTTTCGATTCATTGATCTTTTTTCGTATCTTGTATAGTTTGACTGCACAATGGAATTTATGATTTTTCATTATATTTTTGTGCGATCAAAATTTGAATTTTGTAATAAATCCTGCGCTAAGTCTGCGCTAAGACTGCGACCAAACCAAACGAACTCCAAGGGCTTCAAACCACCTTTACGCAAAATATTTACTCCTATTCATTCTAATTGAGTGTGCCCATCGAGACCTGTCTTAAAATGTGTCTTTGGCCACCCCGTACAAAACATAAAAAAATGGAAAAAATTGTAGGTAGGGAAAACTTTCGTCGAAAAATAAACAAACATCGCCCTTAACGAACAAAAATCCTGAAAATCGTCCTCATTAGGTGTGCCCATTGAGACCGGTTTCTAACTGTGTCTTTGGACACCTCGAAAAACATATCAAAAAATAAAAAATATTGTGGGCAGGAAAAACTTTCGGCGCAAAAAAAAAACACCTTGAAGAAAAAAATTCGTGAAAATCGTCCCAATTAAGTGTGCCCATTGCTACCGGTTTTTGAATGTGTCTTTGGACACCCTAAAAAACATATCAAAAATTGAAAAAAATTGTAGGCAGGGAAAACTTTCGTCGAAAAATAAACAAACACCGCCCTTAACGAAAAAAATGCCTGAAAATCGCCCTTATTAGGTGTGCCCATTGAGACCGGTCTTAAAATGTGTCTTTGGACACCCCGAAAAACATATAAAAAAATAAAAAATATTGTGGGCAGGAAAAACTTTCGGCGCAAAAAAAACACACCTTGAAGAAAAAAATTCGTGAAAATCGCCCCAATTAAGTGTGCCCATTGCTACCGGTTTTTTATTGTGTCTTTGGACACCCTAAACAACATATCAAAAATTGAAAAAAATTGTAGGCAGGGAAAACTTTCGTCGAAAAATAAACAAACACCGCCCTTAATGAAAAAATGCCTGAAAATCGCCCTTATTAGGTGTGCCCATTGAGACCGGTCTTGAAATGTGTCTTTGGACACACCGAAAAACATATAAAAAAATAAAAAATATTGTGGGCAGGAAAAACTTTCGGCGCACAACAAAACCACCTTGAAGAAAAAAAATCGTGAAAATAGCCCTAATTCGGCGTGTCCGTGGCTACCGGTCTTAAAATGTGTCTTTGGACACCCCAAACAACATATCAAAAATGAAAAAAATTGTAGTCATGGAAAACTTTCGTTCCAAAACCGCCCGTTGAGACACCGCCCTTAACGAAAAAAATTCGTGAAAATCGCTCTTATTAGGTGTGCCCAAGGAGACTGGTCTTAAAATGTGTCTTTGGGCACCCCGAAAAACATATAAAAAAAATGAAAAATAAAAAATATTGTGGGCAGGGAAAACTTTCAGCGAAAAATAAACAAATATCGTCCTTAACGAAAAAAATCGTGAAAATCACCCTAATTCGGTGTGCCCATTGAGACAAGTCATCGCCCTTAACGAACAAAATTCGTGAAAATCGCCTTAATTAAGTGTGCCCCCTGAGACCGGTCTTAAAATTTGTCTTTGGACACCCCGAAAAACATATCAAAAAATAAAAAATATTGTGGGCAGGGAAAACTTTCGGCGCAAAAAAAACCACCTTAAAGAAAAAAAATCGTTAAAATCATCCTTATTAGGTGTGCCGATGGAGAGCAGACTTAAAATGTGTCTTTGGACACCCCGAACAACATATCAAAAAATAAAAAATATTGTATGCAGGGAAAACTTCCGGCAAAAAAAAAACGAACACCCTCAACGAAAAAAACCCGTGAAAATCGCCCTAGTTTGGTGTGCCCATTGAGACCGATCCTTAAATGTGTCTTTGGACACCCCGAAAAACATATCCAAAAATAAAAAATATTGTGGACAGGGAAAACTTCCGGCGAAAAAAAAACGAACACCCTTAACGAAAAAAAAATCATAAAAATCGCCCTTATTAGGTGTGCCCATGGATTCTGGTCTTAAAATGTGTCTTTGGACACTTCTAACAACATATCAACGAATAAAAAAAATTGTAGGCAGGGAAAAATTTCGTCGAAAAAAAAAAACACCCTTAACGACAAAAATTCGTGAAGATCGCCCTAATTAGGTATGTCCACGGAGACCGGTCTTAAAATGTGTCTTTGAACACCCCGAACAACATATCGGAAATTAAAAAAATTATGGGCAGGGATAACGAATTTTTTCTATTAGGGTGTTTGTTTTTTGTCGCCAAAAGTTTTCCCCACATACAATTTTTAAAATTTTTTATATATTGATCGAGGTGTCCAAAGAAACATTTTAAAACCGGTCTCCATGGGCACACCTAATTAGGGCGATTTTCACGATTTTTTTTCGTTAAGGGCGTTTTTCAAAGAAATGATTGAATTTTCATCCAAAGAAGATTCCAGTTTGACTTTTCAATATCAAAATATGAGTTTTAAATAGGAGGTAAATTTTCTACGAAGATACTTGCATTTTCAACCCAAAAAGACGAATATTTACCAAAACAGTTCAATTTTTCAAGTAAAAAGAATGACCTTAACAAAATTGTTGAATTTTCGAACGAATGATAAAATTTATAACTAAAAAGATAATCTTCAGGCGTAAGCAACTGCAAAAAAAAGGAAATAGAAATACAAGGCAAATAAATTACTAACAAGAATATTGTATCAGGGTTTTCGCAAAACTTCATTTTTTGTAAATTCCCTAATTTTTTTTCTCACCAATTTTTCATTTTGCCTGAGCATTAATATTCAAAAACAACATTTTAAGCTTGTAAAATTTTTAACCTAGAATCTTTTATATGTCTCAAATAAAACAATTTCAAATTAAAATTGAAGTATTTCAAATTTATTCTTTTTGACACTTATTTAAAGTTATAGAAATTCCCTGACTTTTGCAAGATTTTTTTTTAAATCTTTGATTTCTGCAAATTTATATAGTAATTTAGCAATTGTTATACATTTTGATATTCAATTAATTCCATATTAATCTGTGAAAACAATTTCCTCAAAAATAA
The DNA here is from genome assembly GCA_011634705.1 of Andricus grossulariae. Taxonomy (NCBI): domain Eukaryota; kingdom Metazoa; phylum Arthropoda; class Insecta; order Hymenoptera; family Cynipidae; genus Andricus; species Andricus grossulariae. The sequence continues at coordinate 190,250,210 of JAABKJ010007545.1, read as the reverse complement.
AACCATGCCTCTCAAATTATTTTTTGTAAATGAAACTGTAAAATTTAAAATTGGAATCATAGTTTTCTTGTTGTATATTTGTATATCATTATTTGTCAATTGAATATTTCCCAGGCGCTGTAGCGCGTATAACATTGCTACTAACTAATAATTTAATTAAGAATAATTGTATTTTCTAATTCCATTTTCAGATCTCGATCGATTTGCATCAAAACTTTTGGAATTAATAAAAAATTACTAAAAAATAACTTCTGTGCATACACATTTTCCATTTTTTATAATGTGGACACAGCAGATTCAGAAAACATGACAAATGTAATATTTTTAGTAATTCAGTTGAAAAATATTCTTATTGCTTTGAAACAAGTATTTTATTTAATAAAAATTTGTATTAAAAAATAAATGAAATCTCTCCAAAATCATCTAACGGTGCAAAAAATTCCGCCTTCATATATGTTTTTTGTAATGTTATAAAGTAATTAATTATGATTAATAAACCTAATTATTATAAATGACTGACTTACAAAGAAGAACCACATATTTCACTTTTATGACAAATTTGTGTAGTATTTTATATTTTGAAAATAATATGATTCAAGACCAATACACTTTATTTTAAAAATATGTATATATTTAACGGGAAAAGGGTTAAGAACACAAAGAATGTTAGATTTTTCATAAAAATATAATTTATCGTAGATAGCATTCAGAAGGTAGAAAATTATTAAATTATTTCATACAGATTATCAGAGAACATTCGGACAACACACGTAAAATCGATGTGGGTAATTGAGTGGCAAGATTTTATTACATTATGGAAAAAAACTTCTTCTTACAAACAAACAAACAAATAAAAATTACGATTTGCTTAAAATCTTATTTCAGTTACCTAAAATCATCTGAAATGCGTCGTTAAATAAAAACTAGCTAATGATAATTTCTCAATACCGTCCCAATGCTAACGAATAACTTTCTATGATTTCAAATATGAATATCTGAAGAATAAGAAACCGGTCTTATTAGCATTGAGAAAATGTAATCGAGCAGCAATGAAAAGGATAAACATTTAATCATCTTTCTTTCTGTATTCTAGAAGAATACTTACTTTCATGCGCTTTTTATGGAAATAATAGTGTAACATAAAATTCAATTGACATAACAATATCAGCCGTAATTTGGAAAAACACCGTTAACTGACAAAAATCGAGAAATGCGTTCTTTTTATATCGATGGAATCGTAAAAAAAGATACATATGATTATTAAAATAATTTTTTTAAATTGGTAATAACTTTAAAAATAATTATTGCACAATTTTTGAAAAACACCGTAAACCCCACAGATTGGCGAGCTGTATTTCGAGAAATACCGTAACTGCATTTATTAAAAGTTGCAAGGAGTAAAATCTGGCAAAATTATTATTAAAAGTCTGTATTTTTTATAATCAATAACGGTGTTAAAGTAACAAGAAGTTACATTGTTGAAAAATATAATAGGTACAAAATAATGTTTTTAATTCTTTTCGGTTGTTTAAAGTGAAAACAATTAGTTGGAAATTTTTAAAAGAAATCAACAAAATTGTGTGATTTAACATTTAAAAAAATGTATTTTGTAATATTTTATTTGTTTGCTAAAATCTCTTTGATTATAATTCCAGTATGTCTTCTATATTGAATTATTTCAAAAAAATGTTCCAGGCCTGTTTCTGAAGTCCGTAATTGATTAACATTTTTTAACATTTTTTTCAAAAATGTGAAGATCATATGCATGTTAGTCAAGAAAACACCCAAAAATTTTAGAAAATGAATTAGAATCCGCGATACACTCGAATGAAGATTCGAACTGTTTTTGTCGATTTTCTCGGCTTCGTTTATTTTGCAGTTAACGGTGTTTTCCCAAATCACGGCAGAAATAGCCAGGCGTATAAACGAGGGTAGGAAGGTTAAAGGCAGTGCAAAAGCCATTACCAGAAGTGAAAATATAACAAATACAGCTAACATTGCAATATATTTAAATATATTCAATATATATGTACTTGCACCCACTATGCTGAACGGTAGTGAGACCAGGACATACATATATGGCACATATGGCACACAAACATATATGGCACATATGGCACACAGACATATATGGCACATATGGCACACAGACATATATGGCTTATATAAGTTTTTGATTCGCGGGCAGAGAGCTTACATATTGTATACCTATATTAATCTTCTAGAAATCGTTCAGTAATAATTGATTTTCGTTGAATAGTAAGGAATGGCACATGAAGGTTGAGAGGGGTATTCAAAAGTTTCAAGAGGAGAATTTTTTACCCTAGTCTGACGTTACTAGACCGAGTACCAACAACTGGATTGCAATTAGAAATAGCATCTCCTCGAGTACCATCGGGACAAGTACAAACAGCGATGTGATTTCTTGGCTCACAGACAGCATTAAGTGCACATTCATGACCTGTGCAGGGATTCTGGCAAGAGTAGTTGATGCAAGCTTTATTAATTGGACATTCGTTGTCAGTAAAACATTCTCCTCGTTGACAGCTGACCAAAGCATTTCCGATGTATCCTTGGGGACAAGTGCACACTGGTCTTTCCTTTCCAGTGTTATCGTGTCCTGGTGTACATTTGGCGCTGGTACCACAGGGATTTGGTTCGCAAAGATCTCCTGTAAAATGAATGGTAATTTTAACAACGATTTGCAAAATTAATGATAGAGTCTCACATAATGATCCAAACAAATTAAAAAAAATTGCCCGCCGCGCGGACATCTTCTCATCGCGCGCGACGCTTCACGCTCGTTTTCGTACCCTTATTGCGTCCATTTCGACTGAATTTGTTCAAATATCATAAATATTGTAACTTAAATCGAAAAATGTGATTTAAACTTCTGATGGTCGACAGTCATAAATTGGAACTGAAATTGTTTTTCAATTTGTTTTTAAAGACGGTTCTCAAAGCACCTGCGGCTTTGACCATTGTATTCTCATTGCGACACTCGCGCTATGCCCTCGATAAATGTATTGTTATTACCGATAAAGGATAGGATAAGATAGAGAAGAGGATATTGAAAAAGATGGACGTGACTTTAGGTTGAAAAAGAGATAAAAAAAGATAGATGTTGCTAGATGTAGGATACGATGAGATAGAGAAGAGGAGGTTAAAAAAGATAGATGGGAATTTAGATTGACAGAGAGATAGAAAATATTTACGTGGATGGATAAACGATGGGGTGAGATAGAGAAGAGGCTATTAAAAAGGATAGAAATGACTCATATTTCCCTAGAAATAGAAAAATATTCATGTGGATAGATAAAGGATCGAAGGAGATGGAGAAGGGGGTATTGAAAAAGATAGACGTTTATAGATGTATGATATGATAGGATAGGGAAGAGGAGATTAATAAAGGTACACGTGAATTTAGATTGACAAGGAGATAGAAAAAGATAGTCGTCGATAGATGTAGTATTGGATGAGAAAGAGAAGAGAAAATTGAAAAAGATGGACGTAAATTGAGATTGACAAGGGGATAGAAAAAGATAGTCGTTGATAGATGTAGTAAAAGATGAGAAAGAGAAGAGAAGATTGAAAAAGATGGACGTAAATTGGGATTGACAAAGGGATAGAAAAAGATAATCGTTGATAGATGTAGTATAGGATGAGATTGAGAAGAGGAGAGTGAAATAGATATACAGGAATTTAGATGAACAGAGATAGAAAAAGGTTGAAATTAATAGATAGAGGACAGGATAAGATAGAGAAGAGGAGATGGAAAATTATAAACGTGAATTAAGGTTGACAAAAAGATAGAAAAAGATTGACGTGGATAGACAAAGGATAGGATGAGATAGAGAAGAGGAGGATAAAAAAGATAGACGGTAATTTAGATTGACAGAGAGATAGAACAATATTGACGTAAATAGAAAAATGATAGGATAAGATAGAGAAGATGATATTGAAAAGGATAGACGTGAATTTATATTGACAAAGAGATAGCAGAAAATAGACGTTGATAGATAAAGGATAGGATGAGATAGAGAAGAGGATATTGAAAAAGAGAGACGTGAATTTAGATTTACAAAGAGATAGAAAAAGATAGACGTTGATAGATGTAGGATACGATGAGATAAAGGAGAGGAGAATAGAATAGATATACGGGAATTTAGATTAACAGAGATAGAAAAAGATTGGCATGAATAGATAAAGGACAGGATCAGATAGAGAAGAGGAGATTAAAAAATAGGCGTTAATTTAGATTGATAAAGATATAGAAAAAATAGACGTAAAGTTAGCTGGCAAAGAGATAGAGAAAGATAGATGTTGGTAGATGTAGGATAAGATGAGATAGAGAAGAGGAGGGTAAAAAAGATAGATGGGAATTTAGATTGACAAAGAGATAGAAAATATTTACGTGGATGGATGAACTATAGGGTGAGATAGAGAAGAGGGTGTTAAAAAGGATAGAAATGACTTATAATTACCTAGAGATAGACAAATATTCACGTGGATAGATAAAGGATTGAAGGAGATGGAGAAGGGGGTATTGAAAAAGATAGACGTTGATAGATGCATGATATGGTGAGGTAGGGAAGAGGAGATTGAAAAAGATAGACGTAAATTTAGATTAAAAAAGGGATAGAAAAAGATAGTCGTTGATAGATGTAGTATAGGATGAGATTGAGAAGAGGAGAGTGAAATAGATACGATGGAAATTTAGATGAACAGGGATGGTAAAAGATTGACTTGAATCGATTGAGGACAGGGTAAGATAGAAGAGAGGAGATGGCAAATTATAGACTGGAATTAAGATTAACAGAGATAGAAAAAGATTGACATGAATAGATAAAGGTTACGATAAGATAGAGAAGAGGAGCTTAAAAAAATAGGCGTGAATTTAGATTGACAAAGATATAGAAAAAGATAGACGTTAATAGATGTAGGATACGTTGAGATAGAGAAGAGGAGATAGATGATGAGGAGAAAAAAGATAGATGGGGATTTAGTATGACAGAGAGATAGAAAATATTGAAAAATACATAAAAAAAGATACACGTAGATAGATGTATGATACGATGAGACAGAGAAGAGGAAATTAACAAAATAGGCGTGAATTTAGATTGACAAAGAGATAAAAAAAGACATAGATGTAGAATAGGATGAGAAAGAGAAGAGAAAATTGAAAAATATGGACGTAAATTGAGATTGACAAAGGGATAGAAAAAGATAGTCGTTGATAGATGTAGTAAAAGATGAGAAAGAGAAGAGGAGCTTGAAAAAGATAGACGTAAATTTAAATTGACAAGGAGTTAAAAAAAGATTGACCTGGATAGACAAAGGATAGGATGAGATAGAGAAGAGAATATTGAAAAAAGATAGACGTGAATTTATATTTAAAAAGAGATGGAAGAAGATAGACGTTGATAGATGTATGATACGATAAGATACAGAAGAGGGTATTAGAAAAGATAGACGTCGAGTTAGATTGACAAAGAGATAGAAAAAATAGACGTTGGTAGATGTAGGAAACGATGATATAGAGAAGAGGAGATTAAAAAAGATAGACATGAATTTAGATTGACAAGGAGATAGAAAAAGATTGACGTGGATAGACAGAGTATATGATGAGATAGAGAAGAGGGTATTAAAAAAGATAGACCTGAATTTAGATTTACAAATAAATAGAAGAAGATAGACGTTGATGGATGTAGGATATGATGAGATAGAGAAGAGGTGAGTGAAATAGATAGACGGGAATTCACATTAACAGAGATAGGAAGAGATTGATATGAATAGATAAAGGATAGGATAAGATAGAGAAGAGGAGATTAAAAAAATAGGTGTGAATTTAGATTGACAAAGATACAGAAAAAGATAGACGTTGATAGATTCCCACTTGAAAAAGTGGACGAACAAAAGGACGTTCAAAAATACTTATAAAAGGACGTACTAAAGGACGTAAAAAAGGACGTACAAAAGGACGTACCAAAGAAGTCCTGAATTGGGATACAAAATGACGTACTTTGGTACGTCCTTTTGTACGTCCTTCATTACGTCCTTTTGTACGTCGTTGGTACATCCTTTAGTACGTTCTTTGGTACCTCGTTTCTGACGTCTGGGGATTTACGACGAACCGGGCTTTCTGATCTGGTCATACGGCTCTTAGAGCGACTGTGAGAGGAACTGGACGATCGACTGTCAAAATAGCGGGTACGCTTGTCGCCTTCGCTACTAGACTCAGAGCTAGATCCTTGGGGTGTGAGGAATCTTCGGGACGAAAGAGAGCGGGATCTGTTCGAACTGTGGAGATCTGGATGTGAGGAATTTCTCGAATTTCGCTCACCGTCGTTTTAATCATGGCGTGACGCACCTCGCAGGTTGCGCTCGTCGCCTTTTTTAACCTTTTTGGTGTTTCTAGGGGTAGGTGTTATACCATGAGATGAAGATCGTGTTAGGGATCGTGATCGACTGCGATTATGACGCGACGAGCCTCTAGGGTCTCGCTCTTATGTTTCCCACGGCCCATTTTCGCGTAGAAGCACACTTGACGCAATGAACACTTATATTATTTCGATGAATCTATTTTCCACTTGTGAACGGAATCGCACAGAAAAGCGTAATGACTACATCACCGCCGCAACGGCCCCAGGCGGTGGAATCCTGAATGAAAACTTGGCGCGGACCTTAAAACTGTGGATTGGAATCGTGCAACTAGCGTTACTACATTTGAATTGTTCGGACGAGACGACGTAGCATAATGTATCATTTTTAGTAATTAGTAGGCGAGAAAACGTAACCAAAATGGATGTCTAGAAACTAAGGTAGTGGCAGACGGAGGGACTACAGGCCAATTTATGTTTTTTGTTCGAAAGTATATATTCCAAGAAAACCCCCTATATAGGTTTTTCAATAATCAAATGACGGGAACCTTTCAAAGTGGCGTCATCAACATGGCGGCTGCAGTGGCCCTGCTTTCTAACACGTAATCATATGTAACTTGGGTATTTATGAAGAGATTTAAATTTAATTAGTGTTGAATTGTTCGTTAAATTTGTACGCAACTTTAAAAAGTAAACAAACTATTTATATCTTGTTGAATTCGACGTGGGAGAAATAAAAATTAAAACAAATTGTTTTAAAAATAACTCAAATGAATGTTAAAGGTCGTTAAATTTTCAACAAAATGAGTCTTATATGGGCTTAATTTTCTCATTAACTTACAAATTTCCTTACCTATCACTCTAAGTCTAGTAATTTGTAGTGTTGTCTCAACGATTATGATATTTATATTTAATACAAAAATAAAGCAAAAAATAGAAAATTAGTTTAAAATTAGTTTCTTCATAACTTCACTTGAACAGGGTGATTTTCCAGAACACGGACATAAACATTCTTCATAACTGCAATAGCTATCGGTCGTTTATAATATTCGTAATGAAGACCTAAAGTGTCAAAAGTCCAGCCTTTGTTCTTCTGGTTGTCGATATACGATTTCACTTTGACCAGCATTAACCCAGTGATGACTTTGCCACGATCTGCGAATTACGTGTGCCAAGAAGGCAGGCTTCGAAGGAGGCAGTCGTTCAATGGCCGTATATTTTCTTTGAATTTTCGTTTAGTATTGTACAAGGGAGCAATAAATCTAGTACCCACAATTAGGGCTTCATTTGCACTCACGTTTGATAGTTTTTAGGTTTTTTTTTCAGGTTAACGGGTTCCAATGGTTTTAAATGTTTTACGCTTTTACGTTGCAAATGAAAAATGGACATGAAACAGTATCACAACCCGTTAATGCATCCGCAACTGGTAATGCTTGACTTAAAGATTCACCTACTACAGGATTCAAAGATGTTGACATCTCTACAAAAGTTTGAATAAGTCAGTGGACAAAGATCGCTAAAGAACGTAACAAATTTCACTGTAAAGATAATGTTATTGCGAACAAATTCTCTATTCATGACACCTTCGTACATTAATTATAAATAAAGTTACAGTTGGGTGAAGGTACAAAAACACGATCAACAGCGTCAATTTCAAAAATTGTGATAGAAAGCTCAGCTAAAGCTTGAGATAAGTAAAAAATTCAAATAATACAATGACAATAATAGAACTACCTGATGTCTGTAACTTGGGAAGCCTAAAAAGAAGCCAAAGGCGTAGGAAACTGATATTCTCATTGAGAACATGAATTTAGCTTCTCACGCTGACTGCTTAAATTTTTAAGGGCGACTGGAAATTCGTATAGGCTAGGAAAAATAAAAATATCCCTATTTTATTTGTTTTGTTGTAGAGTCATTTTTCAGCCCGCTAAAAGCAATTGTTCCTCTTATGGAGTTTAATACGTAAAAATACAACTTCTTTTTCAAGTTAAATTTTTCATAATTAGTTATGAACCAATTTATTCAATCTTGGAGTTATTTGTTCTCCGACATTTCAAGATGGATTTTGTCAACTTTTTATATTTTAGATATATTATGTGAAATTTTTACAACAAGGGGAATTCTACCAAAATTGCAATATTTTCAGACTTATCGCACGCTTTGGTTAAGTTTGTGTAAAATGAAATTTTTACATAATATACTTTAGGCTGTGTATAGATGTCCGGTGCCGGGCGCTATGTTGATATCCGGTAGATTACTCTGATTGGTTACACGGCAGTGGGCGCGGTCTGCCGTACAGCAGCTCTGCGTCCGGCTGAGTAAACTTCTTATTTTCTTAAGATGTGCATGAGGCATAACCTCGAAGTGCAGTATTGTATAATTTGGAAGAATATAAAAGTAACTTTTTTGCACACTTGCATATGTAATTGTTTATTGGAAATGAGATATTTGGCGTTTCCGATTTCATCTTTTCTTGTACATTTACTTTATCATTCTTTCATTACTAAGAAATTTTTTATATAATTCTATTTGTAGGAGTTAGAGCCAGTTATTATTTTGGAAGTGTATACATTATTTGTTTTTGATAAGTTTAACTCGTGTAAAAAATTCTGTTTTAATGAAACTCCCAAGAATTGTATTTATTGTAGAGAATATTTTTGGCAACAAAATAGGCCGCGTCAATGATACTCAGATAACAATTATAGTCTCATATGCTAAGCATATCACTTGCACGCGTGCGGATTTTGTGCCGCACGCGTGAAGTCACTGATGCAGACATATGTGTCATCATATGCGACGCATATCGCTTGCACGGATGATAGTTGATGCACGCGTGAGAGAGTCAAATAAGACTTTCGTGCGACTTCACGAAGCGTACTAAAATAATGATCTAAATTCTTTTTTAATATTTTGAATTAATAAAATAATGCTTTCGTACTAAATAACGTTTACTGTAATTTGGATATATAAACATAATAAACCTTAAAGGATCCCTGACAGAAGATTTTTTAATTGGTACAATGGGCGTGTCATATCTTGAACAAACCTCACTCTAAAAGAACACTGTTTTTGTTTTGTGATCATCCTAAATAAACAATGTAAACAATACAAAGACTGGTAATATATAGAAACATAATTAGAGATATTTTAAAACATATAAAGTGAATCGCACAATAGAAAAACAACTTTTTGTCGATATGCAGCAAAATAACCTAAAAGTTCGTAGAATTGAATACAGGAAAAATGGGGTAAATATATGCATTTTTATTGTAGAAATTAAAAAATAAGTCACTTAAAAGTAAATACTTTAATTAATGAAAGAATAACTTACTATTTTGCTAAAGAATATTATATATATCCGATTTTAAAACTGCAAGCAAGCAATCACCTTTTCCTTGTCAGAAAAACAGAAAAGAAACCGCAAAGATGGAAAGAGAGGGAAAATGAAATTTCGCGCGATTCAAATATATATTTTTCTTTTGTTGACTTTGTGATTATTAGAAATAACATAATATAAGTAATTGATTATAATATAATAAGGTTTAAAAGATTTAATATTAAATTTGAAATTATACCTACCTATAAGGTAATAAAAGTACGAAAGATGTCCGGAGAACGTTATATGCCTTTAAGACGTTTTTATATGACATCTTTACGATATTAAACGTCTTAGAGACGTAGTTTGGACTGACAAGGATATCCTTGGGACGTTCATGGTTTCGTGCCCACTAGAGTTTGTCTATTTAATATGCACAAATGATACTCGCACTTGTGATGGCGATATGAGACACATTGTGCACGCACTCATTTAACCGTCACTCAATCCGGCAGGGTGAAGGCGATATGCGTATATTATGAGTCGCATGGCGTTACCCGCACGACGTGCGAGTAATGTGCGTCGCATGATTGTTATGTTCTCAGAATTGATGGATTTTATATCAATTTTCATGTTTTCAGGCTTCACTTATCAATTTAATTTCCGTCTCTCGCCTCTCTCACTCTAAGGAATATATATGTAGGTAGAAGAAGGACAAAAGATAATAAAGTTGACCGCCTGATATGATTATGTTAACACTCCAGAATAATCAAACTAAAATTCCTGAGATAATCAGGTTTAAACTTCAGGATCGTCAACTTTACACTCTGGGATAGTGAAGCTAACCGTCAAATTTTGACACTCCATGCATTGTACGCTAGACCATCCAGGGGGCTGTCCCATAGTTAAAACTGAAATATAGTCAGTCTGACACTCTAGATGTTCAAGCTGATTAGCCATTTTTCTCCGTGTATGCCCATACATACTCTACGGCATTAGGCTCATAGTGTGCTACAGGCAACCAGAGCAGTTGGAAATCACTTCCTCTCACATCTGGTGTTATTCCTTCTAGCATTGAGATTCATCAAATTTGTATGGCAAGCACAGTTGTAGGAGATATGGCTTCGTCAAATCTTCAAATGATTCAGTGTCCACTGGAAGAGATATATTTCTTTTCACCATCCACTGAATGCTGTCAGTTTTGCGTCAACTTGACGTGGGATTGCGACGTTCAGGATCGATCATAGTGTGGTAGGGTGCTTGATAGATCACAATTACAGATTTAGATGGCAGTTTGTGAAGCACCTCCCTGACCCACTCTTCAAAATGAGCCGCGCTCATTTCATGGTGGTAGTCGGTACTCCCCTTTTTACAAATGGAGCATTTCAAACTGCCATCCAAAAATCCATTCTTGCTTCCAATGTGGAGAATAATAACTCTTGTTCCAGTACCGGAACGAACGAGAAAGCCTCCACGATAACCGCACAGTGCTTGCACGCCAGAGCAGTAAACATCAAAATTGTACCGAAAGTTCTCCTCTATTTTTTCAAGCCATCCATGTTGACGGTGATGATTAGCAATACACTATGTCTCGTCGACAAAGTATATGTGCCAACTATTTCGTGGATAAAAATGGACTTTTTGCAACTCTTCATAAGAACCGAGTGATTCTGCATTTTTTTGTATCTGAAATTCATGCATTTCAGTAATTTTCTCATTGTGAAATCACTCACTTTTGGAAAATCAGACAGTTTCTTGTAGGTGCTGCATAATTTTTTCAATAGTTGGATATTCTTTTTTTAAATACATATTAAATATCGAACTCCATACAACTCCTTCTAAATGCTCATCAAATTCAATGCATTTTCTTCCAGCTTCATGATTTCGTGATTCCATTGAAGCGCCGTAATTTTTATTTTTCTCTGCACTAACGCGAACGAAGCTTCTCTCAGATATATTAGAACACTTTGCTGTTCTTTGTACAACTTGATTAAGGTCTTCAGATATTCCTGCGGACTTTTCGGCCTGAAAATAATGTCTAGAATTCACTATAAATGTCTTCACATTTTTCGAAAATGGAGTTTTCACTTGAGAATCCGTACAGCTCAGATCTACAGATATACTATTTTCACTGCTGAAGAAAACATCACTATCGCAGTTAGAAGAATTCCTATTCTCACTTTCGTCACAATCCACTTTCTCATGGCCTACTGATAATGAGTTAGTACTCACTGTATCAATTTTTAGATCAAGAATTTTAAAATGTCCAGTGTTAGTATCACCACTGAAGAGCAAATCAATTGTTTGACCTTTCGAATCAGTGCGCAAAGGGACCGAAAACTGAGCATCGTTACTCAATTTTTTCATGATAGTTATATTGCCATTGTACAAGTAGGCTGCTGTAATACATTCTACTTCTGTCGCAAAAGTACCATTGAAACTCATATATTGGGAGTACACTCTGCGATTTTTTATAACCGAAACCCTGTCAACCAAATGTCTATACTCTTCGTTTACATTCCAATTGTCAGTAACAAACTTCACTACGCGACTACTAACATCTTCGTGATTTCAGCCTGGTAGTTTGGAAGGTAAACATTTAAATAAACAATCAGCTCTATCACCACAGTCTTTGAGTGCAAATTGCTTTCCGTCGATGGCAACCATTTTTTACTGAATTTCCTTGCAAGAAATTTTTCAAGAAATTTTGCTTCTTCGCGAACTTCTGGGCAACTACTGTATTTTCAATTGCTTCTGCTCAAAACCTACCTCAATAAGTTAAGAGGAAATAGTGGGAGAAAATATTCGTGGAACTAACCAAAGAGAAAAACAGGTGAATAAAATCATAAATATAATAAGCTGTGAACTCTTCCAGCTTCATGGTGCACCAATAAATCTTAACAGGAGGTCAGTTTGCTGCCGCTGTTCATTATATATCGTACTATTGTCTGTAGTTTGTCAACTACCTTAAATTCTTAGGCCACCATATAATAAAATTAATTCTTCGTCAACATCGAAAATTTTCGTAAGAAATAGGAGGAGCTTCATTATGTTGCCCATCATAAGTCATTCATATTTACAATTTCTCAAACTTTTTAATCTTGATACACAGCTATAAATCACTAAAGAATTTCAGATTATGTTTTAATTTTTAAATTTTTTTACTTTTTTTCCACAAACTACGACACCGATTTTGGGCTATTTGTAACCCTACTGCCACCCTCCCCCCACGTTCACGACCGTACCTTTTTCTGAAGAAGCCTCCCCTCCAAAACACCCGAAAATCAACGATACCAAAAATTCTCTTGAAACAGAGGAAACAGGGCGATTTTTCACAAAAAAGAGAAATAATAAAGAAATCTATTCTTTAAATGAAAATTCCTTTCAAAAAAAGAAATTTTCCACCAAGAATATTAATTTTCTACCAAAAATATCATTTTTCCATTAAAATACAATAATTTTCCACAAAATTGTTCCAGCTGACAACCCGATAACAATAACAATATTGTGCATCCTTTCTACACTCATTTCCTATCTTGCTTCTTTACACTCTATCCCTCTCATTCTTTTCATTCTTTACCGTCTCTAGCTTCTGTCTCTTTTTCTAATTCTCCACTGATTCCACACTTCTCGAACCGATCTCTCTCCTTTATCCCGTTTTACACCCTCACTCTACTCTCCGTCCCACACATTATCCTTCTCGGGTCTTTATCTCCAGGCTCTTCTTCTCTACTTCTCCGTCTCTTCCCTCTATTCCTGTCACCACCAAGGCTCCCATGTCCTCACTTTAACGCCAGTATGTTTCTCCCACCTTCGCATCTAGCTTCCTTGCTGACATCTTCAAGCCTGTTACTTCTAGCCTCGTCTTCTCCTTCCCCAGCCAAGATTGAATCTCCTCTTCTCTCTCTGTAGCGTCCTCCTCCAGCCACAGACCTGATCCCTCCAGTTTACCGCTGCTTCTTGGAATATTGAATTTATTTTCCGCCGTCTTCAGCCTTGGGACTCTTCCTCCGTCTATCCTCTATGAACTCTGCACTCTCGAGATCATCTGTATCCAGGCTGCTATTGTTCCCGCCACATTTCTTTCATCATTTTCATTCACCTTTACCCCCAGCACTCTAAGATTACTCCCTCTCCACATTCTCTCCTCTCTCTCTATCTTCAGTTCCGCTTCGTTGAATTTTCTTGGCTGGTTCCTCCAAGTTCCCTGTTTCTCGCCCGTTTGACACCCTACCTCACAGTACTTTTTTGCTTTTATCTTTGTACTACGACACAAGCTCAGTGAAAGGGCGAATTATTTTCGAAACAGTCGAATTTTTAACCCTAACATATTATTTTTTCACAATGAATGTCAATATTAATATTAATTTTATACCAAATCGTTAAATTTTTATAAAAATGGTTAAAGTTTCAGGCTAATAGTTGAATTTTAAAACGCAAATTTTTTTGAAAAGAAATACCTTAATTGTCAAAAAAATAGTCTCATTTTCTAACAAATTTTGCAATTCTTATGCAAAAAAAAAATGAATTTTTCACAAATCCATTCAATTCTCAACCTAATAATACGAACTTTTTACTACAATTATGAATCTTCAGCAAAAAAAAAAAAAAACAATTCATTAGAACAAGAATAGTTTTAGTTTTAACTAAGCGGGTCATTTTGCAACGAAAAAAGATTGCTTTCCAGAAAAGCATGTAATAATTTACGTTTCAACAAAAAATATTTTCATTTTGAATGAAAAACTGTTGAGGTCAACAACAAAAAATTTTCAAGAAAATAGTTAAAGTCTGCAATAAAGCAGATAATTAATAACCAAACGGTTACATTTTTAACTAAAAAGGATTAATTTTCCAAAAAGAATAATCATTTTTTTACTGGACAGGAGGATTTCTGAACTAAAATAAGGAATCCTCCAAAAAAGAAATTATAAAAAAATGTAGTTTTTGATAAGAACAATATCATCATACTTTGCATACTACTTTAATTTCATGGATGAACACGTAAAATGAGGTTAAAATAGCGTCATAGTTAAAGGGGCACGTCCGTGGTCAAAGCTTGGTGGCAAGACTTTGGAAGCACGTGCTGAGGAAAAATGAGGACGATCCCATGAAAAAAAGGCACCCCGCTGGTTTCTGACACTTGCTTTCTGATAGTCTGTTATGCGCTGAGGCGCATAATGAGGGTCTTTACGCGAGGAGCGGCAATGCTCGCAGGACGATCGAAACCGAGGCGAAGCGGAGGCGAGATTAGTCCTGCGAGCAATGCAAGCGAGTCGCGTGATGACCCGAATTGTGCGCAAAGGCGCATATGTTATTTTAATTGAAGACGCTGCATTTACAAGTTTTGTTGAGACAGCGTAGAGTATCGTAATGTTGTACATTACGATACAGCAAAGTGTAATGTGAAGTGTGATCGTTCGCTGTATCGTAATTTACAACATTAGGATACCCTGCGCTGTCGCATAAAAACGCGTTAATGCACTGGAGTCACATAAAATATTTTTGTAGGTTCGTCGAGTGTATTTGATGATGAAACGTCGTGATTCAAGGTTGAATAATCGACCATAATTTCTTTTCAGCAGCAGTAGGATTTCTAAGCTTTAGTCGAAGCTTATTTTTATTAAGACTAGCAAGATTTCTTACAGGGATCTGTCATGAAAGTTCCTCAAGCGATCGATCCGCAAAATTTTCAGTTGATATGAATGGTACTGAAGAAAAATCGTTCACCTTAGTTAAATTTCGTGGTGGCGATATTGGAACCGAACTGTAATTAGAATTTGGACAAAATTGTACACAGTGTTTTTGTAAGTACGTCAAGTGCATTTGATGGCGAAACTGTGCCTTCAAAGGCTCAATAATTGAACATAACTTCTTTTCCAGCAACAGTAGGATTTACATGCTTCAGATCAAGCTTTCCTGCAGGACCTCGTTATGATAATTGCTCAAACGACCAGTCTGTACACAAGCGTCAGTTTCTGAAACTGGTACTGGGGGGGAGGTTCTTCTGTATTAATATATTATAGTTATTATTGTATTATTGTATTAATATATTAGGAAAACATTTTTCACGGAATTTGCACAAGATACTATTAGATTCAGAATTACTATTTTAAACCAGGCACAAAAAGTAAGGAAATTGGACTCCATAAATTTAAGTAATTTAGATTTCCAAATGTTATGTCACCCTTTAAAAAAGAACATACAAAATTAAAAAAAATTTTAATCCGTTTTGCCCACTAATATTCGATATCATTACATTTTATTGTGATCGCAACAGTTCATTCGCTGCATACATTCCGGTGGCCTGAACTTTAAATCAAATGACTTCATGGGGAGTTAAACATTGTTTATAGTATGGAAATAAAATTGGCATTTAGATATTTCATCAGTTTTACAGGATTCCGTTGATCAACCTGTTCACCTCAATGACTAGGCTCGAAAAAAGCACTCCCGTTTAAATCCTGCTTTATTATACGTAAAGGTTATGTCGAACTTACTTGATTCCTATCTAACGGATATCTTCTTTGAAAAACTCACATTCACGCTAAATTAGATATCGAATTGGAAATTTGAGAAACCAAATAAGACGCAAAGGGATATTTGTAGTGTCATACATTCTTAGAATAGAAATGAAAGTATCGCATTGCCTTAATGGATTTTAATTTAAATTTATTCAGGTGAGCTCAAAAATATTACGCACTGGCGCATTGTTAGTTGTACTACTGGCTGTAGGAAACTCTTCTTTCGGAATATTTTTTTCTTGTCCAGTAATAGCACTTTGATCGGAAAATAATGGTTGGTTCAATTCAATTAACATTTTGTCGCAATTGTTTTTATTAATTTCATCATTCTCATTCACTGTGGTGAATAAACTATTTTTATTCAAAAGGATAATCTTATTTAATTTTGATTTTGAAAATACGTTATTCAATATATAATATAAAATAATGAATATAAATCGCTATTTTCAAAAAAGCATTTTTTTGTATTCGAGAATTCCCTTACGCTATTTCATTACATCTGACATAACTTCACATCATCGAAACCGTGTCTTTCCGATATTCTGCTCTTGAGCACGCTCCGTCTCCGAAAGCTTTCTCTGGTGCTTTATGATAGATCACGAAGTAGAAAGTTTCGCTTATTAAATTTAACTCAAGGTCAAAAATCGGTCTTTCCTACTCCTTATCTATATTTTACCCCATAGTGTATAATTAGAATTTTTTCCAGGGTCAACGGAATGGCTAGATCGTTTTTACTCATCGTTGCTGTTAATATGTTTCACCTCTGTATCGAAATCTTCTGTTTCAATTCATCAAAATATTACCTTCAGGAACAGAAAAGAGGATTGGCCGCCATAAGGCAGTAAGTTACTATCTTCGGTTGTTTGTCACACGAACTTGGACGATTTCCAATTTTCCTATTTCTATGTGAACAATTTGTGTAAATTAAAATTTCATTTTCCTTATTTTAAAACAAACTTGCAGTGATTTTCACATCATAATAATCAATTTTTGATGAAAAAACTTTAAAAAATAGAAACATTGGTTTTTAATGATTTTCAGCTGAAAAATTGTTCCCAAATGATTGATGTATTTGCTGTAGAGGCTGTACTTTTTTTTCGCCAACAGCTGGTTTTCTGTTTCGGCGGCCATGCAATACGACTCTTTCTGCAAAAAACAAGCTGGGCAAAAAAGTCAGCTGCCCTCCCTAGATGCATAATATACTATGTATTTTTTCATGCTCATAAAAAGCTCTTTTTGTTACAGGCGCATCGAAGATTATCCGAAGGAACACGAGAAAGCAAAACGTAATATCCAATAATTAATTTATAACTTTTGTATTATAGTCCTTTTTGGCTTTGAACTTAATAAGCACGTCGACAGTTTTGGTTTGCCTGATGATCTTGACAAAGACGTCCTCGTCACAGTCCCTTCAAAACTTCTTATTTCTTTTTAGGACCTGGTAGTGCTGATGATTGCTTTCTGGGAAACTGTCCTCTTCCTTGATCCATTTAATCATTATCTTTCAACATTTAATCATTATCTCTCAACCTGGGTTTCGGCCTCCCTAACTCCACTTGCATACCACTCCTTTTCCAAGAGAAGACGCAGCCTCGCGTTTTTGTTGCGTACCTCTTCAACTATATTGTCCTTGGACCCCTATCTGTTCTGTTTCACCCATCTCTCAAAATCCATGGAGCGTATTAGGTCGATGTGGTATGCGAGGTGACTACTTATCTTGGAGATCTTTTCCTTTGGCTCATAGGCCTCCCTTAGTAGCGATTCGAGCTTGATGAATTGCTTCGTCACGGCATCACGAATCTTAAAGTTGGCCTCTGCTTTTGTTTTGTTCAAAATTTTCTCCATTTTCGGCGTACTTCCGCATTTATTTCTTTCTGCTTGTTTCTTCCCAAATAGCGAAAGAGTCCTCATCCTTATTGGCATCTTTATTGCAGAATAAATTTCCTCGAGAACTGCTCGAACTCGGAGATTGTTCTTCACTTGGCGTATATTTTATATTATATCACACCGTATTGTGTTTGGTTTACATCCGGGGTATTCGTTGTAATAAATATTGTCGCTCACCTGCAAGGGTCATATGGATGTTCAATATGGTTGCCGCAAAAGCTCGTGGAGTAGAGAGAGAGAGAGAGAGAGAGAGAGAGAGAGAGAGAAAGAAAGAAAGAGAGAGAGCTTTAACGGATATCAATTAGTTTCTTTCTGTAAAGTCATAAATTCAAAAATGTGAAAGTATTGCTTATTGGCATTCTGGCTCCACTACGCTATAATCTCATAGGAGATCATTATGACCAGTGGTTTGTAAAATAATGCGATCCGACTCAGAAGCGACATCTGGACGAGTGTCAAACTGAAAAAATCTGAATCGACTCAAACAACTTGCTTCTTTGGCAGATTCTGTGAGAGCCATGTTCTTTGCCTACATACTAGACATAAGCGAACTTATCAATTCATGATGTGGATAAGAATCTATCTCGTCCTTGGAGTTTGATTCGGGTTTGATGAGCTTGGTGCTACGGTCCGATGGAGTCATAACTGGCTTCGATTCCCCCATTTTAAAACGATGCAGAAGACTTTCTGCTTATACTTTCTGCGTCGTCCGAAGCTTCTGTCAATTTATGATAAACTATATTCCTAAACAGTTGTTTTTTGAGTATTTTTCAGGTGGTGGTCGCGTCCAGTTGATGAATAATTATGTTTTGTTCAACAGGTGCGAATGTCTCGCTCCAGCCGATTCTCGATCTTGGGGTAAATCCTTTAGCCACGAGGCGAGCTTTACTCCTTGTAGGATGTCCATCGACTCTATATTTGTTTCGAAGTAAAATACAGCAGTTCAGAATTGCTTTCTTCAATGTTTCTGAATCTTCTCAAGATAGCGCATCTTTGATCTTTGTCCTGCCCTAATAATTTTCGGGTACCCCGGATTTCGAGCAGGCAAGCTTTCTCTCAATTTTCGCGTTGTTAAGATTTTTCTTTTCCTGTATTTCTGTTCCCTTCCACGTGAATCTAGGATCTTATTTTCGTTTAGCATCCAGATACTGCAGGCTTTCGATTTTTCATAATATCCTACAAAATCGCATTCCCTCAAGGGAGCATCGAATTTACCCTCTCCAGGTACTTCGTTGAGTCTGAAAGTTTTGAGGCCGAAAGTCCTGAAATAAGCTATATCTGGTTTCTTACCGGTTTGCATTTCGGAGGGGATTCTGACTTGGATTTTGTAGAAGAACATCGATTTCGGATATGATTTGCAGTAGTTGTAGTGGTCATCGAATTACTTATTGAAATATTCTGTCCCATTGTCGGACTCTACGTTTTTCATCTTTCGTTCAATTCAAGTTTCGATCAGTGCTTTGTATTTTAGGGAAGTTATACGTCTGTGTGCCCATGACCCATCAACGGTAGAGGGTTGATATAGCTAAATACCGTGTTGATAGCTAAAAAAGGATAACTTAATCTTAAGACTCGAAAAACCCAAACCGACAAAGGAAGCGTCGGAAACGTACTAGAGGTGCGATCGTAGCCGAGTGCAACCAACCAGGCCGAAGACCTGTCATCATGTTGTGCAACACATACAAGGGCAACCTTGTTTAGATTAATGTGAATTTGAGCCTACATAGTATTTGTCAATTCTCGGCCTGGTGAGGCCTTCTGAGTAAATAAACGGTTTTTAAGAATACATCTGTCTGTCTGTTTGTAGCCTGATAACGCGATAATTTTCAAAGAAATTTTTTAATTGAAATTTTCTGTCATATACTTTTTTGGTTCAAAAAGACAGCGGAGCACGAGATACGTGATGAGGATTTTACCCGTTGAAACCTGAGAAGCTTCAGAAAAGGGAATTAACAAATAAAAAAGTATATTCGTGAATGGTTTGACTTTTAAGTTAATATGGTCTATGCAGAAATATGGACATACGGAAATAATCTGATAATAATAAAGAAGTATCGTTCCTTCATAAAGCCGCGGAGCAGGGGGCTCATATCCTCTTCCTGAATGTTAACATCAGAAGTGAGTAAAGTGCATTACTTCATGTAGATGCCTCACTTTTGAAAACCCCAGCAAAGAAAGCACAGGTTGGAAAAATTCCGCCTACTGCTCCCCGACAAGAAAATGCACGGAAACTTTCACAGAAATATAGATCATCAGCCGTTGTCGACGGAGCGAACATTTGGTTTCCTCCGATCATCAGGACATAATTCAGGTACAGAGGGTTTCATTTTCGCGTGCCAACATGGTGCCATTTCCATCTTAGTAAAGCGTAACCGCATTTTACGTCAAGAAGTTCTCAGCGATAGGTGCAGAGCGTGTCATGCACGCACTGAGTACCTAGTACATATACTATACAGGTGTCTCACCTACGCAGGAATAACGTATGTCTCGATTGATTAGAAAAATATTCGAACTTTATTATAAAATTCAGTGAAAACCATTAAAGTAATCCCTTTCTTAATTAAAATATTTAATTTGAAATGCAACTGTTTTTGGTTGAATTTTATTCTTTTTTTGTTGGAAAATTCGACAATTTGGGTGAAAATGCATATTCATATTTTGAAAATTCAATTCTTTGTTAAAAATTTATTTGTCTTGTTGAAAGTGTAACTATAATATCTTAAAGGCATCCTTTTCGGTCGAAAATTCAAATATTTGGTTGAAAATTGGTGCTCTTTATTTTAAAGTTCATCTTTTTGATAGAAAAGTCATCTTTCTTGGTTGAAAATGGACTTTTCTACTGATTATTAAACTATATTCTAACAAATTCGTATTTATGGGTTAAAAATTTAACTTTTTGGTTAAAAATGCAACTGTTTTTAGTTGAATTTTAATGTTTTTTTAATTCTACAATTTGGTTGAAAATGCATCTTTGAATGATGAAAATTCAATTATTTGTTTCAAAATTAATTTTTTTAAACATTCATCTCTGCAGTTGAAAATTTGAATCTTTTTTTAAACAAACAATTTAACTATTCCATTTTTGTTTGAAATTTTATCTTTTTTAGTTAAGAATTTAATTGTTTGTTGGAAAATTGATCTTTTTTAGTTTAAAAACTCAATTATTTGGATAAAAATTCATGTATTTTGTTGTAAATGAATCTTGTTTGGTCGAAAATTATTCTACTTGGTTAAAAATTCACCTTTTGTTCAAAAATTCAACTATCTGGTCTCTTTTGGTAAAACATCTGTTTTGGTTCCAAATTCAAATAATTTGTCGAAAATGCAATATATTTCGCCTTGAAATCTCAAGGGTGGCCGAAATAGTCCAAAAGTGTTAACGTAGTTTCTGAACGGCCAGGAAAAAGGATGCAGGAGATTCAAAATTAAAGTGAGCCAATAAGATTATGGATGTAATACCAAAATGTAAACATCCAGGAAGATAAACTGCGTGTAAAATAAACATCTGTTGTAAAGAGCAAGTTTTATGTAGCATATAAGAAGCATGTTATTGGGCCATTTAGCGTAATAGATGGTTGCCGCTTTTATGCCGCGAAAAAGTTTCAGCCAGTACGGTTCTTCCGACTTTCACACCCGACGACGGACGCACCCTGTACACAGGTACGACACAGGTACTTACTAACACGCGTGGCACCTACGCGTCAATTTAACAGTGACCAATCGTCGCCCCCGCAGGAGGAAATGGGTTGCAAATCGGAGAATCAGGATTTATTACGCAATTAAATGTTCCTGGCTTACGACTTCCTCCACGATTCCTCGCACTATACACTCGTCAAGCGTAGGTCTTTCCGCTTTCCGCGAGTCCTTCCGAAAATCAGGATTCTTTACTGAGGTGGTTCTTATTTGACCTTATTTGGAAATCTTTTGCTCCTACTCGCGATTTTGGTGCGAATGCCTGAAATAGAATGTCCTCCAAATTATATCCAAATTTGTATTTTGATCTTGGAACTTGAAGTTTCCCATAAGATTAACATGGAGAATGTTTGGAAGGATTTTTTTTAAAAACGTAAAAGTCAAATTGTGTAACAAAATTACACAAAAGGAGTTAAAATGAGAGAAGTATGTTCCTAAACAACAGTATAGTCTGCTCATAGGAGACAGTTATATAACTAAGGAAAAAAGAGGTAGAAAAACAGAAAATAGATAACCAAACCACCTCGCTCTCTTTGCTTTATTATTTATCCATCTTTTTTGTACTACTGAGATTAGAGATTAGAGATTTAGAGTAGTAAGAGTGATTGTATTCGATATACTAAATTTTTACTGTTTGTCCAATGTGTTTATTAATAAAATAATCATTTATGTGCTTTAAGATCAATATTTCATAAATAATTATAAAGAGTTTTTTTGTAGTTAGTGATTTTTAGCTTCTTTTAACGTTTTGACTTTTATGAACGATCAAAGAAAATCTCGTCTCTTATTAGATTCAAGGATAAAAACAATAAAAGGATCAGTTTTTCATCATAGTTTGAAATTAAAGCTTCTTTTCTTTTATTTTCACCATAAATTTCATACAGGTTGCCAGTTTTTAAATTCTTATAGGAAGGAACAATATTTTTTAATTGATGGGGATTGTTGTTTAAACAATTGAAAATATGTACAAAAGTTCTCAAAAATATTAAAAGACCAACACATATACCAACAAATGTAAATAGTACCTTAATAAGTAATTTCAAATTCATATGTACATTTGCAATTAATATTAGCATAAGATCGAAATAATTCCTAGTAGTTTCCTATTAACCATTCCCATGTTAAGGAAGCCTAAAAGGCTTTGAAACATTTTGGACCCTAGTAGTATAAAAAATACGGATAAATAATAGAGAAAAGACTACACTGTTGTTTAGAAACATACTTCTAACATTGTAATTCCTTTTGTGTAATTATGTTATACAAAATGACTTTCTTGTATATGTTTTTTGAAAACTAATTTTTTTAACATACTACTCTTTAAGCCTTCTTGTGCAATTTTGTAAACTTTAAAAAACATGGGGAAATTGTGTACAAACTTTTAATTTACGTAACTTGTTAAGTTTTTATTCAAATCAATCATCCACATAAAACGATAATCTCTATGTATCTAATGCTTAAAATATCCTAATTTTAAAATACTTCAAATTTTCAAAATTGCAAAAATGACGAATCCAGCAACAATAAATTATTGTCAAGTAAATGGTGGACAGAAAAATAAATATTTTGAAAAAAATCCAAGATGGCAGTCGATTAAATAGTCCAAAAGTAGCTCGTATTTTAAGTTTTCAAATAAACATCTTTAAACTTCATTAACAAAATAATTGTGGCATTAGAAATCATTCGATGATCCCAAATGTCAAAAATTTTGAAAATATCCAGGATGACAGTCAATTAGAAATTCCAAAAAAGCTCAGTATATTTTTTACTTGTAAAATGTTTTTAAAATTTGTTTATATTTTTAAAGTTTGCTATAAAAAGTAGTGTGGCATCAGAAATCATTCGATGATCCCAGCAGTTCAAAATTTAAAAATATCCACAATGGTAGCCAAAGAAATATTCCAAAAATATTTAATTGCTGCAACTTTGCTGGAACAAAAGTTTGACCTTAGTAATAATTATCCTATGATTTCAGAATTCCCAAATTTAAAAAAATCCCAGATTAACAGCCATCTTGGATTTTTTCCAAATTCTGGACTTCTCGGATCATAGGATGATTTCTAAAGTCATACTTTTTTTCTAGCAAAGTTTAAAAATATTTGATTGACCATTGCAGAAATGAGCTATTTTTAGAATATTTAATTGGCCACCATCTTGGATTTTTTCAACATTTTTAACTTCCTTGTCCACGATTCACGTTACAATGATTTTTTAGTTTTTGTACAATCTTTGAATATTCTATGTTAGTAACTATAGAAAATTGAATTTTTCACCCTAATTGTTGGGTTTGCCATCTTGGTAATTTTGAAAATTTCAAGTTTTTTTTAAATTATGATATTTTAAGCATTACGTAGAGATTATCGTCCTATGCAGACGATTAATTTGAATAAAAAACTGAAAAAGCTACGTAAAGTAAACGTTTTTGCACCATTTTCTCCATGTTAATCATATGGGAAACGATGGGTAAATGTTAACAGATTTGGATAGAATTTGGAATACCTTTAATTTTTGGGCATTCCTACCAGAATCGCGTGTCGAAGAAAACGATTTCTAAAAAGATTAAAATTAGGACCACCCTATTGTTCACCTTTTCTCTAATTCGGGAGAGTGATGCACATTTCTTATTGTTAGTCACTGCTAAACTTGGAGAAGCCATTTCGCCGTGTGAAAATTTATTGTGAGGGATTCCAAAGACGTTGACGAATCAACTAACGAAATAGAAATCCGTAACCGCTGTTGAATATTTATTTGATTGGAAGTACATTTATGAGCGAACGATTGCCATTTAGGGACGTAAGTCAAATTCTTGAATACAAAAAAATGATAAAATTCGGAGAAAGGATTTCCTGGTATTTTTCTTAGTTTACATTTTTTAATCAGAATCGTTCCAAATTGAATGATGCTGAATTTAAATCACAATAGCAAAACCTTCAAAAATGAGTTAGGAATGTAACTTTAAAAAAATAAAACAATTTCAAAATTAAAAACATTCATTTTAAGTGAGTATAAGTGAAAAATGTTCATTCTGGAGATTTCGGAAGGCAAATTTATTTTAAAATGTTTCAAAGCTTATAATTTCGAACTCAACACATTCAAAATTAAATGATTTTGTAGCCTAATATCTAAAATTACAAGAAAATTATAAAAATTGCTATTTTTAACTAAAACATTCAATATTGCACAATTAAAAATTCTTATTGTTTGTAGACTAGCATAATTGGGCGATTTACAATTCAACATAATAAACTTTTACATTTTCGAAAATAAACATTTAGAACTGTACATTCTTAAATTGTGTGGCGTCATTTTTTTAATATAACGGTACAAGAGTGAAGAAAATTGGGAATTTTTTATTTTGTGTTTGAATGAAATTTTTATCTTATATTATTATTAATAATCATCATATTATTCATCATTATTATTAATGAATCACATGAATAAATCGCTAATAAAATAGAATTAATTTTGACAGTGGCTTGAAATTTATGATTCATTTAACAGTTTACCTAACAATTTAACAGATTATAAGGGCCTATTTGAAATTAATGTAGGTGGAATTAATAGCAGAACTACTTTTTAAACTTTTGTAATTTTTTATATCCTGGGTTCAAATTTATCTAATTTGTCCATATTTGTTACTAACCAACAATTTGAACTTGAAATTTCGATTTCTTATGACATCTGAAACTCATTACTATGTCACATAGGTAATTCTAAGATACGAAAATCTTTGAATCGAGGTTACAGTTGGTTGTTTCAGAAAAAATTAATTAATTCAAATATATTTTAGCTTATTGATTTGGGTTTTCAGTTTCTGCGAACGAAACTAGAAAAAATATGTATAAAACATTTTTTTAAATCTGAAACAATTATTCCATTAACCAAATAAAAAAAAGTAATATTCTTGTTGGTATTTCAAAAACTCTATCTCTATGTTTATAGTGAAAAAATCAGATAACTGAAAGTTACGTAACAATGAGGGGGTGTGGATGTAATAGTTCATTGTTACGGTAGTGTTACATGGATGAGACAGGGCCCAAAAATCGTACAAAAAAGCGTTACGTAATATATGGACGATCCCTAACGGAATAGAACAGGTTAGTAAAACAAATGCTGGAATTTTATATTTCATTAATCATTGCTCAAAACAATTATAAACAAATACACTTTAATCTCATTTGTATCATATATTTGCTACCGTCATGTAATGTCGTTCTTTCACTTAACGAAACCACTTTAGTAAGACGTTTTATGGTAAATGGCATCAATTGAAAAATATATGCTTCATAAATTTTCTTTATCTTGTCTAGTAAGCTGGAAAGCACCACATGTGGTAATTAACGTTCGCTAATTACCGGTACGTGTGGATAAGCCTATTGGATGATGGTAGAGGGTTCGTCGTTGTGTGTTATGATTCGCCACACCGTAAACGCGCGATTCATGCTGGTAATTCAGACATCAGTTACGCGCGAATGAGCTCACACGAGACTTAGTCTTCTGTATTGAAAATGACAGGTACTTGTCGGTTCACTTCGAAGTTCGATAAATCTTCATTTAGTAATGAAGATGAGAAATTGTTCAAATTTATCAAAAATATATCTTTATATGCATCTTAAAGATGCTTCCTTCTAATATTAAATAATAGCCTTGGTGGAAATTATAGTAGTACGCCCGGACTGGGAAATCTTTGATGATAAATTTCTTCAGTACTGGCACACTATTGGCTATACAATAAACTCTGGGTTATAAAATCAGTGCATATTAGGGACATATTCTTGACCCGATTAAGTAACATTTTTCATTCCATGCATTTCTGCAAAAGGAAAGAGCGAGAAAAAGTTTGGTATCACATGTATGCAGAATTAAACGGTTTTCGTCCGTTACTTGAAATCCGTCGGAAAATTTTAAAGAAGATCACAATAACAAAGTGGCGATGATTTTATTGAAAAATTAAAAGCAGATTTTCACCAAAAAACCTTGACACTTATGTTTTTTACCAATTTCTTATTGAATTTGACCTTTTATAAGGAAGACATCCCCTGATTTTTAGGCGGCCAAACCATTTTTGCGTGGCTGAGAACTTATTTTTCTCAAAATATAATTTTCGATCTTTTCTGGTAAGCAATGCAACATATCAAAAAAGGGCGAGAGGCATTTTTTGTAAACATTTTGAAATAAGCCAATTTTTTTAGCATTTTTCCAAATCTGTCGTTGTTTGTAAGGAAAATGTGAAAATTCAATTTTTCGAAAAAAATTCATGTGGCCACCAAAATGATTAGGCCCACATAAAGTACGTAGGATGTCTTCCTTATAGACGGCCAAATTTAACAAAAAATAAAAGTATGTCTTTCTTTCTGAAGACCAACTTTTTATATTTACAAACAAATCGTCGCCACTTTCTTTATTTTAAACTTTTTTCCAACGAATTATGAAAGTGGACTTAATTGTATTGAAAAAAAGTTTTAAATCGTTGAATTTTAATTATTACCTACATATTAAGTAATTAAGTAATTACAATGTTTATGTGGCAAAAAAAAGGTGTTTTTAAACATTCAGTGTTATTTAGACAACGTATATTATATTTTTAACCATATAATACAAACACACACTACCAAATAATAACTGTCCATCCAAAGAAATTAATTTTTAAGAAAATACATGGATTTTCAACCCAATACTTAAAATGTTAATTATAGAAAAAATAACAAAAAATGGAATAGTTTAGATTTTAGGTAAAAAACATTTAATCAAACAGTTAAATTGTTAATTAAAGAAAAATAATCATTTTCAATGGAATAGTTCAATTTTCAACTTAAGAAATGAATTTTCAACTAAAATGATAAATCTTCAAACCAAAAAGAGAATATTTAAACTTTCAGTTAAAATTAATTTTTAACTAAAATGATGAATCTTCAACAAGAATAGTTAAATTGTCAGGTAAAAAATTAATGTTCAGTTTAAAAAATGTATTTAAAACAAAACAAAATTTTTTAACCAAAGTTGAATTTTCAACTAAAAAAGATTAATTTTCAAACAGAGGAATAGTTGAATTTTCAGTTCAAAAAATTAATGTTTAACAACAACAAGACGCATTTTCTACCAAAGAGATGAATTTGCAAACTAAACTGACGAATCTTCAACCAAAAATTGAATAATTCAACTTTCAGACAAAAAAATTAATTTTCAACAACAAAAAAACGCATTTTCATCAAAATAATTCAATTTTCAACTGAAGACATGAATTTTCCACTAAAATGAGGAATCTTCAACTAAAATAGTTAAATTTTGAGTTTGAAATAAAATATATTTTCAACCAGAAAATAAAAACAAATTTGCAACAAAATACTTGAATAATCAACCCAAGAATTGCATTTTGAACCAAAAAAGGTGAATTTTCTACCAAAAGAGATGAGTTTTCAAACTAAAAAGATGAATTTTCAACAAAAGAGTTTAATTTTCAACCAAAAAAGATTTTTCAGTCAAGTGAGAAGACAAACTTCAACCAAACTGTTGCTTTTTGAAAGTTTTTTTTCAACCACAAAGTTGAATTTCCAACCTAAAAAGATGAATTTTCAATAAAACAGTTAAATTTTCAACCAAAAAGAATGAGTTTCTAAAAAAGTTGCTGAATTTTCAACCAAATAATAACATTTTTAATCAAAAAGATGAATTCTCAATCAAAAAACAAATTCTAGACTCTTCAACTAAAAAGTATTAAATTTCAATAAAAGATTGAATGTTTTAGAAAATTGTTAATTGTCGGGTGGATGAAGAATTATAATTTTCCTATATATGGTTATAAATCCCTATAGCTGTAGACATTATTTTTTACCTTAAAGTGTTTCATTAGACTTACACACCTCATGTAATCGTTCAAACTTAATACACCGGTCACTTCAAAATCCCATTTAATTAACATGGGGAAATTTTGATTTTCGAAAAATTGAACTCATACTTCAGGATTTCATCGAAACATGTCAAGTTTTTTAGAGATTGAAGAGGAGTGGCTACGAAATAAAATTATACTAATAACTTTTATTTTTAACCCACCCTTACCCCCCGTAAAAATGTATTTTGTTGGGTCATATTTGAAACACTGTGGGTGGAAATGGTTCTCCGGAAATGGAAACTTTGGGGGGAGGGGATGACTTGCCGTTTAGAGTGAAAAAAATTTTGCAATGCATTTTTGGACCACCCTAATGTATACGAACAGGACTTGGATGTAGCATAACAACTGATTCTTGACAGTTGCTACTCATGAAAATTCATGACAGACAATTGATCCTGAGAATCGGATCATTTTGATGCGCAATTTGCATTTACTCTGCAACAACTGATACTAAGCTTATAACGCGATACGTACTAGGCCAGTATTTATTATTAATGTGGGCCCAGTGTACTGAATCGGTACATTAAGCTATTCGCATCGTACAATTCACACTACAGACTTGGTAACAGTTTTTGACCATTATTATGTCAGTAGTGTACCAGTACAGTACTATTTAACAGTTTAAAATTAATTTTCATTCTGAAACGATCAACTTTCGTACTACGTAATATGTAATGTCAAGCCCGTAAAATTTATGATCACGTCTTTTTAACACTTTGCAATAACATAGTGAAACGTATTTGAAATTGCCCATGCTTTTGTCGTGGCTCCGATGCCTGTTAATTCGGCCAGGAGTGAAAGTGTCGAGTACATATGAGAGTAATAATACAATTATTGTATTATAACTGGTGTTATAAATTATACCAAATGTACATGTAACGCTTTATTACTGACATTTGGCGAGTATAAGTAAGTATCATAGATCTTGAGTCCATGTCTATTATAATTTATAATTATAATTAGACTTCATTTCTCTTCACGTGCAAAATTTGAAGAAGACAAAAGCGTTGGTGCTAGGAAATCCTGTAAACTTTGATCCAGCAAAGTAGCATTTACATGATTTATAGTTACAAGCTAGAATCAAGAGGTAATTTATTTAAAGTTGCTACATAAGCAGCATGGGAGTTGGTTATCAGATAAAGCCGTGATTCATCACATCTGCGAATCTTAAAAATTATATTTTATTTCTTAAGAAATGTAATATGGATCTTGAATATGTACATTTTACAGAATCCTTGAGATAACCTTGACCTTGTGTTGAATCGAGTGCCGATTTTTAAAATCGTTACGAATTACGAAACGAGTGCGATGATTTAACGCCATTGTATCTTTCATTGACGTTAAATCACGATTCGATTAACTTTCTGCTGAGCGAGAGCTTATCGAATATCTTTACGCCTCTTCTTCTTCAACCTATCGTTCTACCTTTTTACGCGTTCCCGAATGCCAACGTGGGTGTGCGAGTACGTTTCTCGCGCATTACAATCGCGTGCTACACGAGGTGCTACACGAGTCAGAGACTTCGGTCACGTTTTCTTCTGACTGATTTTTCGTTTTTGTTTTCACAAAAGTGTGGCAATTATTTGCTTTAATCTGAACTGAAAAGATTTCAATTGACATGTAGCAAAAATTAACTTTCATAAGAGCCTGATTTTCCATATAAGGGGCCGTCCATAAATTACGCTACCAATTTGGGGGTGGGGGTCGCGTCAAAACTACGGTTGGTAACAAGACTTGACAAGATTGGTTGAAATATTAATTATTTTTAAGAAAATTCGACTATTTTATAAAACAGTAATTGCTTTGGTCCAAAATTCAACTATTTGGTTGAAAGTTGAACTACTTTGTTCAAAATTCGTTTTTTTGTTGTGGTTTGAAGATTTATCTCTTTGTTTGAAAATAAATCTTTTTACATGAAAAGCTAACTATTCCATTTCTTGTAAAAAATTTGTATTTTTAATTGAAATTTGATATTTTATATTTAAATCTTCAACTATTTGGTTGAAAATTCATGTGTTCTATTTAAAATTCACGTGGTTTGTCGAAAATTCATTATTTTTGGTCAAAACGCAACTGCTTGGTTGAAAATTAATCTTTTTTGGCTAAACAATTCCACTATTTGGTTGAAATGCGTTTTTTTTTCGTGGAATTCAAAATTTTTTTTATCAAAATCTTTTTTGGTTGAAATATCAACTATTACATGTTTCGTTGAGAATTGATATTTTTTGGTTGAAAACCCATCTACTTCATTTAAAGTGCAATTATTTTGTAACATTCATTTTTTTTAGGTAAAGATCCACAATTTTAGTTAAAAATTCAACTATTTGGTATAAAATACAACTATCTGGTTGAAAATAAACTCTCCTTTTGAACATTTATATTTTTGTTCAAAATTCAACTATTTGTTTCAAATTTTAACTATTCAGTAGAAAATGAACTTTTTTGTTGAAAAATAATTTTCTCCGGTTTAAATATTCAATTATTTTGCAGATAATTCGTCTTTTGCCTTGAAAAATGAACAATTTTATTAAAAATGCATGTATTTGGTTAAAAATTAATCTTTTCTGGTTAACAATTCATTTTTTCTGCTTAAAAATGTACCTTTTTTCTCTGATAATTTAACTACTCCACTTGTGGTTGCAAAATTTTTCTTTGCAAGTTTCAAATTCAGCTATTTGGTAGGAAATTCATGGATTTCGTTGAAAATTCATCCTTTTGTTCAAAAAACGAACCTTATTTGTTGAAAATTCATATTCTTACTGGAAATTCAACTAATTGATTGAAAATGCAACTGTTGTTGGTTGAATTTTAATCTTTTTTATTTGAAAAGTCGTCTTATTTCGTTGAATTCAACTGGCTGAAAATTATCTTTTTTTTTTGTTGAAAGTAATATTTTAAACTGAAAATTTAAGTGTTCCATTTTTTGTTGAATACTTATTTTTCTTAGTTAAAAATTCAACTATTTGGTTAAAAAATTAAGTATTTTGTTGAAATTTCATCTTTGCAGGTTGAAAATTCGGCTTGTTGGTTAGAAATTTAACTATTTTATTACAGTCATATTTATTGGTAGAAAACACAACTGTGTTGTTGAAAATTCGTTTTTCGGAATGAAAATTAAACTATTTGGTTGAAAGCGCATTTTCATAGGTTAAAAGGGAAGCTATTTGTTAAAAAATTTAGTTATTTTTGTGATAATTCAACTATTTTATTAGTCATCATTCTTGTTCGAAAATTTAACTGTTTTGTTAAAACTTCTTCCCTTCGGATTGAAAATCAACTATGGAAGAAATAGTATATTGCACAACTAGGGTTGAAAGGCTGTGATTGCAACGGGTGTGAAGTTTGCTGCCCGAGCGAAGGGAGGGCATCACTCACACTTGTTGCAATCATATAGCCTTTCGATCCGAGTTGTGCACGTTATTTTTCATCATACCTTTATTGGAGATCGACTTTCCTTTCTTCGGGAACCGAATTCATTTCGTTGAGCATAATCGACTATAATATTTTGACAGTAGACATGAGGTCACAGTAATACAAGAATCTGAATTTTAATAATAACTGAATTTCATTTTTAACTTAAATTAAGTAAATCAATTAATTTCAACTATAAATTGGTCTTAAAGACCGTGTCTCTGTCTGAAATATGAAGTAATACAATGAACAACTGGTAGGTATATTAATTTTCGAATGATTTTCAGTCGTGCGATCTGAAATTCATTTGAGCTAGCAGAAATGCGTGCGCGAACTGCGATGCGCGAACACTTAGGAAAAATGTCGATTGACGGGTAGATCTCGGTAAGTTGGAGATGTGTATATTTGAGTCGTTTGTGAAACGTTTTCACTTAAATAAAAAAAAAGTATTTTAAAAATGGTTGAAATCCAGAAATTATAAAAAACCAGTGTTGATCGCTGCCTGTTTAAATCCATGTGTTGGACATGTGCGTCGTTTGTGAAAAGTTTTTTATGACTTAAAGCTGAGACAAATTCCAAGGAATACATTATCGTGGAGGTAAAGAAAAGTTCAAGTTTTTACAAGAAATAAATTTCCTTACCTTATTTCTATCATTTTTATCATATTTTATAAGTAGAGTATGTTATAAACTCCGAAAACATTAAGCGAAGGTTTGACGGGGTGTCAACAATATTTGCGTCTTAAATTAACCTAAAAATTTCATTTTACGTGCATAAAGTGGTTGACTTTCAACCAAGGGAGTAAATGAATGTCATATTACAATCATCAGTTGACTTTCAACCGGCGAATGATCCTTTTGGTTACATTTGCAATTCAACCTACTTTTTTTACTGAAATTCAGATTCTTGTATGACTGTGATGCTACGAGCCGCAGAAAGAAATTATCATTCCAAATTAATAAATTAAATATATGAAAATGACTGTTACAAGGGTTAATGTCATTCATCCCATTTACTTATTTTTTTCGCGTTCACTCCTTGAGTCTCAGCAGCGTTGAAATTTGAGCACTTCGAAAAAAAATCACTCATAATAAATGTAAACGCTTTTGGAAAATTATCCCAACTGGCTTTAATGTTTCCAGACATACTGATACTCAATGAAAATAAATCCTTTCAGCTAAAAAACGTTGATGATTAATTATTTCGATTATTTTCATTAAACTGTCCATGTTTTTTCTTCAGTTTTGAAGGACGTCACACCATGCCCTAGTAGCACGGAACGTTCAAGGAACGTTTTGCGGGCACCTTCGGAACGTTCCAGGAAAGTTCCCGGGAGGTGTAAAATGTCCGGCGGTTGGGAATGGTCCAATGGAACGTTCCAGGAACGTTCCATTGGGACCTGAGGGGAAATTTTCCATTATTGTTATTTTTAACAAAAATTATCTCGTAAACTGTAAGAGATAGGGTAAAATGGATGTAATTTTTTATTTTTGAGTACCGCATATACTATCTATAATATGATATCCATATCATGAACTGACATCTAGTTTGACCTATCACTTACGGTTTACGCGATATTTATTGATAATAATAACAATAACAGTCAATTTTGTTGGAAACGTTCCAGTGGAACGTTCCTTGAACGTTCCTAACCGGCGGACATTTTACGCCTCCTGGGAACGTTCCGCTGGAACGTTGCGAAGGTGTCCGCGGAACGTTCCGTGCTATTAGGGTGTGTTTCATGCCATGAGGGCGCCACTTGTTTCGTTAAAAGAGTCGACCTTTCCGGTTGATATTTTGTCGCTTTTTAATAAATTATTATAAATTATTAAATTAACAAAATTAAGATTTAATTTCACATTTAAATTCTTTGGGAGTCAAAGTTTATAAAAATCTTAACTATAAGGCAAACAAAATTTTGGTGGATGACCCTATTGAAAAAAAATCACATTAAGTTGTATCACAGGGCAATGACATTAAATTATCTGATCAATAAACGATCAGTAAACGTTCCGTGATTTAGGTTGTGCAGCGACAGATGACACTCTGTACGCAGCTGTAATTTTCTTTTCATCGATCTCATTTCTCTACGCTTCCTTTGCTCTCTTCTTACCCTTAATTTTTCTTTCCCGCCTTCATATTTTTCCCTCTTCCTTATTTGCAGCAACTGCCCATTTCTACTTTTAGAACTACCCATCTTTTTAGAGTTGCAAAATTCGGCAGAACTACCCGTTAGAATATGCCCCACGCGAAGAAGTATTTGAAATTTTTTTTGCATTTTTCTACAAACAATACATTTCAGTTTCCTGCTCTTAAATCTTGCAAGAAATTAACAAATAAATGTAGAAAAAAAATGATAAACAACTTTGGTAGGTTATTATTGATCATATCTTTACACCATTGCTTCAAATGAATTTTATAATACAAATTAAAATGAAACTTCAAAAATTATAAAGGTATATTTATCTATAATCTAAGTGCGATATATTTCTATTTAACATTAATTGATTGATTAATTGATGTTCCTTATAGATTTTCCTTACTTATTCAAAGCTATAAATTACCCGCTAGAACCTGATAGGACCCCCATCAGTTTGTTCTAGACTAGGAAATTCTGGTTGGGCCATTCCCATAATAAGTCTCCATATTTTACATTTAACTGAATTGTATGTTTTTTAATGTTAAACATATAGATCTTTAAGCAATTTTGTGCTTGTCGGATATTTATGTGCTCTACCTCCTTTCTGTATTTATTTTATTCCCTGACTGAGACCTATGTACGCAACTTTGTCCCAACAGCGGCCTTGACAAAAGTTCCTTTACGAACCAAAGCTTTTCTTAAATTACCATAATGATAATATATTACAATAATATAATAATATAGTATATAATATACACTGTAATATAATGATACTGAATCTATCGGTATTATTATATATAATATATATGCGTATATATATATATATATATATTTACGTTGTTCTTGTATAGATTCTCTACGATGCCTATGATTGGCCAGAGCGCTCCATGATGGGAATTGCTCGAACTTTTCCATGCTACTTTTCTATGCTTTTCCATGCTACAATCAGCCAACTTTACCTGATGCACCTTTCAATTTGTGACTCATGCAAACCTCATTATATTTGACTTGACTCCGACATCATCAGGTACTGCATTTTCCGAGCTTATCTGCACCTGCATTTCTGTGAAGGACGGTTTATCTACAATTTACCGTTTCAAATAAAACATACATATTTTGTGTGGAAAGCTTACTGAGTTTGGGTGATGATCCTCGATCTTAACATCAGAGTCACAAGATCTTTTTTTGAATGAAATACTCTGTACAAATCGATAAATACGACCAATGTTATAAATTATTTAAATGAGTGGTTGTAGAGAATTTTTATGTGTTTTCTTTTTAGAGGCAAATACGTTTGTTCGTTTTAATTAACCCAAATATCAATTCATATTCAATTCATATAAATTAATACTACTAGTTGCATCCATAATTCAGCGGAGGTCTTGTCATAGGCTCTTTTAGCATACTTTTAATATACAATTAATAATTAACATTGCATGAGCATTTTCTAAGCAACTAATTATCTTAAACTTTTAAATGTATTTCGAAAAACGTTAATCAGAAGAAAAAAATATTTTTATGGATGAGAACCTGCATTGCAGTGACGTCACGGTCACCCAGAGGCCAAGCGTATTGTTGGGAAAAGTAAGCAAAAAAAATCGAAGGGTTGAATACAATGGACCGGTCGTAACCGTTCTCGCCCCCGCTCCCATTGTTGCCATTAGGACTCATAATCACCGCTGCTACCTACCTCCTAGCTTCAATTTTGAAATTTACTTGTTTAAAGTATTAAAAGTGGACTTAAATATTATTATTCTGATCTGAAAATTTGAAAATATATTCTATGATTGTGGAGGAACAATTACAAGAAGTTTCATCTCAAAATCATTCCCTTAAGCATGTCAAATTGTACACTGAAGTTGAGCTCATTTTATACTGATAATTGTTAATGCAAATGAGTTGGTCGTTTTTTTTAACAGGAACGTGCATTTGCTCCAGTGCAAATCGTCTGATCTATTTCCGAAGTTCTTTCCAGGATATTTTCAGCTTTTACTTTATTTGTTCAGAAATCGCACACTTGTACAGTTAATCTAATTTTATAGCGTAACCGTTGATAATACGTCTTCAACTGTTAGGACCTTTTTTGTGCACTATAAAATTGTGAACATTTTTTATAGTAACCATTTTCGACCTAAAGTCAACCGTTCTCAGGTTATTTTAAAAAACATGTTATTGTTTAACACTTTCCATCATGGCGGCCGTTGCCGTACACATATGGTTGGGGACCTTTTACAGTATCTTTATAGAGCCATCCCCAGCGTATCTGTGAAAAAAAATTCTACCTATCCGAATTTTTTTTTTTTAAATCCTTCGTTGACTGGACTATATAGCCAGTCGGGTATGAGCACTGTGATCTGTTATTTCTCAAGTGTGCAAGTGAGCGCCAGTGCATGACAACACGGCTCTCGCTCTCACACTTCTCCTACGGAAAGCTTGGTTATAAAGGTGCAATTACCGCAGTTAAAATTCAAGGGGCTTTGTACAGCATGATCGGTCTCCTTATTATTACTTCGTTATTTTGAATACAGTCGCTGCAGCTCCCTTTCTAAGTCTTGATACCTCTCCTTCTTTTCCTTCTCCTAGGCAGTGATGTTGTAGTCGGCCGGAGCCGAAAATTCGATAACGAACATGGTTCGTTTTTCGAAGTCAAGGTGAACTATTTTAGGCCTCAAGTGCGCAACTGAAAAAATTGTCGAGAATATAAAGTTCAAGAATATGGGGCACTTCTCATTTTCGACAATTGACTCTGTTTCCCTAGGAGCGTCTAGCGGAGCGGTATTACGGCTAATGCCGTATTTGTGACAGAGATAATAAAGCACTATTAGCGCCGCATTGTGCCTTTGGATAAAGGTCGTTCTTGCATGAGTTGGACAACAAGATATGGACAACTAGATCCAGGTGATTTAAGAAAAGCAAACGTGAGCTCATACGACATCGAATGATCCTCCAACTCGAAATGGATACGATTGGATGCATTTCGCTCACCCCTGATAATGTAGTCAAAGCCGAGTGTTTCAGCAGGCTCTTTCGCCGCTTTGTACACAAATGCTCCTTTGCCCTCTTCATCGTGCTTCCTGACCATTTTAAGAAGAGGGTCTCGTCCATTTGCGACTATATGTACTGTGCCCAGAATAATCATATTGTGAAGACATTCAAGATTCAGTATTCCGCAACCCCCTTGAAGGCGTGAGATGTATAGTCGCTTTTGTTCCAATGCATAAGCTTACGTGACTGGATATCAAGGGATCTGAGCTCGTCCTTTGTCCATGGAAAACTCAGAATGAATAGGGTACTACCGGGACGGCAAGCATGCTCGTTGCAAATACTGCATTCCTCGCCGAGAGTTCGGAAGACAAAATTTGCCTGATGAGATGTTTGTATCTGTTTCGGCGAGTATCCTTTATTGAAGTCAGGTCTTGAATGCGGCTCTGCAGCACGCCCAGGTATGTATAGGTTTCTTCCGCGCCAAGGTGTCGTATAGCGCTTCTGTCAACGAGCTCTAGGTTTCGGGGAGACAATTGAACTTTCCTTGCTTAAAATAAATCGTGGCCCATTTTTCTAACCCAAATTCCATTCCAATCTCCTGGGTGTATTTTTCTACAATCCCTAGAGCTAGGTGTAGTTTCTCTTTATTTTTAGCATAGATCTTAAGATCATCCATGTAAAATACATGAGTGACCTTATGCTTTCGATTTCCAGATTTGCCGCAGAAGTATCCTTCGGAATGACGATGTGTATGGGAAGTTGAATCGAAAGCTTTCCAGAAATCAATCCAGCCTATCGATAGGAAGCGCTGGTAGGATGCTGCATCTTTGCACACACACACACACACCTATCGATGAACAGGTTCTGCCGATATCCTGCTACGCTCTTCTTTGGGCCGCGTTATTATCTAGGAAGGTGAACTGTAAGTTCCACGCCTCGTATGGAAGGCGGACGTCTAAAACGAAGTGGTTGGCAAGCATAATACAATAACTGTCAGCAATTCACAACAGTTTTTTTTTTCATCAGTAACAACTCAGCTGCGAAGCTGTAACCTTGCTCTTACGGCGAGATTGTGAACTAGGAACACTCGCATTTGGAATTGCACCATTCTATTGTCGATCATTAAGGAATCAGTGTAGGGTAAAGGTTATGTTACCATTAGTGGATTACCACTTCATTTCCGTTCCGCTCCTAGAGCCGGATGAAGAAGGGGTGTAATGGTTCATGATATTTTGACGGTCGTTTCCTTAGACAATTAAACATTGTAGCTTACATAATGGTGAAGAGGCGTGATAGGCCCTTCTGGTAGATTATTGCTACCATTATGGAAATAATTAACTTGCCTCAAAAGAGAGATGCACTCCCACTCGAATCAAGGCATGATCTTTCTATTCTAGCGCTTAGTTCTGCTGGATATCACTTGTAACTGTCAGGCACTAGCTTTGAATAAACATGATCTCTTATTCGTAACCAGCAAAAATAAACGGGCACTTCATTTCTCATGGCTTCTAGGAATAATCCCAACCCTTAGATGTTTGATCCAGTGAGCCATAGAAGAGTTTTTTCATAACTTCAAACCAAAAAATCAATAATCAGTAATCTGATAGGCAGACACGTCCACTATATTTAAAATCAACACGCGTAAAGGTCTCTAAGGAAACATTAAAAAAAATCAATCATTTCGAAGTATTTATGTAAAATCATGTATTGGGTACTTGAAAAAGTTTCCGCTGCTCACTGCCATATGTGGTTATCAGTACTGTGTGCATTAGGGTAGTCCAAAAGTGCATTGGAAAATGTTTATTTAAATTTCCATGCATATATTAACAATGAGGCATATAATATGAATGAAATATCACTTCCGAAATATCACCCACATAAGTATGTTTTATCGGGTCCCGCAAAAAACCCATAAGTGAAAAAATGGGTTTTTGCTAGCTTTTGGTACTAATTATGATTTTTTGGAATTTTTTTTTTTAAATAAAACTTGTTTCTTATACATCAAATATTACCAATTTTCAATAAGAGTGAGGTAATAATTAATGTTAAGGAAAAATAATTGTTAAGAAAATTTATTATAATTGTTAATAATATTCTCTTAGAATAATGCTAGAAAATTGCAGTTTTTTTTAATTTCAATTTTTGTCCAATTTTAAATTAAAATAAGTTAAATAATTGACTAAAGTTAACAAAATTGATTGTTCAAACAAAACTAGTTATTATTAATAATATTCAATTTCAATAATGCTAGAAAATTGTTTTTTTTCTGAAATTTACAACTATTTGTCTAATTTTTACTTAGGGTGAGTTAATAATTAATTCAATACAACAAAAATAATTATTTGAACAAATTATTATTCAAAATGCAAGTTGACAAACATAAGTTATTAAACAATTTATTATCGTATGTAACTATTTTCTCTTAGATAAGTGCTAAAAAGTTGTGCTTTTTCTGAACTTTTAAACTTTTTGTCCATTTTTCACTTACTGAGGTGATATTTAATATAAGTTAACAAACATGCTTATTTAAAAA
Source organism: Andricus grossulariae (assembly GCA_011634705.1). Lineage (NCBI taxonomy): Eukaryota > Metazoa > Arthropoda > Insecta > Hymenoptera > Cynipidae > Andricus > Andricus grossulariae. The sequence goes on along the minus strand of JAABKJ010007545.1, from coordinate 190,210,458 downwards.
ATTGAATATGGTTTATAGCTATCTTTCCTTAGATAAGTTCCAAAAAGTAGCGGTTTTTTTGTAAATTCTAAACTTTGCTTTGCCTCTTGTAGTTATGAACAAATAATAAATCAACATTTGAGAGAATCATATTTCAAACAATCTCTTACTTTTTCGTGAATATAATTCTCTGAAATGAAACAGATATTTGGTAAATTGATACCTGACTTTCATTCCCTTCTTACTAGAGACAAAAGTCACAAAGAATATTTACTTCAAGTGGTAACAGAGTAGCGGAAGCAATTTCCTAACTGTAGTAAGTCTACATTTTCCCGTGAGATGTTGTATTTAATCTATTATTTGTTTGAGGTCTTTTTAATCTTTATGTATGCATATTATCATCGACCAGACGAGTTTCCTTCATGGCAGGATGGGGTGGGGGACTGATATTAAAATATGTAATAATTATATGCAATTATTCCATTTTTTATTTGTGTCTCTTGTGTAAGATAGATTTTTCGTTGAAACTAATTTTTTTTGAGCGTGAGGAAAGAAGAAAAAATAATTCACTTAAAAAAACACAATACTATTTAAAAAAATGATTCTTCTTGAGGTTCAATTATTATTTGTTCATAGCTTGAAAGTTAAAGCAAACTTAAGATTTCAGAAAAAAGGCAACTTTCTATCATGAGTCTGAGAGAAGATAGTTGAAAACAGTAATAAATTGTTTGAACAACTATGTTTGTTAAGTTGCATTATTTAATTATTTACTAAGTAAAAAATGGATTAAGGGTTGAGAAATTCCGAAAAAAACGCAAATATCTAGCATTAATAAAGCAGAAGATAATTATCAACAATGGTTGAATAATTATTTTTGCTAAATTGAATTAACTAATAACTCACTTCAAGGGGAAAGTAGACAAATGACTGAAAATGTCAGAAAATACCGCATCTTTCTGGCATTATTCAAATAGAATATTATTAACAATAATAATAATTTGTTCGAATAATTAATTTTGTTAACTTCATTAAATTATTCACGTCGCTCTAATTGAAAATTAGACAAAAAGTGAAATTTCTTTAAAAAATGCAATTTTTAGTTTTTTTTCTTTGAAGAATGCTATTAACAATATTAATAACTTGTTTGAAGAATTTTTCTTGTTAACATTTACTAATTATTACCTCAATTCAATGAAAAAATTGGACAAGAAGTGGAGTGAAGTAAAAAGTGCAGTAAAGTTTTAAATTATAATAAAGTAAAGTGGGTGCTTCGGGTTTTAATCGTATGCAAAACTACGAGTCTTGCCGACGTTTCGTGAACATTGCGTTCACTTCTTCAGGGTTGACCTGAAGTAGGTTGTGTTGTTCTTATATATACTCTCTATGATGCCTGTGATTGAACAGAGTGACCCAATGTGGAGGCTGGTCAAACCTGATTGACCAATCAGGTTCGAACAGTCTTCACGGTGGGGTGCACAGGATTGGAACCCGAAGCACCAACCTTACTTTATTATAATGGATCATCGTCAAAACATCAAATCTATTAAGTGTAAAATTAATAACAGAAAACGGCGGAAGCTCATTTAAGTAGACAGTATAGAAAAGCAACTAACACCAATTATAATTGATTAAGAAAAAGTTTCATTTTATAACGGTATTGATAACGATGACTAGTACACTGGAACTTGAATTGAATTAGTCCGGATTTACTGTTTCCGAGAATCGTTGCCGCGGCGGTTTCTGGCTGAAAATGGTGGCCCTTTAGCTCGGAAGGGGGTTACACAACCATGCGTAAGCGTTGATGTGTAACCCTGATTGCATACGTTCTATTTACGTTCACACGGTTTGGATTTACCAGTGAAAGCCACTGAAGCCATCCCGAAACCGGTGGTAAATTCTAGTTCCAGTTTAACGTTTAAAATGTATCACACCGATCACTAGCTCACAGGGTCATTTTTTTCTGCGTCAAAAAGAACAGAATGAAGTGGTTCTGTTTAAAAGCAGAACTTGCAAAAAATGACCACATAAAAAACGAGAGCTCTAGTTTTTATAAGTGTACTTACATCATTATGATAAGCGAAGTAACTAATTTGAGTTAGCCAATCATCGGGATGAAGTGTTACAGGCCACAAATCGTAAGCTCCGTCAAAATGCCTTTTATATAGCTGTAGTATTGTAAATGGCTCTCCATTGTATTCGCAATCACGAGTTAGTTTTATATCATTTCGGTATTTTCCGAGGAAGCTTGCATCTACCCTTATTTCTTCACCACCTGGAGGAACTTCGAGTCCTTCTATGCGGGCTATTGGAAGGTTAGGATAATGCGAGCTTGAAGAAGCTCCTTGGCTGATACTTGATTGTGAACTTCATTATGTAAACGTACAATTAAAATGTATAAAGTTTAATGGGACAGCATTTACGCATTTTGTTTGTATCACTTGCTAATTTATTAAACAGGTGGGTTGAAATGCATAAATTAGGTGAAGTTTTTGGGTTGTTTATATACCCCCCACGGTATATCAACAATTTAAAAAAATGGTATTAATTGTGTTATGGTACGTGTATATAACCATTTCTTACGTAACATATTTTGAAGTAAAAAATATATGTTACTTTTTGGATAATTCTAACAGTATTATTTATAATTTAACTATATATCTTAGTAGCAATTAGTAATGTCAGTATTTTTATTGAAAGTAATAATCATAAATTCACGACATAATAATAAATCAATTTACCGCCCCTGTTCGAATTCAAAAAGTGTGCAACTGAAACTTAACTTTATTTTCTTAACAAAATTTCTAGTTTTCTAGCCCAACATTTTGAACTTATTAAAAATGAACTTAATTATTATTCAAACTATCATTCTTTAGACCATAAATTATCAAAATTCCTATTTACTTATAACATGCTTCACAAACTCTTCTCGTTTTTTCATTTTTTCACTTATATGCGTTCTGAATTAATCAAACACAATAATAAAATCGAACAATTTTTTGTGAAAAGTTCATTCTTTTCGGTTAAAAAGTCTACGTTAAAAAGGATAAATTTTTTGTGGTCTTATAATTGAAAATTAACCTATTTTATGCAACATTTGTCTCTTTGGTTCGTAAATTCATCTCTTTTTCGTAGAAATTGTATCCTTTTTGGTTGAGACCAAAACAGTCCGGGTAAAGATTAGTCTGTGTCGATTCAAAATTAATTTTTTTATTGAAAAATCACATTTTCGGGTTGACAATTCAACCGTTTTGTCGATCATTCGTATTTTTGGCTCTAAAATTCAACAATTTAGTAGAAAATTCAACTATTTGGTTGAAAGTTAAACTACTTTGTCAAGAATTAATTTTTTCAGTTGAAGATTCATCATCTCAATTGAAAATTTATTTTTTTTTAACTGAAAATTTAACTATTTCATTTTTGGCTAGAAATTTATCTGCTTGAGTTGAGAATTCAAATATTTGGTTGAGAATTAATATATTTTGTTCCAAATTAGTCTATTTTGGTAGAAAATCAATCCTCTCGGTTAGAAATTCAATTATTTGATTGAAAATTTAACTATTTGATTGACAATTTATGTATTTTGCAGAAAATTAATCTTTTTTGTCAAAACCAAGATTTTTGGAGAAAAACGCAAATTGCTCTTTGAAAACTTGATATGTTTTCTTTTATAATTGAAGCATTTTGTTTAGAATTCGTGTTTTTGGGTGAAATCAAACTGCTTTTGTTAATAAATTAAAATGATTGTTGTTGCAATATCAACAAATACATTATTCATCATACTTTCATCGAAAGATCGATTTTCAATGCTTGTAGAGCGAAGCGAGGGTGGCCGAATGCAGCCGAGTTTTCTTTTCTTCTCCAGGAAGGAAAAGTGATGACGCAGCGGAATGAAAAGAAATTAAACGGCTTGTGATTGGTCGAAAACAGAATCTCTAGATTGTGACGCGATCGTTCCGTCTATCGTTCTATCTCCGTCATAATCCCACGAGCGCTGCAGTCAAGTTCAAGACCTTTACGATCGAGAGAAAACAATATCGATCTCGATATCGATTTATATAGTATTCTCATCTCTCTCCTTCACACGCGAACTTCTTTCCATTTCGGACATAATCGCACGAGTGCTACAGCCAACTTCAAGTGACTACTCTAACCTCTTCTCTACGGTCAATATTATTGTCGATCTCAACAAAATGAATTCGGTTCGCGAAGAAATTGATACATAAGTTACAGAAAAAGAACATTTGACGCCTCCTAAAATTCAGGAAAAAGCCAAAGAAGCGAGCAACGAGGCGCTGCCGCTAAAATCAAAGCAGCGATATGAAGCTACTTATAAAAAGTTCGAAGAATGGAAAACATCCCACAACATAAAAAGTACGTCGGAAAATGTAATACTCGAATATTATGATGAACTATCGAAAACTCATAAATACGCTCTATCGACGCTTTGGAGTATCCATTCTATGCTCAACACAACCATCAAGATTCAAGAAATCATCGATATAAAAAAATACCCGAAAGTGATCGCCTTTTTGAAAAGAAAAAGCGTTGAATATGTGCCGAAAAAATCCAAAGTTTTCGAGGCACAGCACGTCAAAAGATTCTTGCTGGAAGCGCCAGCTGATCTTTATTTATTGACGACGGTAAAAAATAAATGTTATAATATAAATTCTTGCTAAAATTTTAAAGTAAATCATGAAAATAAACTCAATAAATAAAACTATACGTATGATACATTACTAAAGAATGATAAATAAATATTTACAATTTTCAGGTCGCGATGATCTTCGGAGTGACTGGGGGATGCAGAGGTGGAGAATTGCCTAATATGTTGGTGAAGGACATTCAAGAACAAGATCGTTTGCTACTTGTGACGATCCCGAAAACTGAAACAAACGTCGCAAGATCATTCGTGATTGATGATCCACTTGTTGGTTACGTCAAAAAGTACTCGGCTCTGCGTTCAACAGATGTGCCAACGGATCGTTTCTTTCTAAATTTTCAAAAAGGACGTTGCACTGTACAAGCGGTTGGGATGAATAAATTCAGTGGGATGCCGAAGGAGATCGCAAATTTTTTGGTCTTGGCGGAACTCAAATTGTATACCGGTTATTCCTGTTGAAGAATGTCGGCGACTTTGCTAGTCAATGCTGGAGCAGACACGAAAACTCTGCGAAGACACGGGGGCTGGAAATCTGCTCAAGTTGCAGAAGGTTTGTTTCGAGAAACACAATCAATTTAGTTGTCTCTATGGAATAACATTGTATCTGTTTTTTTTCAGGATATGTCGAAAATTCTACTCATACGAAAGAAAATACAGGGGCGATGATAATGGGTGAAATGGATTTCACTCAAGGCCCTAGTCACATTGCTTCACCACCTTAAAAGTCCCAAAAAACTCAAGCTACAGCTGCTAAAACGTCTATGCAAAGACTTCAGAGCGACCAAGAAGAGATGAGCGATGACTTGGATCACTCAACCAAGTATCTGAACAAAACACGCGCGAATCAAACATGACAATCAGAAATAAGAACACGAATCCAATATTCAATATCCAGAATTGCGAGGTTTACATCCATAATTACGACAAATGTAATCATCGTCTATTTTACAGGTAAACTTGAGTTATCATGATAATAAATGAGTTGTAAAAATATCAACAAAATTAAAACATAACTGTCGTCAATTTTGTAATAAAATCGAAATAAAGAATAATCTGCACACAAATATTATTTATTTTGTTGTTGATATGCTTCGCCCCCCCACCCCCCGAAACCCACAAACGAGACTCCCCCTAGAAAATCGATTGCCGATGAAGATATGATGAAAGTTAAACTACTGTCTTAACCATTAATTTTGTTGGTTGAATCATGCGGTCCCGTAGAAGAGTGCTACATTACAGAAATTTGTGGGCACACAAAACGCTGCAATTCCATAGAATTCGTTTGTTTTCAAAAATCTTGCTCCCTTGCCCATCTATCTCCATTATATAATAATCTATTCTGCTAAGTAGGATGATCACCTGCAGCACATTGCCCTCATTTTTGAACAGCTCGACATTTCTGCGTTCACAATTTATCCGTAGTAACATGGCTTCGGGCGAAGTAACCTTCACTACCTCGGTGATGTCATTCAGGCCGACGGTAAGACTGCTTGAACGGAGAATATTGAAGTCATTCAAAACACCAAACATCCCTCAATCGCAAGCGTATTTATTATTTTATCAGTACGTAAAACTGGGTTAAAATGTACATGCCCAATTCATCAAGCAAATATCTTAGTTTCTCTAGCAGACCTGCTTCTGCCTAAACACCCCTATAAGTGGTATATACTCTTTTTCTCCAGTTCTTCTTCTGCTTAGCTTTTGTCGATCTAGCGATTATTCGTAATCAGCTAAAAACTAGACCCCCGTGACTTGGCACAGAAATGATGTGGTTTAAACCCTTTTCGAATGTCTCTTGGGGGTGGGGGGGGGTGATAAGACACTCCTGTTAGTAGTCACAGAAAAAAAGGTCAAACCCATTCCCCTTTCCAATGTCCCTTAGGGGCCAGGAAGGCACCCCTGCGATTAGTCAAAGAAAAAATGTTGTTTTAATTGCTTCCCCTTTCCAACGTGTATGTGGTGGGGGAGGGGCAGCCCTGCTAGTAGTCACATAAATTATGTTGTTCCAACACCAAACCCCTTTCCAACTTCTCTTCGGGCGCAGAGGGAGGCACCCATGTAAGTGGTCACATGAAAAATGCTCACACCCATACCCTTTCCAATTATATTGGGATGGGGGTGAGGCAGCCCTGTGAGTTGCCACAGAAATAATTTTGTCTAAATTGCTACCCCTTTCCAATATCTATGTGGTGAGGTTCAAAACCCTAACGCTTTCCAACATTTCCTGGGGGCTGCAAGGCACGCCTGTGAGTGGTCACATGAATAATGTTCTTCAAAACGTCAACCATTTCCAAAATCTCTTGGGGGGGGGGTGGCAAGGCACCCCTGTGTGTAGTCACAAGAAAAATGCTGTTCAAACCCCTATCCCTCTTCCACGTCTCTTGAGGGCGGGAAGGCACACATGTGAGTAGTCACAGAGAAAATGTTGTTCAAACCCATTCACCTTGCCAACGTTTATGGGTGAGGCGGGAAGGCATTCATGTAAGTGGTCACAGAAATAATCTTGTTTAAACCCTTAACACTTTTCAATGTCTCTAGGGGGTGGGAAGGTACCCCTGTGAGTAGTCACTGACAAAATGTTGTTCAAACCCAATATTCTTTCCCACTTATATTCGGGTGGGGGGAAGGCAACCCTGCGGGTAGTCAAAGAAATGATTTTGTTCAAATTCCTACCCCTTTCTAACGTCGCTTGGTGAAGGGGGGAGGCACCCCTGTAAGTTCTCACAGAACAAATGTTGTGCAAAGTCCTAGCCCATCCCAACGTGTATTGGGGCGCGAGGGAAGGCACTCCTGTAAGTGGTCACATAAAAAATGTTGTTCAACACCTACCCCTTTCCGACATCTCTTAGGGGGCTGAAATGCATCCCTGTAAGTGGCCACATAAATGATGTGGTTCAAACATCTACCGCTTTCCGAAGTCTCTTGGGGGATGAGAAGAAACCCCTGTGACTAGTCACACTAATAATGTTGTTAAATTCCTTATCCCTTTCCAACTGTTTCCAGAAAGAATGCTTACAGAAGTAATATTGTTCTAACACCTACCCCTTTCCGACATCATGTAGGGTCCCCTATCTCACCCTTGTGACTTCAGGCGTGTTACAACAAAGAACGTAAAAAATGTATTCTTTTTTTGTTGCATTTTAGCTTGTAAACATTTTTTGGTCCTTTTATTACACATTCTTACTTTTCTCACACAAATTAATTTTTGTGAATATTAATATAAAATTCAACGTATTCTGTCGAATTATCACATACGCGTCGAGTAGTATTTTGTTAAAGAGAAAAATAATCTCCTAATTTTAAGGAATTGTCAGTAGATACAAAAATGGTGTCATTTATATTGAATTAACTGGAATTTTATCGCCATAATTGAATCCTCGACAGAGATAATTGTAAATCAACAAAAAGCTATTTTTGTTGAATCTTTACTCAAACCGTGAGTAGATGATGAATTATTTTGTTATATGACATAATAATTTGTTCTATGAAATATAGTACGACGCAGAATAGAAAATCCTTATGCCAGAATCTCTTGCCATATTCTATGAAGATGGTATTTCAATAAAAATATTTTCGTTGGTCCAACGTTATATGTGTCCGGGTTTTTTAAATTATACAAACAAGACAGAGCACGTTTGCCTCAAAATCAATGAAAGTTCTGAATTATAATAACATTTTTTTAAATGATACACTTTTCAGGGTAGCTGAAATTGAGATTGATTTTTTTTTCTAAATCCTTAATTTCATAATTTAAAAAGCAAAATAATGCAGATGATCATCACAGAAGATGACAGCTTTTCACCAGAACAAATGAATTTCCAAACCAAAAAGAACGCTTTTGATCAAAAAAGTTGAATTTTTAAGCCAAGAGGATGAATTTTCAACAAAAAAATCACTTTTCAACCAAATAGTTGGACTTTCCACCAATATATTTAATTTTTTAACAAAATACATTGATTTTTAGCCAAATAGTTGAATTTTCATACCAAAAATATTAATTTTCAACAAAAGAGTTCATGTTCAACCGAATGGTAAAACTTTCTACAGTTTTCGAAAAAAAAGACGAATTTTAAACAAAAGAGTAAAATTCCCAACAGAAAAGTTCATTTTCAACCAAATAGTTCAATTTTCTACCAAAATATTTGAATTTTTGACCCAAGAAAAGTGGATTTGGAAAAAGGTTACATTTTCAAACAAAAAAGACAAATTTTCAACAAAAGAGTGAAATTCAAAACAAAAAGTTAATTTTCAACCAATTACTTAAATTTTTTACCAAAAAATTTCAAGTTTTTATTAAAAAAAAAAACAATTTTGAAACAAAGTAGTTACATTTTCAAGCACAGAGATGAACTTTAAACTAAAATTATGAATCTTTAATCAAATAACTGAATTTTCAACAAAGTAGTTCAAATTTTAATCATGAAGTTAAATTTTCAGCCAAAAGACACGCATCTAAAACAAAGGAGTAAATTCCCGAAAAATGTCAACTTTTAAACAAATAGTTTACATTTTCAACAAAATATTTTTATATTGTTTTCAATAAGAAAGCGAATTTCAAACGAAATAGTTACATTTTCAACTAAAGAGATACATTTTTCAACTAAAATTATGGATCTTCAACCAAGCAACTTAATTTTTAACAAAGTAGTTCAAATTTCAACCAAGTAATTGAATTCTCAACCAAAAAAGACGAGATTTCAACAAAAGAGTTACATACATAACAAAGAAGTTCATTTTCAATCAAATTGTTTAATTTCTACCAAAACATTTGAATTTTTTATCCAAAAAAAGACGAATTTAAAACAAAGCACTTACATTTTCAAACAAAGAGATAAATTTAAACAATATTTATGAATCTTTAGCCGAACAACTGAATTTTAAACGAAGTAATTTAATGTTTAACCCAGTAGTTAAATTTTCAACCAAGAAATACGAATTTCCAAACAAAGAGGTTAATTTACAAATAAAATTTAATTTACAACCAAATAGATTAATTTCCTATCAACGAATTTTCATTTTCTGCACAAAAAAAAAATAATTCGGAACAAGGCACTCGCCTCTTCAACCAAAGTGATAAATCTTCAACTATAATTGTGAATCTTCAACTAAAAAACTAATTTTTAACAAAGAAGTTCAATTTTCAACCAAAAAAAAAGAATGGTTAGAATCTGTGAATGAGACATTAATCCAAAGAGACATAAGAAGCCATAGAAACACGAGAGCTTGCATGAAAAAATGCATGGACGTGAAGGAAGCTAGAGCAGTGTGCCAGGACAGAAAAATTTGGCGACAAATAGTTCATAAAAAGAATGTGAGTAGAGTGAATGACGCCTGAAACAAAGACCTTGAATACAAACGGGCCCAAGTTGGGAACCACGCAGAACAACTTTGTGAGGCTCTTCACGTGGGGTGATCGCTAGAGAGATTGATCAGCAACCTGGTTCGGAGCAGTGTTGCGGAATAAACGTGTTATTTGAATATATAATACGAGAATTCTAGATCAATCTAAAATATCTACCTTACACCTACATACCTATCTACCCTATACCTATATACTCATCCACACCGTACTACTTTCCAACCGAGCAATTCACGCCTACCCCGAAAGGGAAACGGCTTAATGGTATAATAATAATATAAATATATATATATATACACACACGAGTTTAATCTCATTGTATAATTTAAGCGCTATCAGGCCATTAAATTGTTAATCGAAAATACCAATTTCCGACGAAAGATTCTAAAATAACCTAATAATAATGTTCAGGTATTGTAAATATTCTTTCAAATTTATCAATTTTTAATTACCAATAGCAATTCTAGACGAAAAACGCTAACATAACACAATCAAATAACAAATGATTTAGGATTTTAAATCTTCTTGTGAAATTAATGTTTCTACATTCGAATTACCGACCTGCTGTGAAAAAAGTTAACCACAATACAAAACTGTTGAAAAAATGTGAACCATTTTTGACATATAAGTTTTTTAATACCAATTTCTGACGGAAAACATCAAAATAATCCAAAATTTATTGCGAATATATTCTGAATACTCCTAGTACTCCTAGTGTTAAACAAAAAGCATTGGCTTCAAATCTTGTGCTTTCTTGTTTCAAAATATCAATTTCAGGCGAAACACACCAACATAACCTGAAGATGTTGAAGAATTGTGTATATTCTGTGGAATATAATAATTTTGTATTAAAAATACCAACAATTTACCATGAAAAACACTTAAGTAATCCAAAGTTGTTGAAAGATTTTTAATCTTTTTCAAGTTGTAGTGATTTGTGTTTGAAACTACTAATTCTTGATTCACAAGGCCAACGTAACCGGAAATTGTTAAAGATCATGAATATTATTTAAAATTTATTAATTTTGGTTTAAAATAACTGATTTCTTATAAATAGCGTAAATATAACCTGAAACTATTTCAAATTTGTAAATCTTGTTCGAACTATAATGATTTTTGTTTAAAAATACCAATTTTTCAAGTATGACGCTGACATAACCTACAGTTGTAGAAAATTGTGCATCTTTTTTGAAATTTTTTATTTTTATTGAAAATACAAATTTCCAACGCGAAATACTAACATAATCCAAAATTGTTAAAAGATTCTAAATCTTTTTCAAATTTTAATGATTTTTGTCAAAAAATACCAATTTTTGGCGTAAAACGCCGAAGTAACCTAAGATAGTTAAAAAATTATGAACCTTTAAAATATAAATATTCTTGTTTGTTAAAACTGTTTTCTTGCGGAATATATTATAACAAGCTGAAGCTGCTAAAAAATTGCAAATATTCTTCGGTCTATGATGAGTTTTGTTTTAAAGAGCTAACATAACGTCAATCGTCAAAAAATGTGAACCTTCTATGATATCTAATTTTAGTTCTCTCATTTGAAATGAACATTTCTGGCGAAAAAGATAAGCTTTATCCAAGATTGTTAAAAGATTTTCAATCTTATCCAAATTATGGTGATTTTTGTTTTAAAATACCAATTGTGAGTGTAAACCGCTAACGGAAGCCAAAATTCTGGAAAAATGATGAATCTTTAAAATCTAAAGATTTTTGTTCAGAAAACACTGTACCGTACGAAACACTAACAGAATTTGAAAGTTTTAAGTTATCTTTGCAAAAGTATTAAAAAGAACAACTGTTTCTCAATTCGCGTGATATTTTCTATGATTTTTTTAAAAAAAAGAAGTATTTGTAGATTTAATTTTTGAATATTCTAATTTAAGATAGAGCAAATGTCCCAATTACTGTAATTTTTCCAGATATAACCTATAATTCCGCGGTAATAGTGACACATTAATAGGGACACACTTATAGGTACACATCTCTGTCATTTAATTTCAAGACATAGATTAAACATTAAGTATGGATAATAAGAAAACACCACTTGAATCATCTTTTTACTCTTGATACTTTCGTATATATGAACCTATATTCCAGAATAATATCGACGCAGTAATAGGTAAACCGCTTTCTTTATTCGCAGTGATACTTACAAACATATATTTTATATAAATTATCAATATTTTTGCATGTTGCTTTATGTTTTGGTCCTTATAACTGTTTTTAAGTACAAAATTCACCCTACTACTGAATAAAACAAAAGCATAGGATTATTTCACTTTATATTCAGAATAAAAGTCAAATAGAGTAAGAATAACACTGGATACCGCAGTGATTGAGATAGTTACTCTATAAAACAAATTCAAGTAATGAAAAGCCAAGCAGGTTTTCAGCATCAATGATTGCGAGATTTTCGAGACATATCATTACATTATTTTTTTCAGACAGGACTACTGCGCCCTTCTTCCAAGTACATCACAAGCTTTTTCATTACTGAAAAACCACCTCTATTCCCTCTCCTTTTATAAAACAATGTGTTAGTTTCAACAGTATCTTTACTGCCTTCACCTAAGATTTCCCACGAGGATTCTAGTCTAAGTTTCTTTTAGATCAGGTGAAAACTCCTTGGGCTCTGGATTTCCATAAATTTTGAAATTCCCATAGGATTTCACTTCGTCGATACTGCCGAATAAGTAAAATAGGTAACTGAGGCCAGAAAGTTAAGTAGTGAATAAAGAGCGACATAGACTACTTTAAAAATTTGAGGGGAATTCTCTTCTTTAGATTCAAAGGCTTATACTAAAAATACTTCATAAACTTTACTCATAGTGAATTCAGATATTGTGTTATGCTTTACAACAGTGATTTTACAATCTCGTAAAAGCCAGATTGACCGTTGGATATAAGGCAAATCAGTTATATACTTGACATCGCTCCACCCTGAGCAGCCTCTATGTATCCATGGATCATAAAGCAACCTGAACTTAAACTATTATTCTGAGCACAAAAGCTGAGGTAGTATTTGCTGTGAAACAAAGCAACCTGACTTTCAATGATGCCGTTTCACTTCAGTTGATAAAAAGGTCTCCAGTTTGGAGGATGAAAAGTAAATAACTTCTTTAATCTTTTGAGAGGCTTTGAAATATATAAAAAAAACATTGTGGTTTAAAATTCTAAGGCACAAACATTTGATCTTTCTTAAATTTTTTATTCTTATTTTTTTCTAATTTTTTGTAGCTAAGATTTGAAACATTAGTCACAAGTATTATTGATTTTTATGAAGGCCAATTATAAATAATTATGTTGACAAAAAAATATGCAGACACATTGTCGATTTGCCTATTTATTGAACCTCCAAGGGTTCAGGAAAAATATTATGCATTTTCAAACATTTTTATTATTATTGTTATTATTTGCATAACCACAGAAAAAATTGGGATTAAATTACTTTCTGAACAGAAAATTAATTAATTAATGAAAAAGGGCGAGTGAAAACGGAACTTTTTAGGCAATGATGTACCTTTTCAGTAGAAATAGACTGTATTTGACAGACATGATTTTGAATTGAAGTAAATTTATTTTAAAATGTTACGTAGTACAAAATACGATTATTAGGTACGAATAAGGTTTTGGCCTTGGTAGTAGTAGTAAAGTAAGCAGAAAATAAACTATTCGGGCATCAGAGAAATAGTTAAGTACAAATAGAGAGAAGCGACAGCTATATTATATTGCGAGTAGAAAAAAAAGGCAATATCAGACATACTTTTTAAAGTAGATATTTGATATATTGATATACGCCGATGGCCGTAATGGTCGTCTGACGAAAGGAACCAATATTATTTCGTCCCTGCAGAATTTTAATGTAATACTTTCTCAAGGTTCCTTTTATTTGCCAGTACGACGACCTTTTCTTGTTACTTATTGTCCGTGTTACGGCTTGGAAAACTCCATGCGTATCATTTTCATATGTCAGAAGTTCTAGGCTTAGGAAGCTACGAATATGATTCATTGAGGCAACCAATCCCGACGCAACTGGAACGTGTACGTCACCCACTTCTGCTCCTTCTATCACAGAAGTTAAGCAAGAGCGGGAAATTTGCTCAAGAGACTTCGTACAATACGGTTCCGCAGAGTCTGGTCTCTAGCCGCGGATGACCTTACGCGGCAGACGTATTATTTTTATATTATTATCTTCATGATTTTTATTTTTCCAAAGTTATTATATTATGGAGAAGTTGTAGGCACCGGAAGCTACGATCATGGTTCCCTAAAAGCCACCAATCCCGACGCAACTGGAACGTGTATACCATCCACTTCTGCTCCTTCTGTCCTAGAAGATAAGCAAGAGCGGGAAATTTACTCGAGATAACATCGTGCATCACTGTTCCTTGGTGTCAGGTCTCTAGCCGTGGATGACCTTACGTGGCAGAACAGGACAGTTGGAGATAAGGGTTTCACCTCTGAATACTTTTTTAGAGCTACCAATCTTCGTAGAATGTTATGAGGAACAGTCTTGACGGTACAGATGAAGTGATCCTGTCCGCAGTGCCATGGATATGTTCTCAGTGGATGCTCAAATTATGCACGCTATGGATACATAGAGAGACACAATGCGACACTAAAAGTGTTATATTACCATATCAGGCACTCCTATGGTGTTTATATATTGCCTGTCTTGCCATACGCCCAGGGGGAACTCGAGTCTGTTGTGGAGAATGATCAGTGTAAGATCTACTGGAATTTCACATTTGCCACCACTCAACGTATCAGTGCTACGAAGCCTGATATTGTCCTCCAAGATCTGAAGACCAAGATCATTTACGTGATTGAATTCTCGGCACCAGCCGATAGTAATATCACGGCAAAGAAGGAAGAAAAACGGACGAAATATTAAGCACTTCTTTTCGAGCTCAGCAGGCTGTACCAAGGCTACAAAGTCCATCTTGTAGTTCTCATAATCGGCTGTCTTGGAGGTATGAAAGCTTCGTTTCATAGACAGCTCAAACAAGATTCCGGCTTGCCAGCGTCAGGCTCATTCTATCGTGAACCGGATGCAAAAGGCTGTTCTTCTGTTATTATATTATTATTCTAATTCTTATTACAATTATTATCCCTATATTTTTGGTAGTGTGTATAAGTTTAGACCGTTTGTACGTTTACTTCCAGATTTACGGCCGAGTTAAACATACGGACAGTCTATACGTTCAGTTCTAGCTATCCGACGTCTCGTGGGGGCAGAATAGCACCCATGTAAATGAAGGGAAGCAAGCCTCCGGTCTCTGACACATGACACAACGCGTGTTTTAGAGGCTTGCGTTACACTTTCGAACCATGGTTTCACTGGACTCAGGCGCGACTCCCCATATCGAGGTCTAAGATGTTTACACATCAAAATTCAGCTTTGACTTTTCTTTCCAAGTGTCTAAAGTTGCGCGAAGCTTGGTAAAGATTTGCAACAAGGTCTATACGTCTGGACATAACCACGCCCCCTTCCTTTTTGCAACTCTTCTTTCCCTCTCCAAGTCCATACGTTTAGACTCGACCGTGTTATAAACACATATATGCGTACGGACAGTTGTACTTTTAGCCCGGACGCGTAGTCAAAGCTAAACGTACGAACAACCCGTACTTTTAGTCTAGCCGAGCCAAACGTATGGACAGTCCGTCACTTTAGACTGAGCCTATATTTTTATAATGTTATTTCATTATTATTCTTGTATCATCATGTTATTATTATTCTGCTTGCGCAATCATCATAATTTGCGAGCATTCACACTGGAGAGCCCGTCTATAAGGATCCAACAATCACGCTCGAAAGTCCTATAAGGATGCAACATTCATCCTAGAAAGCCCATTTATAAGGATTCAACAATCATCCTGTAGAGCCTGTTTGTAGGGATCCAACATTCATATTCGAGAGCCCGTTTATAAGGATCCAAACATTCATTCTAGAGAGCCCTATAGGGATCCAACGTTCATACTGGAGAGCCTGTTTATAAGGATGCAAACATTTATCCTGGAGAGTCCTATAGGGATTTATAGCGTCTCGTGTGACGGGTATATGAACCTCGTCTTGCACTGCATCTTTGGGGTGCGCTACAGGTACTGCTAGTCGTTGTTGCATCTGTTTTTTATGTTACTTATTTCCACCTCAGATATAAGATGACGCCGCCTAATGGATCTTAATTGATCAGAAAAGTGTCGTTCCGTCACTCTGTGGGCCAGCTCGGGATGAAGACACACGGAGATACGACGTTGTTCGCCCCTGCCGGGACCTCCCTCTGCCGTTCCCTGAAAGTGACATCTGATCACGTCTTCATTCATTTCAGGTATCCACTTGACCCTTTTATTGGCATGCGCACCCTGGAGTTGATTGCGGAATGTATTCTTAACCTCAGAACTTATTCGGTTGATCGTTCTTCTAGGGAGAAGTTCGCGTCTATTATCTGACGCATTCGTTGTTTAAGGTCGTCTTGGGTTAATATCCTTATTTCCGGCAAATTCACCACAAAGGTTTGGCAAAAGGCCATCCAGTCAGGAGAAGTTGTTGTCGCTCTCATCTTGTATTCAAATTCGCAGCAAATCAATTACTCATCATGATGGGTTTAAAAATTGATGCTCTGCCGTGGCATTCCTGTGGAACTGGTCGACTAGGGGCAAACAACCGAAACACCCTCCGCAGGTACAGCTGATCTTCTGCTAGTTAACACTTCTTGCCGATGTTCTGGCCTGCCAGTAGCCCTTTCGGGTATCCTGGTGAGATCTACTGTCCATCACGTAGCTCAGAACTACTGGCTTGCATGCTGCCACCCCCAGTGGTGGCACCAGGGGCGCATCAATGTTCCCGGGGAAGCGACCAACGTCTATACATATTACGTAACTTCTTCATGAATTTACGGATTTTTTTGCTCTTCTTAGTCCCTTTTCTCTCTGTTTTCGCCGGTCTGGCATGGAACACGCTGTCAGTAGCAATGCTACAGCTAACATAGCCATCAAATTCATGAGAGAAAAGCTCAAGCCTTACCACGATGCTAATGCAAGAATACCTTCGGTAGGGTTTATCGTACTATTATAGAAGTTGTAGGTTCCAAAAGCTACAATCATGTTTCCTTAAAGTAACCAATCCCGACGCAACTGGAACGTGTACGCCAAGCTCGAAAAGAAGTGCTTGATATTTTGCTGATTTTTCTTCCTCCTTTGCCGTGATATTTAAAAATTCAGTAGATCCTAAGGTGCTAATATAACACTCTTAAAGCCGCATTTTGTCTCTCTATGTACCCGTAGCGTGCATACATTGAGCATCCACTGAGAACATGTTCAATTGTTTCTGGATCTTGCTTGCACGCTCGGCAGATGGTATCGCCTAAAAGTACATTTATTATGCGCTCGCGATAAACTAAGGTGTCTATAACGCCGTCTTGACAGGCAAAAAGGAATTCCTTAGTCTCCAATCTCAATCCAGCAGACTTGAGAAACATACCCACCGAGAGCTCTTCTCTACGTATGATGCTCTAGGACTGACCATGAAGGGGCTTGTCAGCATGTTCTCTTAGTAGAAGCGTATGTTCTGCTTCATGTACACGACCTTTGAGCACAAAAGGTGTTTGTGATGCTAGACCACGTATAGTATCGCTGGAATCAAATGGGAGACCAGGCTTCTCTGTGGCCCTATCTGCGGCACAGTATAAAAACGCCGCAGTATTGACTACTTTATGTTGATGTACGAGACGCATTAGAGAATCTGTGCATGCTGCACCTGCGGCATGTACACCTGCGGCATGTTACATTTGCGACATATCACATCTGAGGCATGTCTCATCTGTGGCATGTCACAACTGCGGCATCTCTATCTAGCGATTTCTCTCCCATGCAGAATTTCTGACAGTGAAATTGACATTTTGTGACATCTCACATCGCACCCCTGTGACTGGACAAATAAATAATGTTGATCAAACCCCTAAACCCTTTCCAACGTCTCGGAGGGGGGAGGGAGGCACCCCTGTGACTGGCCACAGAAATAATATTAGTCGAATCCCTTTCCACTAGTGAGAGATGCTGCTAGGTAGAGATGCCGCAGTTGTAACATGCCGCAGATGAGACATGACACAGATGTGACATGCCGTCGATGTGACATGCTGCAGATGTGACAAGCCGCAGATGTGACATGCTGCAAATGTGACATGCCGCAGATGTGACATGCCGCAGATGTGACATGCCGCAGATGTTACTTGCCGCAGAGAGACTTGCCGCATGTGAAATGATATGGACCCCAAGAGGATCCAGCCGATGTACACAACTGCTAGAAGATCGTATTAACGGGGATGAAAGACGTCAAAGCTTTCTATATCGTCATTTTTATTCCCTTCCAACATTTTTCATCCTCCCACCATTTTTTCTTTCCGCAATTTAATTCCTCTCCACCATTCTAATTTCTCTGCACCATTTCAATTCCTTTGTACCATTTAAATTCCTCAACATAATTTTAATTGCTCTCTACCTTTGTAATTCCTTTTCACGTCTTCATTTCCTCCACGAACCTGCAATCTTGAATTGCCCCACTAGCCCTTCATATACGTTTCCTGCACCAACCCGACATCTTAGTTTCCTCTACAAAACCACGATTTTAATTTTTCCCCGAGCTACCGCCATCTTCCAACTTTAAACCGGTGTTTTATGCTTTTCCTCCTTCAACGATCCTTCCGTCCACCAAAGACGGACCGTATTCGTATTTTATATTATTCAAAAGAGATGACAGTTTTTCAGGGCAAAATCAATGTTTCAAGTTGGAAAGGAAAGTATTGTCACCCACTGTAAATTTTGTACGC
Source organism: Andricus grossulariae (assembly GCA_011634705.1). NCBI lineage: Eukaryota > Metazoa > Arthropoda > Insecta > Hymenoptera > Cynipidae > Andricus > Andricus grossulariae. Next base: position 190,191,626 of record JAABKJ010007545.1, on the reverse strand, counting down.
AGAAAATTACAGAAATAATTAAGCCTCAATAAATATTTTTTAGGTAGAAACGTTACATTTTGGATAATCGTTGAGTGTATTTCTGCATTAAACGCTTCTTTTCAACAACTGGAAATCGAAGATCATCGTCACACAACCTATGTGTTGAGAAAAAAAAAAATTGATACAATATTTTTTACGTGAGAAAGAATATTCTCCGTGTAAACGGAATGAATTTATATCCTCAAACTTTAATACAATATTATATTAGAATGTATAACTCGATACGTCCAGCGTTCTTCTAATTTTTTTATTCCTTCTTAATAATAGGTTTTCTCAAGGCCCTCAGAATAGGCGTTTGTTTCGGTGATGACATCTTTATTCGACTCAAATCTCTTACCGCCCAGCCATTTCTTCAGGTTTGGAAACAGGAAATAGTCGCAGAGGTCTAAATGTGGAGAATGTGCTGGATGTGGTAGCAGTTCGTAGCCCAATTCATGGACTTTTGCCATTGTCACTACACACGTGTGCACCCTTGAATTGTCCTAATGGAACAGCACTTTTTTCTTCGACAAAAAACTGTGACCATGACCTTGTTGACCGGCAGACCCACCTTGGCCTTTTTTGGTGCACGTTCACCCGGAGAAACCCACTTTTTTCATTATTCCTTGGTCTCTGATGTGTTGTGGTAGATCCATGTTTCGTCCACGGTTAGAAAACGAAGCAAAAACTCGTTCGGATTGCGGCTGAACATCGCCAAAAACTCCTTTGAAGTGGGCTCACGGTTGCGCTTATGGTCGAATGTGAGCAATCGCGGCACCCATCTCGCGGATAGCTTTTGCGTGTACAAATATTCATGTAAAATGTGATGTAACCGCTCAGGTAAGATGCCCACAGCCTCAGCCAACTCACGCACTTTCATTCTCCTATCCTCCAATATCATTTCATGGATTTTTTCGACGATTTCTGGCGTGATGACCTCTTTGGGCTTACTCAAAATTCAACAGTAGTTTATTTATAGATGGAGTTGACGGGATTAGTAGTGCATTTAAAGTTATCGCCCAAAAAAATTCAAAAAGTCACTGACTTATCAAACAGAGATCTTTCTGACCAGGGCTTCCAAATTTTCCATTTTATTCATTCTTAAATGTGATATTACGTAAAGCATGAGGTACAATTCACCTAGTACGCTTAATGGAATCAAAGTATTAATTCATCAATTAAAAAACACTGGTCTTAAAAAAAATGCCCCGGTCAAAAACACCGGTGAACGGGCTGCAGGTTAAGAAGTAACGTAAAACCAAGATTTCCCTACCAAAATGAAGCAGACTGGAGCCAAGAGATGGAGAAGGCCGTTTGGAATTTCGCCGCCAAGTTCGTTGATAACAAAAAGGTGGAATGTGCCGTAGGGTCCATCTGTTCCTTTGAATCACGAGGGGCGGGTGGCATCTATTTAGCGCTCTTAGAAAAAGGCATGGATATCGTCGTCCTTCCACTGCCGAAATTATTTAGGACAAGCATTGCTCTAAAACGCGTGCCATCGACATAGTAGGATAGTAGAGTGGTCTTCATTCCCAAACCTGGGAAGAAGGGTTAAACTACTGCAAAAGGTTTTCGGCCGATCAGCTTAACGTCTTTTAGCCTGAAGACGTTGAAGAAACAGGTCGAGAGATATATCAGGGATGAGGTGCCTTTAGCCTATCCGCTGTACAGAGGGCAGCATGCTTTTAGGGTAGGCTATTTGGTAGAAACTGCTCTCCATGCTGTCGTACAAAATTAAAGCAGCAGCTGGATAGGAAGCATGTTACGCTGGAGGAGACTTGAAACCAGATGGGGCGAAGGCCTAGTTAGGGGAATAGCGCCACGTTGTTGCCCACAGGAGGGTGTTGTGTCGCCCCTCCTGTGGTGCACTGGAGCGGATGGCCTCCTTCGTAGGCTAAATAAAAAGGGGCACTATACCTAGGTCTATGCAGATAACTTTGTAAACCTACTCAGGTAAGCTGACCTGGAAACGTTGTTCGGTCTTAAAAGGTCCGCGCTGAAAATCGTAGAGCTCTGGTGCGACAGCTCAGGGCTTTCTGCAAATCCGGAAGAAACAAGCCTGGTCATTTTCACGAGAAATTACAAAGTGCCAAAAGTTGAAGCTCCTGTATTCTGTGGCAGGAGACTGACGTTTCTAAATTCTACTAACTACCTGAGAGTTATCCTAAATAGTAAAATGAACTGGGCGAAGCACCTGAAGACCCAATGGAGAAACTTTGTCGTGAATTTTTGGATGTGCAGGAGAGCCTTTGGGTTGACGTAAGGTCTAGGGCCTAAAATGCTTGCATGGCTCTACTCCGCTGTCCCTAAACCAAGACTGCTATATGCCGCCGTGGTCTGGTGGCCACAGGCAGAACTTAAAACGATGCGGGTTAGGCTGCGACGATTACAATTGCTAGCGTTTAGGGGTTTGACGAGAGAAATGAGGACTACGCCCACAGTGGTGATAGGATTCATGCTCTATGACGAACCCTGCATGTTGCGGTAACTGCAAGGGCGGGATACTGGGAACAAATCCAGGGTTGCCGACAGGCGAAATCCATCCTGGGCTATACGTACAGGATGGACAGAGCCAGGGAAATTCTGGGTTTACCCAAGAAAGACCTAAGGACAGTCGTTCAGATACTAGCTGGGCATAACCAGTTGAACTATCATATGCAAAAAATGGGGTATAACCCCACGACAGAGTGCAGGAAATGCGGTGGGGATGCTGAAGCATCCCTGAATGTACTATGCCAGTGCCCGGCATTAGATAGGCTCAGGCAGCAAACCCTGGGGGCCCATTTCACGGAACCCGAGGAAATTACAATTCGATCAGTGATTGGCATGCTAGGTATCACCAAGAGGTCTGGGGTCAACTACTGAGAGAGAATAGTTTCAAAACTAACTATCTTGCGAAAATTGTAATTCCAATAACATCGAGATATTACTTTAGCCCTTCGGCGAAACGAAATTTCTACTTATAGTTGTATGCTTGAAAAATCACAATATTATTATAACATCGCAGAAGAAAAGTTTAGATGCAAAAATGCTCTAAGAATAATGAAAAAATTGCGTTTTTGATAATTGTGTATTAAAAATTATACCAACTCTGAGGGCGGGCTTCTCTTAGAAAATAAATTACATCGAGCTTCACATTCGATTCTGTCAAAATGCGAACTTTTCTACATATAATATTGATTTTATATTTATTTACGTACCTTGGCCCGGGACTGCTTTCTCAGTTATTGCAAAATAAATGAAAAATTTTATTTTTGATCGTTACTTAATCATTTGTTTCTTATTTTGCAATAATTTTTATTCTCAGCTATCCTGAAAAATGTATCATTTCAATAAATTTATGTTATTACAATTCATAATATGCATTGGTATAGAAAGCGCGTCTAGGGCACGCGTCTGCTGGATCTCGCGCTATAGGCCTCGTCTGCTGGATCTCGCGCTATATAATGTATTCATCTCGCGCTATGCGCTCGGTCTTCGTACTTCCTCCACATTTGTACACAGAAATGTTCAAATCAAAGGTCAAAGTATCGACCACTGGCGTTTGGTGATTGTGAGCTTTTTTAAATTCAGTTCAGCCTTATGATATCAAATGTATATTATATTCATTTCTGTACCTCGGTCTGGAATTGCTTATTCAGATATTACAAAATAATATAAAAATCTAATTTTTCATGATAAATCTAATATTTGTTTCTTATTTTACACTGGTTTTCATTCTCACTAGTAAGTGTATCATTTTAATAACTCTCCTATATAATGAATCTTCTCCAGAAAAAATCTCAAATTCTCTCGAAATCTCTGATTGTTGTATACAATATAAAACAAATAAAGTTGGTGAGTAAAAAAGACAAGATTATCGTCATAGCGTGTTATAGTTGCTCTGTTAAATATAGATGAGGCATGATCATGTAGATGAGGTTGGAGCAGTGTTGTGAGCCGTTGCACTGTACAGTGTGTAAAAGGGAGAAAAACATTAAATTAATTATAAGGTGAGAAATAGACCATGATCTCAATTGTAATGGTAGACTATTTTTAAACATTTTACACAAACAAGAAATTATTCAATTAATAATTTTCACGCTCTGTATGTGTGATTTATATTATAATGTAATTACTCGCGTAAGTTTCGGTTCTACTTTCCCTATATGATTGAAATGTCCGTTTCCTTATAGTAGCATATTCGAATAATTACTTATTTGTCTGCATTTAAATAGAAGTATGCGGCGATCTTTCTTTCTAGTATCTGAAACTGTATGCCAAAGCACAATCAAATCTGATTAGTCTTTCAAAAGTTATCCACTGTACAGACGACAATGACAACAACAAAAACAAATACGACAACGACGATCACGACAGACAGACACCATCGTCAGACCTGTTTTTCGTATTTGGGGAGTCTCAAACGTGGAAATTTAAAGAAATTCGCGTTGATCAGTGGCCACATAAAACTAATACCTTCTCATTATGATGAGATTGTAATTAAGAAATTTTGAAATTTGTATTTGTAGACCCCATGCTGGCAGGCTTTCTTTTAGTCTGATTTTCCTCGGGGGTGGCTCACTTGAGGCTCTTGGCATTTGCAACTGTGATAACAAAACTTCCTAGCGTATATTCTTCTTTTTCTTTAAAAATTACTTACACATTTCCCCGTCAATTTTTTAAACATTACGCATTTAAAGAAATCACGATCTTAAAAGTTTGCAGTGTGTTCAGATCCAGTTGTATTCGATTTCCACTTAATTCACTTGGAATTCGTTATGAAAAAATGTCCAAAGGATCCCATTTTTTGCATTACATATTTTTACCGACGACTTAAACATTTTTTTAAATTTAAGGAATATTTATATTAATTATATTCGCAATTGGAAACAAAATTCACGTGAAAGCAAAGGCTTATGGATGGTTATGTATCTGCAATATATATTATTTTGAACGCATATTAATTATGAGCATATTTCGTAACTTTATTCACAGTATATTATTTGATCCTTGCGGCAAGTACAGTAGAACATATTTTTATATAGCATTCTTAATAAAAATAATTATATATATAATTAAAAAATAAGGTCTACAATCACCACAGGTTCCCACTGAAAGCAACTGCCATCTAAAAAATGACACCGGCTCCCAGTAGGACCGCGGTAAGTCGAACTCATGGCCACGTCTCACAACCGTGAGATGGGTGGTCACAGGACACGACGAAATGACAACGACAGGCCGGCGAAACCCTCGTGTGTTTTTAGGACATGAATTGGCTTTAAGGTTACGAACCGATGATACATTCGCACCTCCGGGAGCACCTATCACCAGGACAATTACTTGTACCGAATATTTTGGGTACAGTCGTTGCAGCTCCCTTTTGAGGTCTTGATACCTTTCCTCCTTTTCTTTCTCCTTGGCAGTGATGTTGTAATTCATGTTTGACCACAAAGATGGATTTTCAACTACAACTATGGAATTTTCAATTGGAATAAGTTAAATTTTCATTTTTAAAAATTACTTAAAAAACTAACTTCCAAAAAATTTGTTACATTTTCAAACAAAGTGATGAATTTTCAAATGAAATTGTAAATATTCAACTGGAATAGTTAAATTTTAAACCAGAAAGATGAATTTTTACCTGAAATGATAAATCTTTAACTAGAATAATTAAATTTTTGACCAAATAGATGAATTTTCAACCAAGAATATTAATTTTTAAAAAAAATCAATAATTTTCAACTAAAAAAGATAATTTTTCGACCAAAAATTGAATAATTAAATTTTTAATTAAAAAATGAATTCCAATAAAAAAAAAGTTTTCAATCAAACAGCTCATTTTTCAACAAAAGAAATGAATTTTTAATTCAAACGATGAATCTTTAACCAAAAAAAAAAAATAATTTTTAACGAATGAGTTAGATTTTCAATCAAATAATTTTATTTCCGACCTAAGAGATGAATTTTCAACTGAAATGATAAATATTTAACTGGCATACTTGAAGTTTTAACCGGAAAGATCACTTTTCATCCAAATTGTTGAATTTTTTAACTAGAAAAGATAAATTTTCAACTAAAAATGGAACACTTAAATTTTCAGTTAAAAAAATTAATTTTCAAGCAAACTGATGAATTTTTAAGTAAAAAATTTTTAACCAAATAATTGACTTATCAATCAAGAAGATTGATTTTATACAAAACAGTTTAATTTTGTAACAAATATTTTTATTTTGTACAAAACTGTTAAATTCACAAACCAAAAACAAGAATGTTCTATTAAAAAAGTGAATTTTCTATAAAGCAGTTGAATTTTTATCAAAATAGTTAAATTTTCGTTTAAAAAAATTAATATAAAAAAAAAAAAATTTAACAAAAATTATGATTCTTCAACCAAAAAATCGAACTTTTAAGAAAGTAGTTCAACTTTCAACCAAGGAGTTTAATTTTTAACCTAAAAATACAAATTTTCAACCAAACAGTTACATTCTTCACAAAAAATTGATTGTATGAAAAAAAGAATTTTTAACAAAATACATCAATTTTCAACCAAATAGTTAAATTTTCTAGCAAAGTCTTGAATTTTCGAAGCAAAAATACGAATTTTCTACAAAACAGCTCAATTTTGAACCCGAAAATGTGAATTTTCAACAAAAACAACACAGAATAATTTTAAAATAGACATTTGCATTTAGAACCCCAAAAAATTTAATTTCTGTTGAATTTTCAACCAAACAGTTGAATTTTCAACCAAAAATGACGAATTTTCAACCAAATAGTAAATTTGTTTTATAAATAAAAATGGAGAAACTCCTTAAAGTTCAAAATAACTTTAATTAAATTTAAAACAAAATCAAATGAATTTTAAAAAATCCAAAAATCCAAGAAAAAATCACTGATTTCACTGGTGGATAATATGAAAAAAATTAATAATATCCTAAAATATTTCAAATCCTTTGAAATCCCGTCAAATTATAAAAATCTTTTGAAAATTCCTTAGAATGTTTTAGAATACCCTAAGATCTTTTTAAATCTTTGAAAATACTTTTAAATATTGGAAAATTTATTAAAATACCTTAAGAAGCTTTTAGAATTCCTTAAAATTATTGAAATCTTCAGAAATCTTATAAAATCCCTTGGGATCTTTAACAATTTTCTTAAAACTTAAAGGCCCTATAAAATCGTTTTATATCTTTTAAAATTCTAGAAAATTCTTTAAAGAGACAATGAAAATTGTTTTCAATCCCTTAAAATCATTCAAATCATTGGAAAGTGCTTAAAAAAATTTATAATTCTTTGACATATTTTGAAATCCCTTAAAACTTTTTAAAGATCTTGAAAAATTATATATCAATTTAAATCGAAAAATTAAACTCTAACGCCACGAAACTAATGAAAAACTGCACTGACATTTAGATCTTCAACTTTCTTTTAAGAGATATGAATAAATATTCCATAAATTTGAAGAAAAAAATAGTCAGGAACTCGTTACCATATTACATTAACTCGTATTTACTCGAATTTATTTTGATATGACGTATAGAAAAATAATTGACACATAGCATATTATAGGAAAAAGTACGTTTAATAAACCCCTGTTATTAAGAAAATGATTCCTCCACACACAAGCGTATAATATTTCAGAGAAATAATATTGTCAACTCATTGATTTTCACCCATATGCAGAGGATAACTCAAGTTTCCCTAAAGTCGTAAAAAATAGACCAACCTTGACCCTGACTGGACCTATCTCAATCCATACTGAAGTGAGGCTAGAAATCGACCCTTAAATTCCGGACAGGAGCTTTTGTGGAAGAAGCTAAGGGGTGGATTGGAGGGTTGGGGTTTGTAGTGGCGAAGTGGAAAACCCGTGAAAGCCCCACTTGTTGCTCTAACCTGCAGCTCGATTGAACGAATATATACGTCTGTCTACGTGTTGAGAGTTTAACTTGAATACCATCGTCACCCAGTCGACTTTCCTCTCCTCTTCTTTTTTTCCTTTTCTTTTTTACTATCCCTTGAGAGAAAACTTCTTACTAGCAGCATTAAAAAGAGTCCTTGCTTCACGAAAGATGCCCTTTTTCTAGGAAAACAACGTGTAGACCTTGTACTTGAAAATATCCGCCAAATTGGATCCGACATTTTGAATAAGTTACTTTTGATGTCAAATTCCAAATAAAAAACTTAAAAACCTCCTTATAACCACATGACTGGAGAAAGAGCCACGCGAATAAACAAAAAGCCACATGGCTGGATGAATAACCATGTGACTTTGACTCAAAGCCAGACAAATAGCCAATTGGCTTTAAACCAAATCTACGTGACTAGAGAAATAGCCACATGACTTGAGAAAAAGCCACATGAATAAACAAAAAGTCAAATGGCTAGATAAATAACCATGTGGCGTTGCACCAAAGCTAGACAAATAGCCATGTGGCTTTAAACCAAACCCACATGACTAGAGAAACAGCCACGTGACGGAAGAGAAAAAGCGACATGAATGAACAAAAAGACACAGGGCTAGATAAATAACCATGTGGCTTTGCACCAAAGCTAAATGAATAACCATGTGGCTTTGTGCCAAAGCTAAATAAATAACCATATGGCTTTTAACCAAACCCACATGACTAGAGGAATAGCCACATGACTAGAGAAATAGCCACACGAATTGAGAAAAAGCCACATGAATGAACAAAAAGCCAAACGTCTGGATACATAACCATATGGCTTTGCACCAAAGCTAGATAAATAGCCATGTGGCTTTAAACCAAACCCACATGAATAGAGAAATAACCACATGAATAAACAAAAAGACACAGGGCTAGATAAATGACCACGTAGCTTTGTATCAAAGCCATATGACTATAGAAACAGCCACATGGCTAGATAAAATGCCACATGGCTGGACAAAAAGCCATACGGATGGACACAAAGCCACATGTATAGATAAATAGCCACGTGGCTTTCAAACAAACCCACATGACTAGAGGAATAGCCACATGACTAGAGAAATAGCCACACGAATTGAGAAAAAGCCACATGAATAAACAAAAAAACATATGGCTAGACAAATAACCATGTGGCTTTGAACCAAAGCCACATGACTAGAGAAAAAGTCAAATAAATAAACAAAAAGCTACAGGGCTAGATAAATAACCATGTCGGATTGAGTCGAAGTCACATGACTAGAGGAATAGAGACATGGCTAGATAAAAATCCACATGACTGAAGAAAAAGCCACATTAGTAAACAAAAATCCATATGGTTAGATACATTAACACGTGGCTTTGCACCAAAGCCATATGGCTAGACAAATAGCCACATGACTAGAGAAATAGCCACATGACTAGAGAAATAGACAGTTGACTGGAGAAAAAGCCACATGAGTAAACAAAAAACCATATGCCTGGATGAATAACCATGTGGCTTTGAACCAAAGCCGCATTACTGGATAAAAAGCCACATGAATAAACAAAAGGCTACATGGCTAGATAAATAACCATTTGGCTTTGAACCAAAGTAACATTGTTGGATAAAAGCCAGTGGATAGACTAAAATCCACATGGCTAGACAAATAGCCTCGTGCCATTGAACCAAACCCCCATGATCGGACAAAAAGCCATATGGATAGGGGAAAAGCCACATGGCTAGAATAACAATACAATAAAACAATAATAATAAACGATAATATTTAAATAATACCAAATAGCCAGAAATAAATATTTTTCGAATTGAGTTCGCTCTTAACGATTGAAAATAATTTCTGCAAAGCTTCGAGCCTATACTTATTGCCACAATTTTATTGCCAAATAATACAAAGCAATTTATAAATGCTTCGAACGTTTAATTTGAGAATGTGCACGCAAATCTCCAAGGTTATCTCGAATGCATAGTTTTGTTCGATTAATAAAAGAGAAAGAACACTAGAACGATAATACGATCCAAAATCAAGGTCAATTTGCATATTAAGGGTGCAATTTCTGACTTTTTCGGCACTTTTTTCAGCAGCAGAATTTCGGGCTCACGAGTGGATTTCGCTTTTAAATATTTTTTCGCCGCGCCGCGCCTCCCCGCCACGATACTTTTCATTTTAGGACACACCCGGCATTTATTACTGGCTAGACGCAAAAAATGTTGAATCCTTTTGGAATTAAAGAGGTTGCGATTTTTGGATAGCAGTGATCAAGACGAAAGGGAACATTAGTGCCCTGAGGCAGGGTAAATTATGCTACTGGGTACCGACGCATCACCCTTTTTTTGGCCAAGGTTCGATCGATATAATCAACGGTCTCTCACCTGTGGCCAGCGGCCACAACATCGCTATAAGATTCTGCTTCCAAATTCTCGCGGAAGCTCTGTATTTATTCTATTTCCAAGATTTTTTCATTCTCGGCAGTGGCAACGAGGTATTTATTTTTTTTATGCATTTGGCCCACTCTTTTTGCAGCACATCTCCAAGACTAGGTACTAATTCTGATTCAAATATTTTTAGGGTGGCCGTTTTAATCGAGGAAAAAAAATTCCGGTCATTTCCCGGTTCGTGATAATTTCTTTCTTATCAAAAGGAGGTTAATCCAAAATGAGGAGATGAAGAAACATAAAATAAATGAGAATCGTTACTTACGAGTGTAATAAGCGACGCACATGTATTTCAAACTGAGATTTCAAAATCAAGGTACTCACCTGAAACAGTAAAAATAATATAAAGGTTATTTATATTGTCGTATAGACTCGATTAGTAAGTACATTGTTCATCGCATGAAATTAAAAATACAGGATTCCTTGAATCTTAGTTAATTACAGATATGATAAGCAACTTAAATAAATTGGTAATAACTTTATGTAGTCGATTCAATTTTACTTATTTTCACTTTAAAATGGGTATTCTAATTTTGGGGAAATCGTTACTAATCCTAGTTAGTAAGGCTATATCTAATTGTGAATTGGATCACGAAATAAAAAAAAATTGTAATGCAGATCTGGAGCAAGGAATTTTCCAAAAGAATAATAATTCTAAATGGTAAGGAGGAATTTTCAAGATGAATTGTAATTCTGATTTGGAACAGTAAATTCAGGGATTTTTTTTAATGAATGATAATTTCAACTTGGAAATGAGAATTTTTTAAATGAATTATTATAATTCGGACTTTGTACAGGAAGATTTTGAAAACAGTGATAATTTTCACTTGTAACAAAGAATTTTTCAAACTAATTATTATAATTCTGACTTTCGGCAGGGAAATTTTGAAAATATTGATAATTTTCACTTGTTTGAAGTAATTTTAAAAAGAAGTATTATAATTCTGACTTTGGGCAGGGAAATTTAAAAAAAGAATCCCCATTTTTTACTTGATTGAAGAAATTTTCGAAAAGAATTATAATTCAGACTTGGAACAATGAGTTTTTCAAAAAAGTTACAATTTTGACTTGGAACAGGAAACTTCCCTACGCAATTATATGTAATTCTGAATTCGATCAGTAAACTTTCGAAAAAAAATTATAATTCAGATCTGAAAAAAGCATTTTTTTGAGAAATAATTATAATTCTGACCTGGAAGATGAAATTTTCCAACACAATTATAATTTTGACTTCGAACAGTAAATTTCCCAAAAGAATTATAATTTTGACGAGATCACATAATTTTGCCGAAAAAGAAAAATACCAAATATGTTATTATTTTTTATTACTATACCATTAAGCCATATCCCTTTAATTACCAAAATTGCGAATGGGGGAAAAATTAAAATTTTCGAAATTTCCAATTATAAAAATAATAAACCACCAAAAATCATCATGAAAGAAATTTAAATATTCCGAAAGTAAAACTTAAGGCAACTAAAAAATGCAGAAATATCAAATTTCCGGAATTATTAATTATTGAAGTTTTTTTAAACAAAAAATGTACAGAAAATATTCTTCTTATGATGTTCCACGACTGTTAGAGCAAATAACATAAAAACATTTCTCTTTAAACAAAAAAAATTATGAATTTTTATAGCCGCGCCGCCACAATGAAACCTTCAATTTATGCAACGTCAGGTAAAAACGCATAACTTATGTTTAAACAAAAATGTTGAATATTTATTTACGCTAACAATCGTTGAACATTATAATGAAATCTTTCAGTAAATTTCATGAAAAAAATCCAAGAATTGGTTAAATTATGACAAGCTGAAGTCAACAACAACAAAAATTGTTTTCTGAAAAACAGGTTTTTTCGCATGACATCCGAAAACGGAAAAAGCTATTTGAAAAATTAAAGTGAGTGAAATTTACAGAAAATGTTCTTTATGATGTTCTACGGTTGTTAGAGCAAACATATAAACCTTTTTGTTTAAACAAAAGTTATAGATTTTTGTAGCCGCGCAGCTGAAATGAAACATTCATACATTCTTAATTATGATTTATTTTTTAATAATATTTTCCGTAGAAGACAAATTGATACCTTTTTGAACTACTTTCATGCTGAAATTTTTTTTTATGCCCAAAATTCGCTTGAAGATACAGATACACGATTTATGCAATGTCTCAGGTAAAAACGCATAACTTTTGTTTAAACAAAAAGGTTGAACATTTATTTACGCTATTAGTCGTAGAACGCCATTAAGAATATTTCCTGTAAATTTCATTAAAAAATTCCAAGAATTTGTTGAATTATGATGAGTTCAAGTCGAGAACAACAAAATTTGTTTTTTAAAAAACCGGGGTTTCCCCATCTAATCCGAAAACGGAAAAAGCTACTACTTTTTCTCCAAAGAAAAAACATGCGCAATTAAATTTACAATAAATTTATCTATTTGAAAAAATTAAAATTCGAAACTTGTTTGAAACAAATTTTCGTAGAAAATGAGGGATTGAAAATGTTGAGAAGAATCTTGTAACATATGTCTGAGATAAAAGAGCATAACTTTATTCAAACCAAAATGTTGAATATTTATTTACGCTACCAGTCGTAGAATGCCATAAATAATACTTTCTGTAAATTTCATAAAAAAATTCCAAGAATGGTTGAATGATGACGAGTTGAAGTTAACAACAACAAACCTTGTTTTCTAAAAAACCGGAGTTTTCCCATATAATTTAAAAAATTTCCATCGAAAATGAGTGATTGAAAATGTTCAGAAGAATCATGTAACATATATCTCAGGTGAAAGCGCATAATTTTTATTCAAACAGAAACAACATCAAAATTTATTTGCTAAAAAACCGAGGTTTTCTCATCTAATCCTAGAACGGAAAAAGCTACAACTTTTTTCTCCGAAGAAAAAATATGCACAATTAAATTTCCTATGGGTGTATCTATTTTAAAATAAAAAAGTCAAAACTCTTTTGGAAAAAATTTCCATCCAAAATGAGGGATTGAAAATGTTGAGAAGAATCTTGTAACATATGTCTGAGGTAAAAGCGCATAACTTTTGTTCAAACAAAATGTTGAATATTTATTCACGCTACCTGTCGTAGAACATCGTAAAGAATATTTCCCGTAAAGTTCATACAAAAATTCCAAGAATTGGTTGAATTATGACGAGTTCAAGTCAAGAACAACAAAATTTGTTTTCTAAAAAACCAAGGTTTCCCCATCTAATCCGAAAAAGGAAAAAGCTACAATTTTTTTCTCCAAAGAAAAAACATGCGCAATTGAATTTCCTATAGGGTTATCTATTTTAAAATTAACAAATTGAAACTCGTTTAAAACAATTTCCATCGAAAATGAGGGATTGAAAATGTTGAGAAAAATCATGTAACAGATGTCTCTGGTAAAAGCGCATAACTTTTGTTTAAACAAAAATTTGAAACATTTATTTACGCTACCTGTCGTAGAACATCATAAAGAATATTTCCTGTAAATTTCATAAAAAAATTCCAAGAATTGGTGGAATATGACGAGTTGAAGTCAACAACAACAAAATTTGTTTTCCAAAAAAACAGGGTTTTCCAAGATCTAATCCGAAAACGGAAAAAGCTACAACTTTTTTCTCCAAAGAGAAAACATGCGCAAGTAATGTTTCTATAAGTGTATCTATTTTAAAAAAATGTTGGAAACTTGTTTGAAAAAATTTCCATGGAAAATGAAGTACGAGTAAGAAGAGCGAGCGTACATCGAAAGTCTTCTCTGTGATCTCGAGAATTAAAAAGACAGTAATGCACGGCCGTGCCGTGCCAAGCCGCGACCCAAACGTGTGTTTATGCCATCTCGCGAAAACCACTTAAGCGTGATTTATCATAAGAAATTATCCGAATGCTAGAAATACTGTATCATTATCTTGTCTGCTCTACTAGTGAAGCGCGCTCGTACGCGCGAGGAAGATCCGGGCAATTAGCGAATGCAACCCCTCACCTCGCTTTTATTTCACCCACAATTTTTCATTCCGAGCCGAAAACGAAAACGACTCAGGAAGAAATATTGTAACGATACCATTGCAAATATTTATACCTCGAAGTAAATGCATGTGCGCAGAGCGCGCTTTCACCTCCCTGGGTTTTTATTTTTTAATACTAAAAACATAAACTATTTGCAAATCAATATAGAACATATTCGTAACTTGCCGTCAATGCACGCGCGCAGAGTACGCTTTTCTCCTCCCCGAGTTTTTATTTTTCAATATTAAAAACATAAACTATTTAAAAATCAACATTGAAAATATTTATAACTAGCAATAAATGCAAGCGCGCATATACATCCCTGAGTTTTTATTTTCGAATATTAAAATCATGAACTATTTGAAAATACACTTTTAAAATATTTATAAATAGCAGCAAAAGCACACGCGCTGCTCACGTCCCTGGATTTTTATTTTCTAATATCAATATAGAATCATTTTTAATAATATAAGATTGCTGAAATTTAAATATTGTTCATTTAAAAAAAGAAATAAGCGTTAGCGTTCTTTTTGAAAAAAATTTGTTACCTTAATTACTCACTTCCTGCTGTATTCACTTTATTTCTAAATTAAAAAATAGGTTAAAAGACAAATCTTGTAAAATCTGAGCATTAGTAACCATTCATTAAAAACATGAACTATTTAAAAATCCACTTTAAAAATATTTACAAATAGCAGTATATGTACACGAGCGCTCACGCGCCTGGATTTTTATTTTCTAATATTAAAAACATAAACTATTTTAAAATTCACATTAAAAATATTTGTAACTTGCAGTAAATGCACGCGCGCACAGCACGCTTTTCTCCTCCCTGGAGTTTTATTTTTTTAATATTAAATACATAAACTATTTAAAAATCAACATAGAAAATATTTGTAACTTGTAGTAAATGCACGCGCGCAGAGCGCGCTTTTCTCCTCCCTGGGCTTTTATTTTTGAATATTAAAAACATAAATTAATTAAACATTACCATTGAAAATATTTATAACTAGCAATAAATGCACGCGCGCATATACATCCCTGGGTTTTTATTTTCCAATACTAAAACCATAAACTATTTAAAAATCCACTTTAAAAATATTTACGAAATAGCAGTAAAAGCACACGCGCGCTCACGTCCCTGGATTATTATTTTCTAATATTAAAAACATAAACTGTTTGAAAATTCAAATAAAAAATATGTTTAACTTGCAGTAAAATGCACGCGCGCTTTTCTCCTCCCTGGGTTCTCATTTTTTAATATTAAAAACATAAACGATTTAAAACTCAACATTTAAAATATTTATAACTAGTAAAAATGCACGCGTGCATATACATCCCTGGGTTTTTATTTTCGAATACTAAAAACATAAACTGTTTGAAAATCCACTTAAAAAATATTTACAAATAGCAGTAAATGCACACGCGCGCTCACATCCCTGGATTTTTATTTTCTATTATTAAAAACATAAACTATTTTAAAATTGACATTACAAATATTTGGAACTTGCAGTAAATGCACGCGCGCTTTTCTCCACCCTTGGTTTTTATTTTTTAATATTAAAAACATAAACGATTTAAAAATCCACTTTAAAAATATTTACAAATAGCAGTAAATGCACACGCGCGCTCACATCCCTGGATTTTTATTTTCTAATATCAAAAACCTAAACTATTTTAAAATTGACAATACAATTATTTGGAACTTGCAGTAAATGCACGCGCGCAGAGCGCGCCTTTCTCCTCCCTGGGTTTTGATTTTTGAATATTGAAAACATAAACTAATTAAAAATCAACATTCAAAATATTTAAAACTAGCGATAAATGCACGCGTGCATATACATCCCTGGGTTTTTATTTTCGAATACCAAAAACGTAAACTATTTAAAAATCCACTTTAAAAACATTTAGAAATAGCAGTAAAAGCACACGCGCTCTCACGTCCCTGGATTATTATTTTCTAATATTAAAAACATAAACTATTTGAAAATTCAGATTAAAAATATTTGTAACTTGCAGTAAATGCACGCGCGCTTTTCTCCTCCATGGTTTTTTATTTTTTATTATTAAAAACATAAACTAATTAAAAAGCAGCATTGGAAATATTTATAAATAGCAATAAATGCACGCGCGCATACACATCCCTGAGTTTTTATTATCGAATATTAAAATCATCAAATATTTCAAAATCCACTTTTAAAATATTTATAAATAGCAGTAAAAGCACACGCGCGCTCACGTCCCTGGATTTTTATTTTATATTATTAAAAACATAAACTATTTAAAAATTGACATTAAAAATATTTGTAACTTGAAATAAATGCACGCGCGCAGAGCGCGCTATCACCTTCCTGGGTTTTTATTTTTTATATTAAAAACATAAAATATTTAAAAAATCAACAATGAAAATATTTATCACTATTATAAATAAATGTAATAAATGCACGCGCGCATATACATCTCTGAGTTTTTGTTTTCAATTACTAAAAACATAAACTATTTGAAAATCCACTTTAAAAACATTTACAAATAGCAGTAAATACACATGCGCGCTCACGTCCCTGGATTTTTATTTTCTAATATTAAAAACATAAACTATTTAAACATTCATATTGAAAATATTTATAACTACCAGTAAAAGTACGCGCGCGCTTACATCCCTGGGTTTTTTCTAAAATTAAAAACATCAACTATTTAGAAATCCCCTTTGAAAATATTTATAAATAGCAGCCAATACACGCGCACATTAATATCCCTGATTTTTTATTTTTGAATGCTAACAACATAAACTATTTAAAAATCAATACTGAAAATATTTCTGAATAGGAGGAAATACACGCGCGCCCTCAAATCCCTGGATTTTTATTTTTTACCATTAAAAACTTAAACTATTTGAAAATCCACTCTGAAAATATTTACAACCAGCAGTAAATGCACATGCGCGCTCAAGTCTCTGGACTTTTATTTTGTAATATTAAAAACACATCCTGGGTTTTTTCTAATATTAAAAACATAAATTATTTTAAAATCCCCTTTGAAAATCTTTATAAATAGGAATAAATTCAAGTGCGCGGGGCGTGTTTTCGCCTCCTTGTGTTGTTATTTTTTAATATTAAAAACATAAACTATTTCACACGATTGAAACCCGAAAAAGCTTTAAATTTAAATTTATCATTGAAAATATTTATAACTAGCAAAAAATACACGCGCGGGCTCATATCCTTGGATTTTTATTTTCTAGAGTTAAAAACATAAAATATTTAAAAGTCCACTTTGAAAATATGTAAAAAAAATAAGCAGAAAATATACACGCGCAGAGCGCGCTTTCACCTCCCTGAGATTTTTTCTAATATTACAAACATAAGCTATTTCAAAATCCCTATTGAAAATATTCATAAACAGCAGTAGATACACGAGCGCATTTATATTCGTGTTTTTTTTTTAAATTTTCGAATATTAAAAACATAAACTATTTAAAAATAATAATTGAAAATATTTTTAAATATCAGTGAATCCACACGCGCTCTTATGATCCAGAATTTTTATTTTCTAATATTAAAAACATAAATTATTCTTAAATCCCCTTTGCAGATATTTATAAATAGCAGTAAATACACGCGCGAATTTATATTCCTGGGTTTTTATTTTAAAATATTAAAAACATAAACTATTTAAAAAAGTTTTGACAATTATTTTTCGGTAATTATTACAATTCGAGATTTAACAATTCGGCAAAATGATGCCATTTCTTGCTATTAAATTTTGAAACGAGCTAAATTATTTAAAAAATGATTTATTCTAGTTATTAAAATAGGTTAAAAAAATCTTACTTTCATTATTTTAATATTTTGATGGACGCTTTTTTTTACGTATCTGGAGATCTTAATTGCTTTCATAAACATTGTAAACCACATATTTTTAAATTATTAATAGAATACTTTTTAAATCTTCAATTAAAAATTGTTTTTATTGGAAAAACTTACATGTACAATTGATAATTTAGAAATTATTGAATTTTGAATGTCTATAAATTGTTTAATATTACGAAATCAAAATTGTTTAATTTCTAACGTTATTAATTTGTAATTGACTAAGCACTAAAAACATTATTTAAAATTTTTCAACTGTACTAAATGAAACTAAGAGACTTAGCTATGAACATTTTCAAATTAAACCCTGAGGGATGAAACAATTTTGAATAACAATTTTTATCTTTATAAATTATTATATTTAAAAATTGTTTGAATTAAAAAAACACACACACATTTTTTGTTTTATTCGAGTCTCCAATAAAAGCTTAGGTTTTTTATTTAACATTCATAAATAAACAAATCGATCTACTTTCTACCTTCAAGGTTCTTCAGGGGAAAAAAATTTAACTTTTTATAGAGCAAAATGAAACCAGACAAAAAAATTTTGAAATCCAGAAATAGAATTTTATTTAAATTTGGATAAATATTTACATTAATTAAATATGTTATGGAATATATATTTGAAGATAAAATATTTTGACAACTAGTGAAAATTGCGCTTAAATTTTTTTTTACTTTTAAAAAACATTTTAATTCTAAAACTTATTAAACTTGTCCTAAATTAAAAAATGTCATTAAAATTCCAACTGTTTCGTTTAAAATGAAAATACTTTTTTGTTGAACTAAAACAATTAATTTTTAACTAAATAGTTGAATTATCTACCAACAAAGACAAATTTTCAACAAAATGCATGAACTTTCAATTAAAAAAGATAAATTTTTAACCAAAAATAAAATAGTTTAATTTTTAGATGAAAAAATTAATTTTCACAAAGAATAAAAATAAATTGTCAACAAAATAGTTCAATTTTTAATCACAAAAATAAATTTTTAACCAAATAGTTGCATTTTACCTTAAACAGATGAATTATCAACTCAATCCTTCAAAATATTTTAAATGTTCTTTTGAAAAACCAGAAAAAACTAATTTATATAACCTTGAAGCAAATAAACAAATAAACATAAAAAATATATATTTTCGAAATTTTATTTTGTATTAAAAATTATTTCTTCCTTCAAATTATAATTGCCCTAACATTTTTTTTCTTTCTTGACTGATAATCTTTTTTGGTCGAAAATTCAACAATTTTGTTGAACATTCATCAGCATCGTTTTGGATGAATTCGACTCTTTTTGATTTAAAATTAAAATATTTTTTACTGTCAGATTTATAATATAAATCTGCCATGAAAGAAAAAAAAGTTGATGAAAATTGTTGAACGTTTAAGCCAAAAAACGAATTTTCTGTAAACAGTTGAAGTTTCAACGGAAAAAATTGCAGTGAACCAAACAAAACAAAATTTACTTAAAACAGATAAATTTCCAACTTCAAATAGAATAGTTAAGTCTTAAGTATACAAATTAATTTTCAACCAGATAAAATGCATTTTTAAAGAAATATTTAAATGTTGAACCAAACAGATGTATTTTCAACCAAGAAGACTAAATTTCTATCAAAAAAGAATTTTTAACCCAAAAATATGAACATCCTTATGTCAACCTTACTTTTTTTATAGGTACAAGATAATTCATAATCACCAAATTATAGTTGTTGATGCTTTGACCTTTAATTTTAAAAGTGGGGAAAATACAATGACGGAGCGCGAGGTACATACGTTATCGAGCGCGAAGCGCGAGAACCGACAGTCGCGCGCCGTAGGTGCTCTTAAACTTGCGAGCGAACTGACTGACTGACTGCCTGTCTACCTGCCTGCCTGACTGACGGACTGACTTATTCATCATTAGAAAGTAACTGATTCATTTTTCCTAGAATTCAGTTATTTTCAACTAATGAATCAGTCAAACTCACTGACTCATCAATGAAAATAACTGCTTTATAGTTGGAATGTAGTCACTGATTGAAATTAGTACAAATGTAGAAGATTTTAATCTAGGGAGTAGCCTGTATACTGAAAAATGGCCGAAACATGAATTTGTTTAACCATTGTTACTTAAAAGCCCAGCAATAGCAGAAGACCATTTTGGGAGAAATTTATTGTTGACTCTGCTGAAGAAACGAAATTTATCTGCTGAAAAAATGGATGAATTATGTATTTGTTTACTAAATTTGTTTAAATAATACACAATTGCTTTTCAAAAGCACATTTATAGCAGAAATTCATTTGAGGGAGATTAATAGTTGATTCTGCTAAATAAGTGAAAATCACATAGTGAAAAATGGCAGAATTATGCATTTGTTTATTAAATTTGTTCAAAATAATATATATATATAATTATATCAGATTATCACATTTTCTAAATAGGAAAAGAACTAATCCAGAAAAACAACACGTTTCTAAAATTGCTAATATTTCAAAACATCCTTTGTACAATATTTAAATAAAAATAGGGTTCTTTCGACAAATTGATCACAAAATTTTTTTTGTCTCATTTGAAATAACTCTCAAAAATATTAATGAGCAAACCCTGCTTTATTTTCATCAAGCACAATTTATAAGTAAACAAATTGATCAAATGTAAATCATTTTTAATAATTGTAATTCTGACATTATTCGCTTACAGTAATTTCATTTTAAAGTCATTTGCTATTATATTGTCGTTGGTCACTTATTTCAAACTATACATTGTCATTTAATATTTTTATCTACTTTATTAATCCAATTGCGGTAATTAATCCTTATAGAAAAGCTCGAATGCGTCATTTGATAAAATGAAAATTGGGTCAAGTACATTTTGAATTCTTCCTCGTTTTCTTATCGAACAAAGAAGATTAATTTCATAATACTGTCGACTTCAAAGATTATTTATCGCCATCTGATGTCGCGAAATTGCTCATTTTATTTTCGGATATCTGCATTCCACACTACCAGCACACATTTTTTAAAGCCCTGTGATTAATTTTATTTAATTGTGTCTAATTGTAACAAAATTACAACAAAAACTGCATTTTTAAGAAAATGATTTGTAATCAACTTTAATCACAATCTGAGTATACAAGTGAAGCAAAAAAGTTGCTTGTTCTCCAATTTTATTCTTATAAATTTTTATAAACAAAAAATACATTTTCATACTTTTTTTACGAGAAAAAAAAATTCTTTGACATCCCTTAAAAATTTGATAATATCTTGAAATTCTTTGCAACCTTTTAAAATAACTGAAAATCTTTAAAGTCCTTTGAAATTTTTTTAATTTCTTCATATCCCTCGACATTGTGAAAATCCATTAAAATAAGAAGAAATCGTTTGAAAAACCCTTGAATATTTGAATAAAATTAAAGTGATTGATCAAAGTTCTCTAAAAACCGTTCAAATACCTAGACATCTTTGAAATACCTTAAAATTCTTTGAAATTTATTTTCAAAATTTCACCATGAAATCCCTTGAATATAAATATAGTTGAAATTGTGGTTTCTCTATTTTTTGCATAAATTCTTTCAATATATAAATATGTTCTTCTTATAATGATTTTCTATAATGTTTTTTCTAAAATCATGAAAAAATTACAAAAAATGATTATAGGAAAATCATTATAGACCTGTACTGAATTTCCCATAATATTTGTTCGTAGATGAGAACTACAAGGACTTGCATGGGATTGCACGAAATTGCATAAGATTGCAGAAAAATAAATTGTACATAAGATTTGCAGGAATAATTAGCCCCTGGGCTTAAATTATTTGTAACGAACCTCAATGTCAATTGTTAACATCATAAGTTTGCTGAGCAATAGCGATACGTATAAAATGGGAAAGAATTTTTTCCGTGGAAAAAGAGAAAAAGAGATTTATAACAAAGGTTAATGTCGCGTCTTAACAATTTTTTTAGATTTTAGGACGATGTTGACAATTTTCGAAGGTTAAATTAGCCTGAGAAGCTAGCTACTTCGAATACATGTTATGTGGCAAAGCATTTTTTTTTCGAGAAAAGAGTAAGAAAATTCTTTATTTATTTATAAAATTTGTTTGTAACAGTAGAATTGTGAAATAAAAAATGATTTTCCATTTGTGTACACTCAGCTTGTAATTTGAGTTGATTGCAAATATATCTGAAAGTTAAGAGGTATGAAAAAAACATTATTTTAAATGCAAAAGTCTCGCCTGTTTAATTATAAACTTTTGTAGAATGTGTTAAAATACCTATGGATCTAGATTCGAATTTGATATCTGTATAGAAAGTTCATTGACATCTCATTTTTCGCATTTAATTTTATATAGTACAGTTGCAAATCGACAAGTTTTATCGCTTCTGGAGGGCCACTTGAAGATTATTTTTTGTTAGAATTGCAAATATCTGCTCTAATTATGCAATCAGGTTCCTTAGCAACAGTTTTAAAAATAAAAATAAAATAAAGTAAAATAAAAAAGTTTCCTCATTCAGCCTTATCACCCACGCACATTATCAGACACACAAAGCGAAAGTGCACCAAATAATAATTTACATTTGATTCAAGTCTATTAAATCCTACACCGTCATTTTAATTTCATTAATTTAATTACACTGTGAGTTTGAATCAGTCAAAAGTGACTGATTTGACAACTGACAAATCAGTCAGTAGTGACTATTCAAATCAGTCAATGTCACTCTCTGATTAAATCAGTCATTTTCAGTGACCCAATCTGTAATTTTCGCTTATGAAATCAGTCATTTTAAATTATCTAAATAGTGTCTTCCACTGATCGAATCAGTCATTTTGAATGATCTAGACAGTACCTTTCACTAATTAAATTATTAATTTTAAATCATATAACCGGTAACACTTCCACTAATTAAATCAATAGTTTTCAATAATCTCACCAGCAACTTTCACTAATTAAATTAGTCATTTTGAATAATCTGAACTGCAACTTTCACTGATTGAGTAATTCCTTTTTAATGGTCTGACCAGTAACTGCTTCTGATTGAATTCGTCCTCTAGAATAATCTAAAGTGTAACTTCCACGGATTAAGTAACGCCTTGTAAACGATCTAATCAGTAACTTCCACTAATTAAATCAGTCATTTTTATTGATCTAACCCGCGAATTTCATTGTGTAAATCCGTACTTTATAGTTCATTTAAATTATTTATTAAAATGCATCAATATTGACTGACTATTCATCTGTTAAATCGACTGTTTTGTCAATAGAAATTATTGATTTTTCAGTCAAAGCGTGCCACATTAATTCAATAAGTGAAATTTGCACTGATTTCAATTTAGAGTGTAGAAATGTTCATAAATATAAATTTTCAACATTTTCAAACATTTTTAAGGCTGATAATTTCGCTGTTATGTGTTTCAGGGCACCAGATTACACAAAAGGCATTTTTCAGAGCATCGGCTTCAAGGAGTTTCACAATTACTTGATACTGCCCGAAGATGAAAGGAACAGTGAAAAAGTATGAGGACTAATTGTTGCCAATTTCTTAAATTATTTTTTTATTCAGGAAGAGAAATGGAAAATAATTTTTTTTACTTTTCAAGAGTTCTGTTTTGTGATACATTCTTAAATTCATTCCAAGATATCTAGAATGTGTGAAGCATGCAATTATCCAATAAAGTTTTCCAGTAGCATTGCAGATGTTAAAAAATTTATTAAACATTTTATAATAATTTAAAACCTTTCAAAATTCTTAAAAAGCTTATAAATTTAGTTTTTGACATCTTCAAAAATGTACATTGTGTTTTAAATCTTTTAAAATCTTTTCACGTTTTAAATTATTTTGGAATCTAATAAAAACTTGGAAATATTTTTAAACTTCTCGATTATTTTCCAAGTAAATAATTGTTCAATTGGCATTTATCATTCAACAAAATGTTTTCAATCTTTTCAAATAATCTCTTAAAATTCATTTTTAAAAATAAACAATCATTTTAAATTTTTCCAGCAAACGTAAGAATATTATTTTATTTTCTTAGAACCTTTAAAGATGCTTAAAAAGCTTCAAAATTTTATTGCGAAATCTTGAAAAATTTAAATTTAGTCTTTTATTTTTCGATATTTTTTCCAGATTTAACTTAAGTTTAGATCTTCTCAGAACTTGTCAATATCTCTTAAAATAACTCAAATTTTTTTAAAATTATAATTGTTCAATTGTCATTTATGTATCAAAATTCAATAATTTCACTTACATATTAAAAATGTATGAAGTAGAAGAATTGAAATTGTAAAGTTCAAAGTTTTAGTTTAACACTCTGAAATATTAACGATTCAAGGCTTTCTAATTCAAATAATTCAGTTTAAAATTGTTTAGCTTTTAATATTTGATTTATAACTGCTAATTTTAAATGAAAAGTAAAATATTGCTAAATATTCCAAAAAATGTCTTCCTTAATTAAAAATTAAATTGGTTAAAAATGGGCTATTTTAGATTGAAACAATATTTGAATAGGATTTCGAATTGAATAAGAGCGTTTAATTTTTCAAATCATTTTTAAATTAAGAATAGTTTATAAAGTTTCAATCGAACATTTGTATTTGTTTAACTAGTAAGGCTTTCAAATTGACTTTTTTTTAACGCCAAAATCTGTAATTTGCCTAATCTTGGACAGATTCAGAATCGTCCTGTAAAATCAGTAATTTTTCAATTTTCAATAATCGGACTACAGTTCAATGTGATTTATCATAGTAGCAAAGGTTCTTGTTAGAATTATAATATTTTTTTCAAATTTTAGTTTCTTGTAGAAATATCTTACGAAAATTGACAGTAAAGTACAAGTCGAAAACTTGGTGCGGATTCTAAAAGTATGGTTTGTAAAAGTTGATATATTTTTGTTTAAATTTGGACATTGCTACAACAGAATGCCAGTATATAAAACATAATTTTAAGCACAGTTTTACGATATTTTAACTTTTGTGCAATCTCGTATTTTTTATGAAGATTTGTAATTTTCTACAATAATTTACGTAAAATTAAAAGCGTTTTAATTACGTCAAATTTAAAAAAATGTAAAATTCTGTAGTTTTCTCTAATACCTTGTATATTTTTACAACGAAATAAAAAAAAATATTAATAAAAAGTTGTAGAAATTTTTGAATTGTAGAAATTTCTACTTTATTGTTAATTTTTTACTTTTCTACAAGAAAATACAAGAAAAAATGAGATATTTGCATTTAACTGTATTTTTTTGTTAAATTTTGTACATTAAACAAAAAAAAATACATGTTTTAACAAAAAAATTACAGTTGTAGATATGTACTACTTTCTTGTAAAAATTTTTTCCAGCGTGGTTTCACCCAGAAATTAATAGCCAATTATTTGGCAATGACTCCTTGTTATTAATCGATAAGAATTGATGATTTTTTTAAAGCAAAATTAATTAACAAATTCTATATTTTGCTATTTTTCAACATTTAAACTTTGTCCGTTTAACGTAATCATCATTTAATAACTGAATTAATAACTTTTTCAGAGACGATAACGATAAACTATTTGTATTGTTTTTAACAATCTTTTAAATAAATTTTTCTCTTCTCATGCATTTTTGAACAGAGAGTCCCCGCAGTGACTCATTGTTATCCTGATAAGTGTTAATTTTTTATAAATAAACCTGATCAACAAATGCATTGTTTGCATTTAATAAAATTTAAACATTGTTTTTTTTTAAGCAAACAACTGCTAATTACTATTTTTAAAACTTTTCTTTGATACATGTAATTATCAGTAAATTCCACAAAAAAACGGGATTTTATTTTTCAAATGCATGATACGAGAAAAATTGGTTTACAAGTGCATAAGATGATAAAATTTGGTTTAAGGAATTGCCGTTAACAATAATAATTGTTGATTGTCCTCTAAATGATATTACATTCACTCTAAAGTTTGAGTAAGTCAAAAGTAACTGATTCGCAGTCAATTTTGACGGATTCAATTAATGCGGATTCGACAATTGACAAATCACTCAAGTCATTTCCTAAATTAGCCAATTAATTTGACTCATTGGCAAAATTAGTCATTTGGAATGATCCAGTGTGCGATTTTTATACTGATAAAATCAGTAATTTCGAATGATCTAAACTGTAATTCTTTCATTGATTAAATCAGTCCTTTTGAATGGTCTAATGAGTAACTTTTACTAATTAAATGAGTCAGCTGGAATGATCTAACCTGTGACTTTAAGGGCGTGGAAACTGGGCCCTGAGCTCAACATTGAATTGCTTATTTTGACTCCACAAATACTAGGATTGCATCTTTTTTAGATAATCAGGGCCTACTCCTGTTTTGACTCAAGTCTGTATTCGGAGTGAAAAATTGGCTCTAATTATCTAAAATAAAGATTTATTTCTGGTAATTTTAGAGTAAAATGGGACAGTTTAATTTTGGGGTGGGACCTGGTTCTAACGCCCGGCCCTTAAGCAGACACTTGGCGAATTATGCCGAATACAGATAATCTTACATATCGTTCATAATTAAGATATTACAATTATATACACAATTAATTACTGAATTTCCAGAGACAATTGTACTAAATTAATAATTATTAATAAATAATATTTATTCAGTTTAAATTGAAAGACTGTGATAATTTCAGGGTCAGAAGATGTTACAAGAGAGTATAGCAGAGTTGAAATTAGTTACGAGAAGATACGCAAGGAAACAAAAAAAGTGGATAATGAACAGAATGATACGTCGTACTGATAGACAGGTTTGTGAGAAATGATTAAATACATTGAATAATGATACATTGTCGCAATTAAAAGTGAAGACGAGTCAAAGTTTTCCAATTTTTTCGGAAGCGACAACTTGTTTTCTGTTCTTGAGAGCGAGAAAGAAATATTGCTGCAATTTTGCCATTTTTGCAGCATATTTGATGAAATGTATGAGGATTGTACCGTGCCCACTCTCACAAGCAAGATTGCCTGAGAATATTGGCAACACTGCAGAAACTTTGCACATTCTAGAAACAGACTTTGCAAAGAATATTGAGAAAAAGGGAAATTTTTTCAATAAAAATTTGTAAATTTAATTACTTTGTAATAAGTAGGTAGATATATCAGACAGCAGATTGTGCTGATTGTGCTAACTTTGTGTAGCTTATCTTGTTTACTTATACACCACACAATAGATAATAATAATTAATGAATCATTTGACAGGTACCTTCCGTGTACTCTTTGGATTGTACACATATCGACAAATGGAAAAGTGCTGTTCTAGACCCAGCGATAGAAATCGTTTCATCTTTACTTAAGGGCGAGAAGCCCGAACAGCACAGGCCATTGAACGAACAAGTCAAGAACCGGAAAGTGGCAGATAGTAGCAATGAAGAAAGTCACTTTTGCCAAGTGAGTCTTCTATTCTCACATAATTATTATCTATCTACTCTTATATCATTTCATTTTTATTCCAATTCATTCCAATTTATTCCAATTTATTCCAATTTATTCCAATTTATTTTATTCGCTGTGCTGCATGTCCTTCTTCCTCTTTTCAGATTTGCGAGAGAATCTTCATCGGTGAGCTACAATGGAAGGACCACCTGAGAAGTATCAAACACAAAAAAGTAATAGAGAAAAAGAAGCGATTGGCTAATAAAGAGGAAACTACAAAAAAAGGAATGCTTCAAACAGCTTCGAGGTCTGCCTGAAACTTTCCAACCAAATGTCATCTTTCTTATTGTTGCCTTTATTCAATCTTCAATCAAGTAATTGACGAAACTGCAATATTTTTAAAAACGTTGACTTTGACTTTGTTATAGGCATAATTATAATGGGCATTAATTGTAAAGGTTGAGTGAAATCTTGGATAAAGCAAAAATAAACTTTTTAGCTGTTTTAGTAGTTAGAAGCGTTCGAGAGTCGACTGCGGAATGCAGATAATGACTGCAATTCAAAAGTCGATAAAGTAGTTTGCTACATGCTGGCAATAATTTAATTAACAGAGATAATTAGTTTAAAAATTGCAAAAGAAAGACTTGAAATCTGTCTACCTCGTACTTTTTATCATATATAATATTCATCTATTGAACCTGATATGTATAGGTGCCTGATTTTATAATGTGTTAAGAAATAAAATACTGAATAAAGTCTAGAAAGTCTTATCGGTATTTATTGTAAATGCATAAAAATCATTCAAACATTATTCACTCTTTCACGCAGTTTACAAAAGTCTAACATACAAAATAATAATGTCGCGCACTTTTTAAATGCGCGATAACGCAATGAAACTTTAAACGATAAAAAATAAAATGTGTTCAATTGAAACTTGGACTGACTGATGATACATAATTACTTACAATTTGAAATATTCATTTGATGTATATTTAAAGATGTTCAAAATACCTATTTAAAATTGCTCAATGATGTATGTGTCTTTTGAAATCTCCGAAGACATGTAATTTTTGTCTTGCGTACACACGTCTTTTCTTTCGTAATTATTATTTCTATGATATTATTCGTCATATCAAGAGCTGTTGCGTTGTTACCAAAGTTATTACCGTCAGAACTAGTAGGCTTGGCATTTTTAAACGTGCACCATTGCAAAGATCACCTTTGCAAAAACATATAAAAACTTTTTTGTAATCCATCGTTGTGTGCGCGCATCTCTCTTCTCCATCATCTGGACCTCTTTGAAGACACGTTCGTTCTGTTGCCGCGTCGTGTTCTACAATCATTTCAATAACAGTTAATCATTTTACATTTTATGTCACGTCAACCTTTTTTTCATTTCAACTTTAATCCAATCCAATCCAATCTAATCTATTTTATTAATGTGAATTAACTTGGGTGAGACAAAATAAAATGTTATATTAGCAAATTAAAACTAAAATCAACTTGATTGATCTATCCCGCATCTTCAAGTACAACTAGGTCGTTTCAAAATCAATTTAAAACTCTCTCGCGACATCATTATTGCAACGACTTTGCATCATTTTTATTAAATTTATGTGTTTTCCAAATGGTCTGAAGTGATAGGTTTAGCTTGAAACTAAATAAGAAACCGTTTTTTTTCAACTAATTTTTTTAAATAACTTTAAAAAGAACCTGCTGACCTCTATCATATGACCTACCCTGGAAGTTCTCTATCAATTTTCATAAAAATTGAATGTGTCGCTTTTTAATTATACTAAAAAAATGTGAATTTTTTGCTTTATTTTTGGCTGTAAACACGTCTGATATCGTTTAAAAACATCTGAACTTATTTTAGGTTGGATATTTGGATGTAGACAGTGCCTTGGAAGACATTCAGAAATTTTAATTAAAATTGGACGTGCCGTTTTTGAATTATACTGAAAAATATGGATTTTTTTCTTGATTTTGATTTTTTCGCCTTGGAGCGGTTTTTGGTAAGCATCTCGAAAATGGTCTTTGCGATTTTGATAAGTATTTTTGGTCAGGTAGAGAACAGTTTCAAGTTTGATTCAAAAATGTAAAAAAATTCCTAATAATGGACGCAGTTTCCGAAATAAGGCGAATTTTGTGAGAAAAGGCATTTTTGAAGCTGGAACCGGGCACACCAGCACTTTAAAGTGGTATTTGGGCTGGAAAAAGCTGGAACGGGGGTTCTAGGGGTTCTATCTACATTGAGAAGTTATAAAAGTTGGAATCGAGTTCTTTATAGACATTTTGCAGCTGGAAAAAGTTCGAACAGGTATTTTTGAGATCTTCTAAAATCGTTTAAAAACGTCAGAATTTTTTCTAGATTGGATAGTTGGACGCGGAAAAATGCCCTGGAAAGTATTGACCAATTTAATAGTTTATAAGAAATGCATGAGGAAGAGTGTCAGTGGAGTGAATGACGCCTGAAACAAAAGACCTTTGATAATAATAATGGGCCCAAGTGGAGTGCTTTACATGATGACTTTGTGAAGCTCTTCACTTGGGGTGATCGCTAGAGAGATTGGTCAGCAACCTGGGTCGGAGCAGTGTTGCTGAACGAACCTGTCATTTAAATAAATAACACAAGAATTCTAGATCAATCTAAAAAATCTATACCTCCTTCCTCACATTGAGGGGCCGGCCATATATTACGTAATCATCGTAGGGGGTCACGTGTATGATTGCGAATGATTATATGGGGGGAGGGAATATTGTTTGAGTGATTACGTAATCATGTGTTTAAGTTCCTATTTTTATAAATCTTTTCTTTCTTTATTTTTTTTTAAATATTCCGCGCGCATGGTACATTTTTTTCCTAAAACGCCGATAGAGTGCGTAAAATTATGAGCATTAAAACATGCCTCTAGAGGTGCTTTTCTTGTGAATACATTATTTTGTGCGTTTTCAAAATCTGTTCCACATTGACGTTACCAAAAAATGTCTTCAAGAAGCGATTTGTTTCAAGAGCTGTGTAAATTTTACAAAATCAGGTGTCCTGATGAGTCTTCAAGATGATTACGTAATCAAGGGAGGGGGGGGGCAATCAAATGATTATACTTGATTACACCGGTGGGGTGAGGGTCAAAAATTGGTGAAAAATTGATTACGTAATATATGGATGGCCCCTTACTCCTTTCTTCACCGCGTGAGTCACGCTACACCGAAAGATAAAAATATTATAAATTTTCAATAATTTCCAGTGTCGGGAATGTAATTTTGCGGGATTCATCACTTGTCCCTTTATTTGTATTTATTTGTACTTATTCGTGTTTATTTGTATGTATTTTATTTATTTATGTACCATTATTGATGCTGCGACCCTGAATAATTTTGGCACACCATCCTGATGCACATGGATCTGCAGTCACTCCTTTTTCGTTTCCAAGCAGTGTGGCATTAAAATTAAATCCATCTTTACAGGAACCTAATTCGCCTCTTGATCTACACACAAAACACCTTCGCAGGATACCTACATTTAATATAATTAATACAACTAAATTAGTAATTATGCTACAATTAAAAATTCCTCTTCTAACCCGATTATTTCCATAATTTTTAACACACATAATGTCATTATACAAATTCCAAATTTGCCCCAAAAATCTTGATCATTCAAAAAATTATTCCTTAATATAGCATCGAGGAAATAAAATATAAAAATAAAATGAAAACAAAGATAAATAAATTATGAAATGTAGTATTAAGATAATATCATGGAGAGGATACTACCCTACTGTAGATAATAATGAATCCACAGTAGATAACCATTATTTCAAATAATAATGTACGTAAAATAATTAAAATGATTTCAACAATAGTTCAAACACGATAAGTGTTGATAAATTAAAGTTAGAATTAATTATTTTACGTATATTTCTCCTTTTAATTAATAATTAATTACTGTAGGTTGACTATCTACTGTAGGATGTTCTCCCCTATGTTACGCACCCAAATTCAAATTATTATAAATTGTAATATTGAGGAAATAAAATATAAAAATAAAATAAAAATATTAAATATAGTATCAATATCTATAATACCATGTATTCTAAAAATGTAAAATCTGTCTTAAAAGTCTTAATTCAAAAAATTATTCTTAAATGTGGCATTGAGGAAATAGAGTATAAACATAACATGAAAACAAAAATAAATAAAATATAGTATTAAGACCACCCTTCTGTAGATAATGAATTCACAGTAGATAAACATTATTATTTTAAATACTAAACTAGGTAAAATAATTTAATTAGATTTGACAATAGACATGGAAACCCTATAAATGTTGATGAGTAAATAAATAAATAAATGATTAAACAATAGCGAAGAAGCTATTGACAAAAGTTTAATATGTATGATGATTTTGTATACAGGTATATAAAATGTGCGGTAGGCGGCCCACTTTAGAAGAAAGTGAACGCTTTCAGTATACACGTACATTACTTACCATTCACTTGAAGAGGAATTTCAAGAGCCAGGCACAGTAAAGTTAATGAAAGGGAAAAGTTTGTGGAATTCATTGTTGGATTTTTGGGAATAAAATTTCCACTATCAAAACAAAACAATATTTTTATCCATGCAGATGATCTCAAAGCACAGCCATTTTGGAACGCGTTGTTGGAGGAACTGAAATGAACCGGACGACGAACCGTCGAGGGCCTCCTTTCACTTCTTGTCTTCTTTCCACCGCACCGCCAAGAACCTCAGTCAGAAGGTCTCTTGCCCATATCCATAAACATATTATAGTCTCGGATTTAGCCAACTATCACACACACACACAACATTGAATTCCTTCAAAAATTATGAAATTCCTCTACCTTATCATCACCATCATCATCATCATTTTTCATTAGATTCTCTATTTTTACTTTGTGAATGCGAAAATGTATTTTTACAGTACATACATTAAGATAAAATAATACTATAATTATAGTTATTCATTTAATATATCATTTATTCATCCATTGTTCTTATGCAAGTATCATTTATTTCACAACATTAATAAACTATAAATCAAATAATATTATTTAAACATTCATTGCATCCAGATGAAAAAATGCGTTTTTTATTATCCTTTTCCTCCTCGATCATCTTTCCTAGTCAGTGTTGTGAGTCTCAATTTCCTTATAATCTGTAATTTTGAATCTGTCTCTTTGTCGGAAAACAGCAACTAAGCCAGCACAATAAAAAAATGATGAAATAAGTAGAATAATCCCCAAATATCCTAAATGACGCAGAAAAGCTGAAAAAAATTTAAATTTCATGATATCCCCGCCTCGAAGATTTAAAAACTTTTATTTTGATTAGATAATAATACCGATGATACCAACTGCATGGGACGAAACTCTCTTTTTTAAAATTGAAAAAAACTGTTAAACCATGAGTGCGTATTTCGATGTTATTTTTTATTTCCCAAAATTCATTATTAAATTAAAATATTACAATATTGTCATATTATTATTAATTATTAATAATATAAAATTTCGAAAATAGACCATAGGGACTGCATCGCGAGGTGTGGCTGCTCTGGGGAACTGATGGACTCCAGTCAGCTGGACCTCAACTAAGAAACGATCCTTCAAGGGGGGTAATAGCAAAGCCCCCTGGAATATTGAGGAATATTGAGACTATATAGCTCCCAAGCCATGATGTGATCGCCATGTCAAGGGCACCAGGGTTATCAAATTCTTTGACACCCCGGCGCGGCGTATCGCCCTCATTCAAGACGAACACGACGGATTTGCTACGGAGGTATCTCAACTTAGAATTCCGGACACCAGGTCGAATGCCTCAGTATACAGGTAGAAACATCATGGCTGACAAAAAAAGCAACCAGAAATAACGAGGGATCCGACCGATTAACATCGATGACAACAACCAAGCTGCCGCGGTTGAAGAAAAGAGGACTAGGCTCTCTGTAAAGAGAAAGAAAGCTAATGGTGCCCAGAGAAAGAAAGCCCGCACTGCGCGGATCTTAAGCTGCAGCCAAGACTTCTCACAGAGGTCTCGGATATCGCAACATCATCTGGAGCAATTCCTTCTGCTCGGCCTATGGGCGAAACGAGGAAGGACTCCAAAGACACTCACTTCTCCAAATAAGGAGTCGAAACAGTCGAAACCTCTGGAAACACAGGGCCTTACTTTTGCACAGATGGCTAACAACGCCCTGATGAGCGTTGTGGTCGCATCGGGTAACCCTGACGCCTGTCGAACTCCAGGGAAGCTGGACAGGCTGAGGGAGGAAATCTGTAAAGAGATTGACGCATTATCCCACAAGAGGCGTGCCCACAGACTCGACGTCATCTTCATCAGGTCGAGTGCCATCATAGTCCGGCTGCAGACATCTGGTAGCGGGCTTGGTTGGTAGAGAAAACATCATAGTTTAGGCTCAAGGAGGATCTAAACCTGGAGAAATAGGGGACTAAATGTCTCCAAAGGTACTGCAGAGAAACCGTACGGATTCCCGGTACCCCCGAGAATCCGACGGTGTTTCTGAGGTACCTGAGCTTCCGAAACCCCACTCCACGAACAGATTCTTGGAGAGTATTGGGATCTGAAATCATGACGTCACAGCGTCACGTGACAGGCAATATGGAGGTACAACAGTGTCACTTTACCTCTAATACATGCGATGCGAAGGGTTTTTAATTTATTTTGAAATTATTTCGAACAACTGGGAATCAGTATCTGCAAAAATGGTTAGAGTAGACATGTTAAGAAAGGACAACAAAATTGTGCACGTTGGACAAAATTCGTCTTTTTTAGTGGAAAATTAATCTATTTGGTTGAACATTCATCTTGTTAGTTGAAAATTAATCTCAGGTTTCAATAAAAATTCATTTTTTCGCAGTTTTTTGGTTGAAGATTCATCATTTCAGTTAAAAATTCATCTTTGGTTGAAAAATTAACTTTTTTGTTAAAAATTCCTTTCTTCTTGTTGAAAATTCATTTTTTTTAGCAAAAGATTATTCTTCTTGGTTAAAAATTTATCTCAGGTTGCAGAATGAACTATTTTGTTGAAAATTCGTCTGATTTTGGTTGAAAATTAATCTTCTTGGTTGAAAATTCAACTATACGTGGTTAAACTGCTTTAATAAAAATTAATTTTTTTGGCTGAAGATTCATCATTTCAATTAAAAATTGTGTTTGGTTAAAAGATTAATTGTTTTGTTGAAAATTCGTTTTGTGTTGTTAAAAATTAATGTTTTTGATTGAAAATTTAACTATTTCATTTTTGGTTGAAAATTGATCTTTTGTCTTTGAAAACTCAACTATTTTGTTAAAAATTCGTCTTTTTTAGTGGAAAATTAATCTATTTGGTTGAACATTCATCTTGTTAGTTGAAAATTAATCTCAGGTTGAAAAATAACTATTTAGTTGAAATTTTTTTTTCTTGTTTGGTTCAAAATTAATATTTTTAACTGAAAATGTAACTATTTCAGGTTTTGTTGAAAATTTATCTTTCCTAGTTGAAAGTTCAACTGTTTTTTTGAAAATTCATGTATTTTGTTAAAAATTCTCATTTTTTATTAGAAAATTAATCTCCTTAATTGAAAATTCATCTTCTTGATTGAAAGTTGAACTGCTTTGTTAAAAATTATTTTGTTGTTGTTGAAGATTCATCATTTCAGTTAAAAATTAATCTCTTCGGTTGAAAAATTAACTACTTTTTTGAACATTTCTTTCATATTGAATTCAATATGGTACCTACAATAATTTAATTTAAAAAAAATTATTCTATTTTCGCTTATTTTCATATAGAATCACCCTATTTCCCCTGTTCGGAGAGCCTTTTGGGCTGTAAAGTCTGAAATAAACTCTACACAATTATAGTTTTGGAATAATTATTTATTGTGATTTTAGATTTGCGGATGAAGAAGAACCATCTGATTATGTAGAAAGCCTCTGCGAAAATATGCACTACTACGCACCTCAGGATTATATAACAGGAAGCGATCTTTATTTCGAGTACAACCCGAATGCCATCCAGGATTGCATGGACATGTTGACTCCGGATAATGTGAATATAATAATTTTCGATAAAAAATTCAACGACGAGGAGTTTGATAAAGTTGAGCCCTGGTTCAAAACAAAGTACGCAGATGAGGAAATTCCCCCGGAGTGGATAAAGTCGTGGAAAACCGTTGAGCCCTTGGCTGAGTTTCATTTACCGGAGCCCAACATCTTCCTCACGACAGATTTCAGTTTAATTCCTATTCCCGAGAATACACCAAAGTATCCGGTTAAAGTTCACAGTGACGAGATTTTAGAAGTTTGGTACAGGCCAGATCCAAAATTCCGTCTGCCTGAGTGCTTCATGTATTTTTATTTAATTTCTCCATCCTCCGTCGCTACTTCTGAAAGGTATTTATTATACAATCTTTACAATTACATGAAGAGTTCAAAATATATAAATTGTGCTAACTTATCATAAAATAGTGTGTCCGCTGGTCTGGGAAACAGGGAAATGACAGTGAATTTATTTTTTGACCGGGATTGTTACCAACTTGGACGATTCCATTGTCGAAAATCGAATTCTAAAGCCTTACTAGATTAATAATTAAACGATTTTATTTCATTTCAAATCCTATTGAAATAATGTTTCAGTCTAAAATATTACATTTTTAACCCATTCAATTTGAAATATTTCAATTAAAAAAGAGGGCAATGTTTCAATATCTAGCAATATTCAACTGTTCATTTCAAATGAATAGATAACAATTCAACAATTATTAATTTCAAACAACTTAAAATAAAAATAATTCAACTTAAACGGATTTGTGAATAAAAAATCGTTTGAATTTCACCATTCTAATTTTAAAAGAAACGGAAGAAAGTTTGGTATTTAATTTTTTTTCTGAACTGAAAGAGGAAATTTTTTGTTTATTTACATTTTTATAGACTTGAGGGCGGGCAAATTTGATATATTTTTAACATTTTTATTGAGTTCGAAACGAGGAAATTTTAATTAAAAAATGTTGGTAAATTGGCAGAGGGACATATTTATTTTTAAGATTGTTATCGAAATGCAAGGGAGGATATTTTGGTTAGTAATTGTTTTTCTGAATCGCAAGAGGGTAGTTTTTTTATTGCTAACATTTTGATGGAGTTGGAAGGAAATTTCGATTCTTAATTTTTCTGATTTTGAAGAGACATTTTTAAAACAATATTTAGTAACTTGGAAGGGAAAAAATTTTGGTCTTATTTTTTTCTGAATTGCAAGAGGAACATTTTTTATTTTTAAGATTTTTATCGATCTAGAAGGGAGGAAATTTTGGTTTTCAAGTTTTCCTAAATTGGAAGAGACATATATTTTGTTTTTAACTTTTTTACTGAGTTGCAAGGGAGGAAGTTTTTGATATTAATTGTTTTTTTGAATCGGAAGAGGCCAATTGTTTCTTTTCAACATTTTGATTGAGTCGACGCGGACAAACTTGGTATTTTTAACATTCAGATGAAAGGTGGGAAGTTTTTATTTTCAATTTTGTACTGAATTGTAAGAGGGGCATGTTTTATTATTGACATTTTTTTGTTTGGTTAAACATTCAACTGTTTTCTTGAAAATTCGTCTTTCTGGCTTGAAAATTCTTCTTTTTTTCTGTAGCAAATTAATTTTTTTGTCTGAAAATTTAAGCCTTTTATTTTTGGTTGAAAATTGATATTTTAAATTTAAAATTTATCTTTTATAGTATAAAGCTCAACTATTTGGTTGAATTTTTTTTTTTTTTTTAGTTGAAAATTCAACTGTTTTGTTAAAATTTCAGTTTTTTGCTGGAAAGTATTTTTTTTAACTTAAAATTTATCTATTGCATTTTTGGTTAAAAATTCGTCTTTTGGTAGAAAATTAATTTTCTTGGTTTATAATGCAACTGTTTTTTGTTGAATTTTATACTTTCTGTTTCAAAGTTCGACCATTTGGTTAAAAATGCATCTTCGTAGATTGAAAATACAACTATTTTGGTATAGTCATCTTTTTGGTTGAAAATTCCACTGTTATGTTAAAATATGGTCCTTTTTTATTTAAAATTCATATTTGGTGGTAGAAAAGTCATCTTTCTTGGTTAAAAATTAACTTTTTGTTTGAAAATTAAACTTTTCCGGTTGAAAATTCAACTGTTCACTAAAAAATGCGTCTTTTTGGCTTGAAAATTAAACTATTTGGTTGAAAATGCAACGGCTTTTGGTTGAATTTAATTCTTGTCTGTTTGAAAATTCGGCCATTCAGTTGAAATTGCATCTTCATAGATTGGGAATTCAACTGTATTGTTAAAGTTATCGTTTTGGGTCTAAAATTCAACTATTTTATTAAAAATTCGTTCTTTTGGATTGACAATTCATCTTTTTGGGTAGAAAAGTCATCTTTCTTGGTTGAAAATTCATCTTTCTTGATTGACAAGTAACTTTTTTGTTGAAGATTCACCTGTCTTTGAAGAAATTCGTTTTTTTGGCTTAAAAATTTAACTAGTTGGTTAAAAAGTTAAACTATCTTTTTTAAATTATAAAGAAGATTTTTTAATTGGCATCAGGGTCGGTAAGGAAATGTGAATCATTCCTGCCTTAGACACTACATTTTATAATTTGATTGACCTAAATTCCATTATAATGTTTATTTCTAAAAAAATGTTATGTTTTCAAATTTGTTAAATTTTGCAATTAATATTATAATGCATTTCAACCACGGATAGCGGCTGAAACTTAATATAATTGACATAAATTTTAATCTTATTTTTAAATTCACGAAAATTAATGATATTGCGGCCACAGATAGGGGCCAAAACTTAAATTAGTTTTTTTTTTTTTTTAATTTAAGTTTTGGCCCCTATCCGTGGCCGGAACATCATGAATTTTTGTGAATTTAAAAATAAAACTAAAATTTATATCAATTATATTAAGTTTTCACACCCTATCCGTGGTTGAAATGCATTATAATATTAACTGAAAAATTTACCAAATTTACAAACATAACATTTTTTTTAAAGTATGCATTATGATGGAATTTGGGTCAATTAAATTAAAAAATGTAGTGTCTAAGGCAGGACTGATTCACATTACCCTACTGACGAGTTCAGTGAGTCAGCCAGGGAAAAAATCTACAAAATCTAATTTTTATTTTAAAATTAATCTTTTAAAGAATTAATTGCAGAAAAAAAAATATATTACTGACCCTAATGCTAATTAAAAAATCTTCTTTACCATTATGATACTTGGGCCAATTAAAAACAATATCTTTCGAAAAAACAGCAAGTATGTCATCTAACTATGTACTTTGTTAAAAATTCGTCTCTTTTGCTTGAAAGTTCAACTTTTGGGTAGTTAATGCTACTGCTTGGTTAAAAATCAATTCTTTGTTGTTGAAAATTAAAGATATGTCAACTTGAAATCGTAGTAATTTAAAGCGTTTCATATTGTGTTCAATATGGCATCAATATTGACTTGATTAAAAAGAACTTATTCCCCTATCATTCCCTAAATTTCCTCTGTTTGAGAGCATTTTGGGGTGTGAAGTCTGATATTTCAATATTTTTTATTATTCTTAATTCATTACCGAACCTTATAGCTCACCACATGGTCGTGCAGGCATATTGACAACTGAACTGACTAGAAACGCGAAAAAAACGCAGATGAAACATGAAATACCTGTTTAGCCAACGGCTACGTTACATTCAAGAGGCCGAGGGGGGGGGGGGGCACGCTCAAAACAGTTCTATTATCTATTGATTTTAAATATTTAAAAAATGTTGTTAATATAATTTAGCAATTTTTCATTTAGAATTTGTAGTTTGCGACAGGTGGATGACAAGACATTTTGTGCACTTTTTTGTTACTAATTTCTAAACAAAGTTTTTTACAATTTTGAAACTTGAAAAATGACTGAGACTAAAGTGGTCAACTTTGTGTCAACTACTCTTCAGATTATTTAAGATATAATTTTCAAAACTCACGTAGGCAGAAATTGACTTGGCTGAAATTAAATTTCAGCACTGCGATGATGGAATTGTTTGTCTCGATACTAAAACAGCTTTTGGTCGAAGAAACTTACGCAGCAACTGCCGCTGAACTTAACCACATTATTTACGCAAGCGATAAAGGTATCGTTCTGAAAATCGATGGTTTCAATCAAAAACAACCTGTGAGTTCTGATTTTTGAATTTTTTAAAAACATTTTTTATTTGCGAAATCTAATATTAACTAAATTTAACTAAATCTTTTTCTTAGATCTTGCTTAAAACGGTACTAAAATCCTTGGCCAATTGTTCGAATCTGGTATCGGAAAATTTGTTCGACATCATGAAAGAAGAGAGGCTAAAAGCTTATTATAACACCTTCCTGAAACCTAGCAAACTTGTCAAGTACGTATTTGCAGATTAATGATATAATTTTCTGAGCTCTAAAATATTTTAACGACAATCTCTTTGTTCAGGGATTTGAGACTGTCAATTCTTCTTCTGCATCATTGGACATCGACTGATAAACATGCGGCAATCAGTGGCATAGATTATGGTCAGTTTCTGAATTTTGCGAAGCATTTTACGGATCATCTCTATATTCAGTGCATAGTTCAAGGAAATATGACGAAAGAGGATGTTGTTAAAAATGTTAAAAGCTGCGTTGAGATTTTAAAATGCGGACCCCTTTTGCCAAACACAATGCCAGAATTTAGAGTAACGCAAATACCAGTGGGTGTTCAATATTGCCGCGTGAAGAATTTTAATTCATCGGATGCTAACTCTGTCGTTACGAATTATTATCAATCGGCTACTTCGAGCATAAAGCTTTCGGTTATTATCGAACTGTTGTTGGTAAGTAATTTTATCTCAAAGCTCAGGGTGGCCACTGGCCTGGAAACCCGGGATTTTTTTTTTAAACCGGAAATTTTTCATATTTGTTTTTACTTTCGCAATAATTATCGTCTCGCTCTTCGAAAAAATGTGTTTGGAATAGTGCTCAGTGTTGCCAACCACGTCCTTTAAAATGTCGAAAATCATTATTTATTGATTTTATTTTATTTTCATTTTATTATTTTTATTTATTCATCTCACGGTTGTGAGACGTGGTTACAGCTGAAGTTTTACCGCGATTTCGCTGGGAGCAAGTGCAATTTTTAAGATTAGCACCTGCTCCCGGCGAAATCCTGCGGTTGTCCTTATGACAAACTTTTAACTATATATATATAAGGTTTTAAAGATGATATTTCGTTCAAATAGTAAAATTCCTTTTATATTTGAGAATGAGAACTCCCTGTTTAGATATTTAACACAGTGATTACATAGGTAACCTAAATTTATATAATTACTCTGGGGCTTATGAAATCACGGACTTCACAATTTTCGTCCTATTCCCCGCTTTTCCTACAATTTAAATAATTCCTCTTCTTTGCCCTGTTTTCAAGAAAATATAATTTTTTTTCAAAATTCATCTCTTTTGGTCTAAAATTTAACTGTGTTGAACATTCGTCTTTTTTCATAGAAAATGGTCCTATTTCTTCGTTGAAAATTCATCTTTTTTGTATGAAAGTTAATTCTTTTTATTTTAAATGTCTCCTATTATATTTTTGATTCAGAATTCCTCTCTTTTGGTTCAAAGTTTTACTGTTTAGTGGAAAATTTAATTATTTTGTTGCAAATCAACAATTTTGTAAACAAGTCATATTTTGTAATTGAAAGTGAATTCTTTTTATTGAAAAGTTCACTATAATATTTTTCATCTATTTTGGTTAAAAGTTCCACTATTTGGTCGACGGTGTAATTAATTTGTTGAAAATTCAACTATTTTCTTAAAATGGCATATTTTTTGGTTGAAAATTCATCTTTTTTATTTGAAAGTTAATTCTTTTTATATGGAATGTCTTCTATTATATTTGTGTTTTACAATTTTAATGTTTTGTTGAAAATTCGTATTTTTGGCTTGAAAATTAAACAATTGAACTGTTTATTTAAAATTTAACAAGTTTGTTGAAAATTCGTTTTTGTAGCAAAATTAAAATTCATCTATTTTGTTTGAAAGTTAACTCTTTTTATTTGAAATGTCTTCTATTATATTGGTAGTTTACAATTAATCTATTTTGGTTGAAAATGCTACTATTTGGTGGAAAATTAAATTATTTTGTTACAAATTCAACTATTTTGTTGAAAAAAATCCTATTCTTGTTGAAAATTCAATTTTTTGGTTGAAAACTCGTCTTTTTGTTTAGAAAATTTGTCCTTTTGGATTGTAAATTCATCTTTTGTGGTTGAAGGATTTCTTTTTAATCGAAAATTCTACTATCATATTTTTGGCCCAGAATTAATCTCTTTTGGTTGAAAATTCTACTATTTGGTTGAGATTTTAATTATTTTGTTGAAAATTCAACTATTTTGTTAAAAAGACATCTTTTTTGATCGCATATTTAATTGTTTTTTCTTCTTCTAATATTCCTCTTTTTGGATCGAAAATTCTTCATTTTAGATTTAAAGTTCATGTTTTTTGATTGAAAATTAATCGAAAGTTAATTCTTCATAATTGAAAAGCCAACTATTATATTTTGGGTTTACAATTAATCTCTTTTAGTTCAAAATTCTTCTATTTGATTACAATTTTAATTATTTTGTTAGAAATTCAACTTTTTTGCTAAAAAGTAATCATTTAGGCTAAAAATTCAATTGTTTGGTTGAAAATTCGTCTTTTTGGATTGTAAATTTATGTTTTGTGGTTGAAAGATTTCTTTGATAATGAAAAGTCTACTATCATATTTTTGGTTCAGCATTAATTTCTTTTGGTTAAAAATTCTACTATTTGGTTGAAATTTTAATTATTTTGTTGAAAATTCAACTATTTTGTTAAAAAGACATCTTTTTTGGTAAAATATTCAACTGTTTTTGTTAAACATTCGTCTTTTTGGATAGAAAATTCGTCTTTTCAGATTGAAAAGTCATCTTTTTTGGTTGAAAATTCATCGTTTTTAGTTGAAAGTTAATTATTTATAATTGAAAAGTCTACTATTATATTTTTGGTACTGTTTGGTTAAAAATTATTTTTGTTGAAAATTCATCCTTTCGGGTCTAAAAGTATAATTTTTCTATAACATTGGGCTTTTTAGCCAGAAAAATCAACTCTTTGGTTGAAAATTATATTTCGACTTGAAATCTTAGATGAGAGCATTTTGGGTTGTGAAATCTTAAATCACTTTTACAATAATTTGCATGAAATATTTTACCTTGGAGTTTTGTAAAATATTTAATTATTTTTAAAATGTATATAATAAAGCGGTTATTATTGAATAATTATTAATACAAACGCTTAACATTCAAGGGGAAAAAGTGTGATTTTTGACCGGGAAACCGGGAATTAGCCTCTAATTTTTTTTAATTTTAAATTAATTTAATTTAATTGTTTAACAGGCCTAAATTATTTTCAGATGATTATGGAAGAGCCTCTATTCAACCAATTGAGGACTCTGGAACAACTTGGTTACAACGTCTTCTGCCTGATGAGAGACACATTTGGCATTCTCGGATATTCCATCACAGTCTGCACTCAGGCAACCAAATACACAACCGAGCACGTAGACGATAGAATAGAGGGATTCATGAAATCATTTAATGAAATCATGCTCAAAATGACCGAGGAAGAATTCAGCAACGTCAAGGAAGCACTCGTAAAATTAAAACAATGTGCCGATATTCATCTGAAGGAAGAGATCAGCAGGAACTGGGCTGAAGTCACATCTAGAGAGTATTTATTTGATAGACTCGAAAGAGAAATAGCCGCTGTCGATAGCATAACCTTGGAAGAATTGAGGAAGTGGATCAAAGACCACACTAAGAAAGGCAGCAATTTCCGAAAACTTAGCATCCAAATTGTCGGATGTGCTGATAAAAAAGATGACGCTGACGTTTCCTCAGACGTTGAATCAAAGACTGAATCTCGGGAAGAACCAGTTCAAGAGAAAACTCGTGAGTGAACAAGCTTCTTTTACTTCATTTCTTAAGTTGCCATTTTCAGGGCTCGAACTCATTTCAGAAATCGAAAATAGTGGTATGAATTTAAAAAAAAAATTTCTTCAAGAATACAGAGTTAAAGTTTAAGATAGCGAACTCGCATTTTGAAAAAATGACACTGATGCTACTATTTTCGCAAATTGCTCGCTGATACTACTTTTTTCCACCTTCCCTTTTAACATATTTTCCAACTTCTTCGCTGACTCGCTAAAATAACATATTCGCCACCTCAAAAATCTAAATTTCAAAAGCCCCCATTACATTTTGAAGATTTCAAAAGATTTCAAAGTTTCCAAAAGTTTTGAAGACATTTTAAGAGGTATTACGAATTTCTAGATAATTCATGGGATTTTAAAGTATTTACAAGATTGCAAGAAATTTCAAGAATCAAAGATATCAAAGGGTTTCAAAACCTCAGGAATTTTAGGCAATTTCAAAGAATGCCTAGAGAACTTTAGGGAGTAAATGAAATGGAATGAAATTTTAACGGACTTCTAGGGATTTTTACGTTTTTTGCGGGATTTTATAGGATTTCACGGATTTAAACATTTTATAAGGAATTTACAAAGATTATTAAGGTGACCGCTGGACCCGGAAATAACAATGAATTTATTTTTTAACCGGGAGTTTTCGCAAATTTTTAGAAGAAAAATCTATCTAATCATTTGAAATATTACAAATTTCATATCAAATGATGTAATGCAATTTAAAATAACTTCGATTTGAACTTTTTTCAAGGTCACGTTCAATTGTGAACTCTTTCAATTATGAAATCGTTCGGTTTACAATGCGTAATTTAAAAATATTTTACATTAAAAATGTTACATTCTAGTGTTGTTTTTCAAATGTGAATATAAATTAATGAGTGATTTTTATAATTGAACTGTAGTTTGAGTAATAAAAATTGAACAATAATTCATTTTGCAAGGCGTTTCTAAAAATGTTAAAAATTAAAAAATTTACTGATTTTCACGATAAAAATGGAACTATTTCAATTGTTGAAATTTGAACATTTTTAATTTTTAAATGAAAATTCTAAATTTTGGTGTATAAATTACAATTAAACAGTTATTAATTTGAAACGGATTGAAAAAAATTATCTTCTAATTCGAATAGGGGTGACTTCAAAGAATATTTTCATATCTCTAACTTAAAACTGCTCA
This sequence comes from Andricus grossulariae, assembly GCA_011634705.1. Classification (NCBI taxonomy): domain Eukaryota; kingdom Metazoa; phylum Arthropoda; class Insecta; order Hymenoptera; family Cynipidae; genus Andricus; species Andricus grossulariae. The sequence continues at coordinate 190,146,842 of JAABKJ010007545.1, read as the reverse complement.
AAATGATATAATTTTGAACACTTACATTGACTTATTCTTTAATTTAAAGCTTCAAAAATAATAGCATTGATTTATATTTTTAATCAGAAATCTTTAAACTGTTCAATTTAAAAAGGTTCAGAACTTCAAATTTTTTCAATTTAACGACATTTAATTTTAAATTATTTAATTGAAAAATGTTTAAAGCTTCCATTTTATGCCTGTAAATTATTTAGCATTTAAGTGAAAAAATTCTGAATTAAAAATGTTTTCAGCTTCAAATTGAAAAACTTAAAATTCAAAAGAGATCCCACATGAGTTCTTTAAATTTGCAGTTTAGTTTTGATTAGGCTTCAAATAATTTTTTGATTTCAATGATCGTGAAAAATTTTAGCGAACCGAGATATGACCGAGATTTTTTTTTCCTCGACTGAAGCGGCTCTGATTATAGAAAAGTTTAAGAGATTACAAAATTTCTAAGAATTTTCAAGTGATTTCGTAAGATTTCAGAAATTTAAAAGATTTCGAGGTTTTCAAGGAATTTCACAATATTTTAGGGATTCGAAGGGTTTCAAAATAAATGAAAAGATTCTATAAGATTTTAAGGGATTTCAAAAAATTCGAGAGTTTTCCAGGGATTTCAGAAGATTTCAATAGATTTCAAGGGCTTTTAATCGATATCAGTGAATATCAACGGATTTCAACAATTGCCAAGAATTTACCAACTTTGTGGGTATTTTAAACGATTTCAAGGAATTAAAAAATATATATCAAGCTTTATCTGATATTGTGGATTTTACGGGATTTCAGAGAATTCCAACCTTTTTATAAGGAATTTTGAAAGATATTATAGGTTTCAAGAAGTTTTACGAGATTGTATTCGATTTTTGTTGTATTACTAGGGATTTCTCAAGATTTAATGAATGTTATAAATTTTGTCAAAAGATTTTTAAGTGTCAAGGGTATTTTAAAAAATTCCAAGAAATTAATTGTTCCATTAAAAAATATTTTAATTTGTAAACAAAGTGTTGAATGTTAATGTATAAATAAAAATATAACAATTAATAATTTAAAACGACGTACAATTAAAAAAATTAACTTCGAATTTAAGAAGTGTTCAGTTTAAAACAAATTGTAATCGTTCAATTTTTATTTTTTTTTCAACCAGAAATCTTGGAACTTTTCAACTGATAAAATTATAAAATTTAAAAGTTTGCTGTTTTACGGCATTTAATTTAAAATTATTCAACCGGAAAAAGTCAACATTTTCCATTTTGTACGTGTAAATAATTGAAAATTTCTGAATTAAAAGTTTTTTTATGCTTCAATTATTTTTAAAGCTTGAAATTCAAAATAGTGCCTTTGAAGCCACTCTGAGTGTATTACTTTGCAAGTTTTGATTGCATACGTTGAAAAAAATTGCACCTTTAAGAGTTCGAATTTTCTACTTTCAATAACCGTGAAAAATTTTTGCGATACGGTAAAAACCGGGAAATGACCGGAAATCTCCTTCCACGATTAAAACGGCCATCCTGAATTAACTTACATCTTGAACGATTTTTATATAATACTGTTTTATGAAAGATAATTCCTGTTTAACAGACCACTGTTTTTAACAAAAAAAAAAAGACAGCTAGGAGAAAAATGAATAAAAACCCCATGAAAATGACTATGTTGAAAACATGTTTCCTTTCCACTTTTACATTCCTTAAACTTGTCAATTTATTCTAGTGTTTTTTTAATCATTAGAAACCCCACAGAGATATATCAAATTTTGTTAGTAAATTTTTATCAACAAAAGTCCTTATTATAACAGAAACGCCTTTTATGGTTCAGTGACATATATGAAAATAACTAAAAATTATGAGAATAATAATTTTCTTAAAAACAAGTAAATAAACTTAGTATAAAATGAAACTAATTAAAACTCTAATTTGAAATATTTGCAAAGATAAAGAAAATCTTTGACAGTTAATTCCTACTTCACTAATCCCAATAAAATTTACTACGTGCCTATTATTATTGTTCTTAGCCTGAATTCCAAAAATTGTTGTTTAATTAAAGTTTTTTTTTCAATTTGATATAATGTCTAGGTCCTAGTTTGTTTTGCAAATTTAACTTTTGCTGTCGAAAAATGTAAATTGTCTTTACCGTTTAATTTCAGCTTCATTCTTTTCTGAACTCGAATCTTTTCTATTTGAATTCTTATTAATTCTTGGGAACGATTTCTAATTTTAACTATTTTTAAAACAGGAAACTTTGAAATTTTTTATTTTAATGAAATATGAATGCTTTTATTTAGTAATATTTATTCTGGAACTTCTTTATTTTTAAACTGTTCAATTTTAAGCTATTTTAATTTTAAATGCTTCCAATTTCATATTTTATACTTTTGAATGTGATTAAATAAAATTGTTGCTTTTAAAACTCTTTCTATTTGATATATAATTAATTTTTTGAACGATATTCAATTTCAAATATATCGAAAATTAAGTCTTTCATGAAACAAGTATTCAAGTCTTTGAAACGTTAATTTAAAAATCATCCTATTTCCACCTTTTTAGAGCATTTTGGTTGAAATATTAATTGGTTCACTTTTGAATCATCGAATTTCAAATCATTCGAATTTTCTTCAAGAAGATGAACAAAAAAATCAAAAATATCGTTCAATCCGAAGCTTAGGAAATAGAAAATAGATGAATTCAAAATATTATAAATTATTTTGTGTATTTGAGATGGTAGACATGTTACTTTAGCCAATCAGTGAAGAAATTCGAAAATATTTTGAAAGGAAAGTGAAGAATTAGCGGCCAATTGCGAGAAAATAGTGGCATCACTCAAAAAAAGTTTAAGATATTTTTGATAGTAGCATGAATCTGAACACTGTATTTTTAATCTATTATTTATTTTGAATTTTGAATTTTGTTCTAGGTGAAGATTTTACAGTCCGAGTAAAGGCGAAATTCCCCTTAGAGTATTTGACTAATTCGCCGGATGAAACGGAAAAAGCAGACGAATATTATATCTTAGACATTGAAGAATTCAAAAAAGCTCTTCACGTGTATCCGATTCAACGCACAGCTTTGTGACGAAATTCTTCTTGAGAGTTAAGAAGTAGACCAATTGTTTATTTTTATCCGGTGATTTTAGTATGAATAAACGTTTCTATTATTTTAACATTCTTCCGTTCATTTACTATGTTCCAAATATTTGTCTATGAATTGACGTTTCAAACTGATCTAAAAAAGGGGAAATATGGTGAATTTTCACGACAACAGGGGAATTGAGGAATACATTTTCCTAAATAAAATTAATGTACAGGTACCATATTGAATTCAGTGTTGAACGCGTAAGATTTCAAGTCGAAATCTATTGCATTTTCAAAAAAATAGTTTAATATTCAACCAAAAAAGATTATTTTTCTTCCAAAATAGATGAATTTTCAACGAAATAGTTGAGTTTTCAAGGTTAAAAGACGATTTTTTTAGAAGACAGATGAATTTTAAATCCAAAATTACGAATTTTCTATCCAAAGAGACGAAACAAAACGGTTGGATTTTAGACGAAAAATATTACTTTTTAACAGAATAGTAGAATTTTCAACAAAATAAGTACATTTTTAACATAATAGTTAAATTGTTAACTTAATAGTTGCATTTTCAACTAAAAAAGATTTTTGAACCAAACAGTTAAATTGTTAAATAAAACAGATAAATTTGCAACCAAAAATGGAATAGTTAGATTTTTAGTGAAAATGATGAATCTTTAACAATAAAAATTAATTTTTAGCTAAGGAGTTCAACTTTCAATCAATTAGTTGAATTTGTGATCAAAAAATGATAAATTCTCAATAAAACATGAAAAACAGTTGAAATCAACCAAAAAGATGAAATTACAACATGAAAATATAAATTTTCAACCAAATAATTTCATTTTTTCCAAAATAATAGAATTCAACACCAAAAAGTTCATTTTTAACCGAATAGTTTAATTTTCTATCAAAATAATAAATTTTTCAACACAAAAAACAAATGATTAAGGGTAAATGGTAGTCTATGACGTAATCAAAATTTGACCTTGTAATGTTAATTTTGTCCGCCTTCTTATTATATATATATATATATATATATATAAATATAAATATGATTATATCAATAATTCTAAAAACTTGGTAAAAAATGAAGCTGTTCAGTTAAAAATGAACTTCTACGTAAAAAGTTCATATTTTTTATTTCAATTTAACCATTGGGTTAAAAATTGAACTAATTTATAAAAATTGAACTTTTTTGTTAAGAAATTGACCCCTTTATTAGAAAATTATCTCTTTGGGCTGAAAATCAAACCTTTTTGTAGATAATTCGTCCTTTCGGCTTCAAAATTCAACAACTTTGTTGAAAATTGATGTATTTTGTGGAAAATTCGTGTTTTTTTATAGAAATTTAATCTTCATGCTAACAAATTCATCTTTTTGGTTGAAAATTCAACTATTTGATTGAAAATTCATCCTTTCTGTTGTTAAGTAATAACGTGCTTTTTTCACCGCCCTGGTTAAAGATTTTACTATTCCAGTTTTAGAAAATTGATCTTCTGGGTTAAAAAATCATCTTGTGGGCTAAACTCTTTTGTTGAGAATTTATTTTCTTCAGATTCATCATTTCAGTTAAAAATTCATCTCTTTGGTTGAAAACCTAAAGATTTTCTTGAATTTATTATTTATTTATCTTTTCAGTGCACAATGTAACTGTTTTATTTCTGGCTGAAAATTAATATTTTTGTTGAAAATTCCTATTTTTTCTTTAAAATCAACTATTTGTGTAAAACATGAATTATTTTATAAAAATTAAACTTTTTGTTAGAGAATTGACTTTTTTGTTGAAAAATCATGTTTTTGGGTTAATAATTAAGCCGTTTCATAGACAACATTGGGTGACAAGATTTTGGTTATCATTAATTGATGGAATGAAATAAAATTTTTTTTTCTAAAAGTATTACTATAGATTTACCTTTTTCCGACTCACACTGCTAAATGATTTACAATTTGCTAGGATCAAACATAAATATTTTAGAAAATATGGTATCTCGGTGTTGAAGAAAAATTACAATTTTTTCTTCGTTGGGCTATAAACCTCTATGGCTCGGAATTTCATTTCTTGCTTAATTTTGAGAAGTGTTCAATTAGACTTAGTACTTCTCGTATTCGTAGAACTTTAATTATTTTCTTTTTAAAAAATTGAGAAAAGTTCTCCGTCATGACTTGGATGGTACTAGGCAGATGCTACTCATGAAAATTCATGATAGATGATTGACCTTGAGAATCGGACTATTCTGATGCGCAATTTGCCGATCAAATAAGAAACCCGAAATCTGTATAAAAGCGCTGTACATGATTTTCGTCCAATTTCGGGATGAAAATGATCAACTGGCACTAAATGTGAAAGATTTCATTTTTTAAAACAGATAAAATATATGCAAAGCGATTCCAAGAAGATTACTTACACACACTGCGCATGAAACCAAACAAAATTAACGATTTCCTTTCCCAAGATGTCATCGTATGAATCTAATGTGATTCATGTTATTCACCTGCGCATGTTAACATCCAGCGGAATATCGAAAACACGGCTTGTGTAAATCAGCTGAAAATTGTCAAGGATTTATAAATTTTCATGCTCGGCCTTATACATACGCAAATCCGAAAAGAGGGAGCGGTTTTGCATCTTCCTGTGCAGAAAATATCGCCAACATAAGTGCCTACATAATGTTCATAGTCAGATTGATTCCTACACATAAGTTTAATATCTTCCTCATTTGGAATAAATTAACCCCCTCTGTGATAAATCGCATCGTTTAATCGCTCCAGGTATGCCAATCGGTAGGTCTCCAACCACACCCGGAAGCCGTTTTCCATCTTGCGGAATTTCGACTTATATGTCAGCTCTGAAAAATAGTCGGTTGGGAGTGACCGCGACGCGAATGCTTGGTATCCAGAAATTCCCACGTATTCTCAGGTCACTCGACATTTTCTCGCAGTGAGCGGAAAATTCATTTCACCGCGTACCTGCGATAGCGCTTAATGATCGAGCGACGGACAGACGGTGGTTCTTCCGTGCGGAAAGTTCTCATTACTCGATTGCCATACGCACGTGAGCACGATCGATTCACGATGCTTACACACGTAGAACACTTCAGAACAGGTACTCAGGGCGGAGATAACCTCCGTAGTTCTCATGAAAAGATAGCCAGTTGAAGTAGGGAAAGGCGCGGATTATCACCATCCGTATCCCATTCTCTGTGGTTTCTCTGTTTCGAGTCTATTGTGCAATTAACCTGATGTAAAAAACGGGTATTCATTCTTCTTGATCGGATAACCGGGTCGGATTCTCGGGCTGCTGACCGGGGATCCAGTGGGACCAAGTTGATAACCACTGTGGCTAGTCGCAGGTAGAGATAGGTGATACATAGGTAGGTGAAACGACGCAATGCGATGCAGGTAATGCAGGCGAAGCAAAGTGCATTCGGTGCATGGCTGTGCAAAAGAAAAAGATAGCGGAGGTAGGCAAGGCAGCCGGAGCAGTCAGGCAGTCAGCCGACCAGGCAGGCAGGCGTGCCCGATGGTTACGGCAATCACCGCACATGCTTCCAAGCTCCTGGCCGAACACAAACAAACCCTACCTACTCCTATCCGTTATTATGTCTGGCATATAAAATCCTTCGGAGTTCACATCCGCGTGTCGGCAAGAGGATCGCCATCGGCCCGATGAGCGATCGTTAATTGTCTGCTCTCTACTGTGCCTCTGTGAAGTTCCTAACCACTCCAGAAGCATCCAGTTTTTGACGCGTAAACATCTCTCGCCGCGATATGGAGGGTAAATCCCGTTTTAGAGCGTTAGATTCCTTGGGAGAGATAAAAGTGAAACGGGTGTATTTATAGACATAAGTATGGTACAGACAGATCCATGAAGTTCTAATCAAGAGAATTTTTTATAATTTAACATCGCTGACCTTGGGACAGATAAAAGTGAAATGCACACTTTTATAGAATTTAGTATGGCACAAGCGGACCAGGAAGTTCTACTCAGGAGAATTTTGGATTTTGAAACATCTTTGACCACGATATGGAAGGTAAAGCGCGTTTAAGAGAATTAGATACCTTGGGACAGATACAAGTGGAACACATCCTTTCATATATCAGTATAGTATATCTGGACCGGAAAGTTCTACTCAAGAGTAGACAGATCAAAAAGTTTTACTCCAGAGAGTTTTTTTTTGTAAACATCTTTGACTACGATATGGAGGGTAAATCCATCTCAGAGCGTTAGCTTTTTGCATTGGGACAGACAAAAGTGAAAAGCGTCTATTTATAGACATAAGTATGGCAAATATAGTCCAGAAAGTTTTGGTCAATAGAATATTTTATTTATAACTATATTAGACCGCGATAAGGAGGGTGAATCCAGTTTCAGAGCGTTAAATTTATTAAGACAGATCATAGTGAAATGCGTCTATTTATAGACATCAGTATGGTATAGGTGGATCAGTATCTTCTCTTCAAGAGAATTTTGTTTGTAAACACCTTTAGACACTGATATAATGACCTCCTAATATTAGCATAAACTGTAAACAATTGTGGGAAAAATGAAATCAGTTGAGGCATTCCAGGAAATTTTGTTCATTGAGTTTCGAAATCATGAAAACAAGATTGTTAGAAAAACCCCACCTTCTTTATTTTTGCCAATATTTTTAAAAAGTTTTTGCTAATATAAAAAAGGTATTTCATTAGTTTCATATGGACTAAAAAATTTTTGATGCAGGAATTTTTTTACATTTTTTGTTTCTCTTCTGGTAAACGATGCGTGATGTCACAAAAGAGCGAGCAATATTTTTTGTAGAAATTTTGTGGATGTGAGATCTTTTATCAAAACAGTTTGTTGTACGTTTCATTGTTTCAAACAAAAATGTGATGTGTGAAAAAAAAATTTTTATGTGAAGCAGTAGCAGACACATCAACTTTAAAGAATTTCAGAAAACAGCCACACTTCCCACGTAGAATAAAAAAAATTTCGAATACCTACATTCTTTAGGAAAATAACGCACTTTGATAAAATGTCTGTCATTTTTTGAGAATTCACGGGTGATCATCAAATAATTGTGAAAGAATTTGTGGCTAAACTGTGAAATATGTATACTTTGTTTTCACTCTAGGATAATATATCCAAATAAAAAATCATTCTGACACCATAACCTAGACTTTTCTAGAAATTCACATGATTTGAGACAGAATTGGTCAATTATAAATATTTCTTATTATATTTAACTCATAATAAATAAAGCTTCTACTGTTGCTTCAAGGTCAGAAAAACATTTCTTCATTTTTCAAACTTCCTTATAGGTATTCCCCTAATAAGACTCATGGAGTGCTTTAAGCAAATAATCAGTCATTCATATTTATTTCCCGATATAATTTTTTTTATTTAGAAGCAGTCGGTCATATTGAATCCCGAGTGTGGATTGCTCCATACCATCAATACAAGGCATGGAACCCATAATTTATAATTTCAAAAGTGCACCAAACCATTGCAGTATAGCTAGCGGCATCTAAATGAACAAATGTTTGTATCGAACAAGATCAAAATGAATATTTAATATTGCAGATTAGATCAGTGATCTGTAGGGGGATCAAGGTCGAGAAACCACCCCAAATATAGATCAGAACCTCTTGTACTTTCTTGTGTTCACCATGCCACGATCAGGTCGATTAAAATAATCGTGGGCTTTGTGAAGTCGACCTGTATATCGAACCCTATCATCGCACACGTGCCTGCAGCTCAGAAGCACGCGTGAGACTCGGCTGATAAGCTCTAATGCAATTCGCCTTTAATGCGATTCGCAACTAATGCGAATGCGGTGTTGAGTGTCGACTCTCGCCGAGAAAACAAGAGCAAAGAAGTAATCAAGATGGGGTTTCGTAACTCGGAGAAATTATGATTTTTCGAAGTAAGGGAAATCTAAAGCAAGAACAGGATGACGGCAATTAACGGAGAGGCTATGGTTGGACGCTCGATGGATAGGAAGGCGGAGGATGATCAATGGTAATGATTGAGCTGAGCGTGATCGACATGCCTGATGTCTGACCACGTGTTGGGGAGTCCATATCGATGGTGAGATGGTACCTGCTTGCCTTTCATAACCGGAACCGAACTGATGGTAACCTCTACAGTCGATAATACGAATCTCCACTTTGAACCTTATGCCCTCTGATAGACGATTTGCATGTTGATGAACCTTCGATGGATGGGGTACAGGCGGATCAGAAAGTTCTACTTAGAAGAATTTTGGATTTGTAAACATCTTTGAATAAATTATTCCTTTTGAATCCATGGGACCTCTTGAATCCAATCGGAATTATTCTATACTATTCCTAATAAATAAGTGTGTATCCGAAGCCAATCCTAATGAATTCCACACCAATCCGGAACAAACTTTTATTCCTTCTCAATCCAGTGCCCATTTCGAATGAATCCCATACACTCATCGCAAGCCAGCTTTAATCTTTTCAATGCTCTTAAGTCTGTCCGCTCTAACCGCGTCAATCGGAAACCAATTCGACCCCAACATTCAATCCTTTTCAATCCGTGCATGAACATAAACTTCAATCCTAACACATCATTTATTTCTATTCAATCCGTACGCCCGATCCGATGAATCAAAGGCTCATCCAAAAAGTCTTTACCATTCTTCTTAATATTATTTTCCGTCCTGGATTAGTTTATGGTATCCGAGGATCAGCCCCCTGTATAAAACCCTTATAGTTATCATTTTTTGCAAATCTCACTGTTTCCAAAACAGTCCTTTTTTTTTAATCGGCGTTAATTTATCATAAGAATTAAGCTCTTGATTCTCCATAGCTGATCTTGCTCTCGACAGTTGATTGGCTGATTCTATTGTGACTTTCTTTAGATGTCAAGGGCCAACTGAATTGAAAAAGAGGCTTTAGGGACTACGTATAAGGTTAGCGTTATGTTCACGCACGAAGTTGGCCGAAATGCATGTCCTTTTTATAAAATGATAGCCTTATCCAAAGTCCGCTATGCGCGCGTGTGGTTTTTCGATTTGTCGAGAAAAATACTTTTCAATACAAAATGAAAATTTCGAATAACAATTTATTTTGTTACGTTGATTAGTTTTTGAGCTCAAATAAATATAGTTTTGGTGAGATTCTTGAGAAGGTGTTATAAGACTTTTAAAAAATTCCGGTACGTCTAATCAAAATTTAGTTTTTTAAAACCAAAAAGATTTTTATTTTAAATCGGAGGCTCTTGAATTCATCCAAAAAGATCAATTTGCAATAAAATAAATGAATCCTCAACCAAAAATACTTTTTTTCACACAAGAAGTTTAATTTTCAACCAATATTAATTTTCTGCTAGAAAAAGAAATTTCAACAAAATATTCACATTTTCAACCAAATAGATGAATTTCGAACTGAAATTATGAGTCTTCAACCAAACAAGTGAATTTTTCAAAAATTATTGTGATTTTTAACCAAGTAGTTGAATTTTCAGTGGAAAAAAGATGAATTTTCAACGAAAAATATAATAGTTGATGTCAAAACTAGAAAAGATTTTAATTTTAAGCCAAACAGTTGCTATTTTAATTGGAAAAAACTGAAAATTTTACTAAAGGAGATAAATTTTCAAACAAAAGAGACGAATTTTCAACAAAGTTGTTACATTTCCAACCAAAAATATTTTTTTGTGAAGAGAGAAAGAACATTTTTGGCAAATTAAAATTTGAATGGAAAAATAATTTTTAATACAAAATAAAAATTTTGAATAACTATTTATTTTTGAATTTTTTTTTTATTTATATGCTCTTAGGTTATGTAAATGAATTTTTCCTAAGTTTCTTGTGAAAATTCATAACGATTTTTGAAGAATTCAGATACGTCGAAAAAGTATCTAGAACATTTTTAAGAGTTTTTTTATTTTAAAGGATTTTACCAAATTTAAGGAAAATTTTTAGTTTGTTTAAAATATATTCAGGGCTGTTTGACGCTTGGAAAACAGTTTAAAATATTTTATAAATTTTTCACAGTTTGAAAATATTTGTAATATCTTCAAAAATGCGAAAATGTATACATATATATTCAAATGACTTGAAATATTCCCAAAAATGTTTTGAAATCTTTCGGATTCGTTTTTCATAATTTTGGAAATTTTTTGCTGTTTGAAAATCTTCTTAAATTTTCTCTTAAAATTAATTTTTAAAAATAAAGAATCAATTCAAATATTCCTAGGATTCTCAATATTTTCTTTTATTATCTTGAAACTCTAAAAAAATCTTCAAAATTGTGTTTCGAAATCTTTCAACATCTACACTTTATTTTCAGTTTGCTTGGTTCTTTAAAAATTTTAATTCATTAAAAATTTTTTTTTTAAACTTCCTAATATATTTTGCAATTATTCAAATTTCTCCTAAAACTTCTAAAAATTCTGTATAATAAAAAAGAATTCTCTAAAATCTTCCGGATTTGTTTTTGACAATTTTGGAAATCTTCCGTTATGTTTGAAAATTTTGGTAAATATTGGCTTTATATTAATTTTTTTAAATAAAGTATCACTTTTATTATTTCTAAGAATCTTGAGAAATTTTTTCTATCATCTTGAAACTTTTCAAAATTATGAAAAAACGTTAGAATCGTGTATTTCTAAATGTTCAAAATTCCAGATTTTATTTTCAGCTTTTCGTAATATTTTTAAATTTCGAATTACTTCTGACATTTTTTTTAAAACTTCTTATTTTTTTTATAACTTTGGAAATATTTTTTGATGTTTTAAAATGTTATTAAATATTCTCTTCCAATTAATTTTTCATGATGAAGAATCACTTTTAATATTCCGAGAAATCTTATGAAAATTTTCGTATTATCTTGAAACTTTTCAAAATCTTGAAGAAAAATTACAAAATGTTTTTCGAAATCTTGAAAATTGTACATTTTATTTCAAGCTTTTCGAATAATTGGAAAATTTTAAAATTATTCTTAAAAAAAATAATTCTAAATATATATTAAAATTATTTGAATTTATTTTAAAACTTTGAAAAATTCTGTAAAATAAAAAACAATTCCTGAAAATCTCCCGAACGTTTTTTCCCTTATACTTTTGAAAATCTTTCGCAATGTTTAAAAATGTTGTTACATATTATCTTCAAATTAATTTTTTAAGATGAAGAAACACTTTTAATATGGCCAGAAATCTTGTGAAAATTTTTTTATTATCTTCGAACTTTTCAAAAGTTTGAAAACACTTCAAAATTGTGTTTCAAAATTTACAAAATTCGACATTTTATTTTAAGCTTATCAAAATATTTCAAAATTTTCATCTATTCTGGAAATTTTTGAAAAATTTCTCAATATATTGTAAAACTATTCAAATTTCTCGCGTATGAGGCGTTCCTGGTGAAATTGAATTAGCGTTTTTCAAATGCAGCAACTGCAAAAATGTCAGGAAAAAGCAACATATCAAAACATTTTTTTTTTCAATTTGGGTAAATGTTTGTGCTGATTAACAAACCTACCTCTGAAGTTTGCAAATAGTACATCTAATTCTTCAAAGGTAAGAAAATTTGATTATTTTCACTAATTGCACAATTACTGAAGTAAATTTTCCATTGAATGTAAACTGTGTAGCATTGTTTTAAGTTTTTTTAATCACGTTTAAAGAAATGTGAATAAAATTACAAATAAATTGTTTATTAAATGCAGGTCGTTACATTTAATAAAGAATTTAGAAATAAAGGATGGGACATATGAAAAATGATTCAACGCATTTTTTTGTTGTGACCTGAGTTCAATGAAAAATAAATCTTTAATTCAATGCACTTTTTTTCAATCATTAATGAAGATAGTTTAGGAAAAAAAAATTAAACTACATTTGCACAAAACGTTACAGCCTGAGTGTAACGAACAATACATTTTTTATTCTATACTCATTTCTGGAAACATGATTGAAGAAACTTTCGAACAATTAAATACAGTTTACACTAAGTGGGAAAATTACTTCAGTAATTGTTCAATTAGTGGATATAATAAAGATAAAAAAATTCTGAAGTATTGCATGTTGTGGCGGTCTAGTAATTTACACTCATTTAACTTGGATATGAGATACTTTTGTTTACTAAACCGAAAGATACAGAGACTCAGCTATCCGTAGAGAGGGCGCAAGGACTACTGAGGCCCCGAGGGCCTTGTATGGGCGTCGTAGGCGAACTACCCTTAGCTAGAATCTAGGAGAAGGGAGAGTGGTGAAGTACAAGTATTACACTTCCCTCGTTAGACTCGTTTTGCTCCTGAAAAACGCAATTTAACGACCTTAGGTGCTACTAACGGCTCACTACATTCAATTTCATGTGCAGGAGGAACCTGCGGAACGTAGGTAGCAATAGTTGGCGTAAGAGCAGCGTTATTACTAATATTATTCGTTGTACAGTATAGGTTGAGACAAACTTTCGGTAGACATTTTTTTTAGGTAGACAGTTCGCCGTTCATTTCGGACTATTCAAAACATCATCAATATCATCTAATGTTCTACCTACTTGCAGTAATTGCTCATTATCAATCTGTTTTTGGATTGGTAGTAGTTTGCTCAGCTCCTTATTTTGTTTCAATTTAACTATGGCACCTTTGGTGGTTAAAATACAATTGCTTTCTGACGATAGAAGTGATGCCTCGGTAATTTTAATATCTTTAATTATTTCTTCGCAGTTAGTTGTGAAGTCGATAGATTTTTCTGGAACTATAATACATATATCCTTGACTTTCTGCTAAGCTAATAAAAATTGAATAATACATTTTGAAAACGGATATTTCACATGTTGATAATTCTAGTATTTTGATGCTACTACGGATGATTTGGGTTTCACAAGTAGGCGTATCAGCTAACAAGTAAGTTGGATGAGAAAGTTGACAGACTTTCATTTTTTCGAGTAACTTGCACTTGAATATTCCTTTTCCATTCGGTTTGTTTTGGTATTGGGATAAAGTGTTGGATTTTATATTCGTCAATTTCAAATAGTGGTATGTTAACTGAGTACAATAATTTCCTATTATCCCAAAAGATCGTTCTTCAACAAAATTAGTTTCCTTGTTTATAAGAGGATTTTTTTATATTGGGAATATAACAGTACTCCATTTGATGTTATCGTTCACGTCTTCAAGACGCGTGGATTGATATTTTGACGAACATTCGAAGACCATTATTGATTAATCAATAGATACTTAGAAAGTTTTGAAGAAAAGGTACATTTCTTCTGTAAGGTTTTAATTTCAAATACAAGACTGCCGTAGGATAAAAAGTTGTTCATTGTAACAGTACATATCAATTGACATTTCAGTGGGCCCTTTGATTTTTTTTAATGAAATTTTCCGAAAGACAAACATAAGTATCCATGTTTTTCTTTTGTTAGGATAAACCTTCCTCTATGAGAGAGCAAATTTATTTAAAACTTATGAGAAAGCAAAATGCTCATAAAATGAGCAGAAATAAACACATAATAGTGAAAACGTCCATAGTACTTTGCAATTGTATTTCCTTTCTTATCATGAATTACACTCATTTCGACTTGTACTGTCCCAAAGTTTTCTTTTGTTTTCGCAAAACGCAGCAATATTTGCAACATATCCAACGCTACCCAGATATCCGCTATCATCAGAAACCTCTGATTTATGGACGGCAAGAACAAGGAAATGAAGTACTTAGTAATCCAGGAACGGATATTTTAGCAATCGAGTAGCCTACCGTGATCTTATGGTCCCGGATTAAGGAGAGTAGATACCTGCGGTGTGGATGAGCCACGACCGCTGCAGCGGGATACTCTTGGATTCAAGACGGGAAAGGGGAAACACAAGGGGAGTTCCTCTTTACCATCACTATACCTTTTTTACCCTTTTGTATCCTCATACTCTGTGTACGTACAGAGTCAGGATATTTGTGGCGGTTAATTCATCGCCCGAAGGCGCGTTCGCCAACCGCGTGCGAGCATTCGCGTGGTCAAAGAGGAAGAAAGAAGAGGAGTGAGAATTGAGAAAGGAGATTAAGGAGAGCTGGAAAGAGGAAGAGTAGTATACGCGAGTATCCTAATAGATTATTAATTTACACGTCGACTCTTGGGAGGAGGAAAGGTGGTGAGGGGTATTGCCACACCTGTCCCAAACCTGTCCTGTTTGATTATCTTGCATTATGCAAAATTGTTTTTTCTTGTGCAACCCTGTAATGAACGGTTGTCCGTAACGGTTGACATAATGCGTTGGCTATTACTGGAGGAATTGAGCCTTTTTATTTGACGAGACACATCCTCGATCCTCGTACATCACGGCAGTTATTCAGGTTATCTCTTTATAGTTTTAGCTCAACTGATGTGAGCTACATCTTATCCTTATTGCACTTACCAGTAGTAGGGAGTAGGCACACCTGCAGGAGACCGGTCGTGCAAAATTTATGGCATTATTAATCCACGTGCTAGGTTCGGTGACCGCTGAGATTTACGTGATAGTTTAACATGGATTAGGGAAAGTTCAAAAAGTACGTGACGATATTTTGAACACTTCTTCTACTACTCCACTTCTTCGTCAGAGATCGTCACAAAAAGCTTGAAACCCCAAGGGTGACGTCAAAAATTTTTCTCCTGCTTCATTTAATAAACGCCGAAAATAAAGTGCGAAACAGGCAATCATAATACTTGACAGACTTCAGGGTCCAAAATGCAAGAAAAACAGATGACGTAGGGTGATTTTTTATGAAACTGGTATCGGGCAAGGTAAATTGTTTTAAATAAAATTAATATTTAGGTACCATATTCAATTCAATGTGAAACACTGAACATTTCAAGTTGAATATATTGCCTTTACAACCAAATAGTTGAACTTTCAAGCAAAAGAGACAAAATTTTAATCAAATAGGAGAGACCACCCTAAAGTGGATAATGATCCTATAGTAGATAATTATCAATTTAAAATACTGATGTGTGTAAAATAATGAATTTCATGTCATAAATAGTTCAGAGACGATTTGTTTCAAGATAATAAAATTATAATTTATGACTTTTATTATATCTGTGCTTATCATTAATGATTATCTACTTTAGGATCATTATCTACTGTGGGATGGTCTCCCATAGTTTAATATGTAACGTTCAAAGGCGACTTTTCAACGAAATCATCGAGTTTTCAAACAAAAAGGTATTATTTTCAATCAGAGACAGTTGCATTTCTAATCAAATAGTCGAATCTTCAAGCCAAAAGGACGAATTTTTTATTAGACAGTTAGATTTTCAACCAAGAATTTTTCTGCCAAAAAATATGCATTTTCAGGCCAGCACATTTTTGAAAAAATGATGACTTTTCAACAACATCATGAAAGTTTCAAAAAAATATTTGAATTTCCGACACAGTGGCATTTTTAACCAAATTATTCTATTAAAAACAATTATTTTGAACTGAGCAGTTGCATTCATAACGAAATAGTTTGAATTTGAAGCAAAAGAGACGAACTTTCAATAAAAAAAATTAATTCCACAAAAATAAATAGTTTATATTTTAACCAAATTTCAAGCCAAAAAGACGAAATTTTGGGCAGACAGTTGAATTTTTTATTTAAAAGGTCAGATTGTCTATACAAAAAAAAATGTGAAAAAAGCAGGTCAATTTGCGAAAAAATTAAATGTTTAACAAAATAGTTGAATTTTCAATAAAATATTAAAGATTTCAACAAAACAATCGAATTTTCAACTGAAATGATGAACTATCAACAACAACACAAATGTTTAACAAAGAAGTTGAACTTTTAACCAACTAGTTAAATTTTCAATTAAAAAAACTTAATTCTACTAGAGTAATATAATACTTGATAATTTAACCAAAAAATATAAAATTTCAAGCAAATAGACGAATTTCTAACCATAACAGATTAAACTTCAATTAAAAACTGAATAGTACAACTTTCAAGCCAAAAAGACAAAAATTTTAGAAGGCAGTTGAATTTTTTATTTAAAAGACAAATTTTCTATACAAAAAGACAAATTTTTAACAAAGAAGTTCAACTTTCAACCAATCAGTTAAATTTTCAATCAAAAAAGATTAATTCTACAGGAAAAATATGATAGTTGATATTTTAACGCAAAGAGATTTAAAATTTGAATAAAAATCAGATGAATTTAACCAAAAAAGAAGAATTTCTAACAAAATAGTTGCTGAGTAAACTAGAACTCTCGGAGTTTAAAATTCGTTTCAACTTGGAAATTATCATTTGAATAAATATTTGCAGCTAAATACAGTATATAATTTTTTTTACCTATAATGATGTACACGCTGGTGATGAAAAGTATTGTCTAAGGCAGTTAAATGCAGGAAATTGTACAGTTCTTTTTTAATTTAATTAAATTCAACTCATACGTTAATTGATTGCGGGGTAAATTATAGAAGGCCTTAATTTCCAACAAGGAATTGTTCAATCTAAAGGTCTGAATCATCTTTATATTGTTTGAACTTGTTTTCATATTTTCAGGAAATTTTCAGTTACGAGATGTTGATATGTTTTACGCAGGGGTAGTTTTGTGACATTTTATATTGGCCATCGCAGAGCAAAAAAAGGGGAAAGTCTCCACTAACAGTTTTTTTCTCTCGAGATTTATTATCTTTGATGCATTGTATATAAGTATATGTAAGTTCCGCTAGAAAAATTTACATGGAAGGATAGTTTTTGGGGCAAATTATAGAAGGGGTGAATTTTCAAGGGTTAAGTAATAAATTAAGAGTTTTGAATCATCTTTACGTTGTTTAAGGTTGTTTTGACCCTTTTAGAACATTTTTGATCACAAGGGGTAGGTATGTATGACCCAGGGGTAGTTTTTTGGAACACGTATTATATGTTTTCGGAGGGGAAAAAAGCAAAAAAATCTATTCTAATCGTTTATTTCATTATAATAATTTTTAGTCAGTTTTCATAGGTGGCGGCACTGAGTGGACTTCGTGCTAGCAGAAGTTACAAGATCAAACAAATTTTGTTCATAAAATTTGCAAAGAAAAGCAAAAATATATTGCGTTCATCATTTTACATTTAGCCTTGGTGGTGGCGCTAAGTAGAAGGACCTACGACAGGCCGGCAAAACCCTTGAGTGTCTTGAGGACACGAAGCGACTCAAGGATGATAGCTTTCTGCATCCATCTCGCAAATGCCTTGGCATATTTTTGGCACGCGAATATGGCTTTAAGGTTATGAACCAGTGATAGATTCGCACCTCAGGGAGCACCGATCACTAGGACAATTACTTCAACCAAATATTTTGGGTACAGTCATTGCAACTCCCTTTCAAGGTCTCGATACCTCTCCTTCTTTTCCTTCTTCTTGGCAGTGATGTTGTAGTCGGCCGGAGCCGAGAATTCGATCACGAATATGTTTCGTTTCTCAAAGTCTTGGAGAACGATGTCAGGCCTCGAGTGTGCAACGGAGACTGCAGTCCGAAAATCGTAGTTCCAGAAAATTTGGCACTTCTCGTTTTGGACAATTGACTCTATCTCCCTTGGAGCGTTCGGTTAGATGACAGTTACTCCCAGTGGGACCCTGCGGTGGTTGTTAACCTTTAGTTTTTATATATATATATATATATATCCACTTTTAATTTTCTTTGAAATTCCTGTTTAAAGATATTTTACAATGTGCTCTTAAAGCCCTGTAAATATAAAAATGGGATCTCCCATTCTAAAAGAATATTGTGATAAATAATAATAGATTGTTTAAACAACTCTTTATGTTAAATTTAATAATTATTGGTTCGCTCTAACTGAAAAAGTGGAAATAAGTTGAGAAATTCGGAAAAGAACTGCGACTTTCTAACTCCATACTAAGAGAAAGTTGCTAAAAACAATAAAAAATTGTTTAAATAATTTATATAAACATCTAATTATCAATAGAAAGTAATAGTTAGTTTTAGGACGGACGAGGAGCCCATGGAAAGCTCCTCTGGCGCTCAAGCTATACAGCTAATTATGATGAAACATTTTGAATTTCAACTTTTATTATTATTATTATATTATCAAGCCGTCACTTGATTCACCTGATATTAACAATTTTCAATAAAATTTGCAAAAATTTCTCCTTTTCTTATGAGAAATCCGTGATAAACTTCATGATTTGACATGGGATTGCTCATTTCACAAATTGCCCAGGCATTGTAAGTAATGTCAGACCTAACTCAGGTAATGAATATATATTATTCCAATGAAACTTTAGCTAAATTTAAATTTTCAATTTAATCTAAATTAGTTTCAAATTGCTATGTAATTAAACTCAAAGCTGTCATACAAAGCCGACGATCAAATTTACCGACCAACAAATTTGCCGACCGACAAATTCACCCCCCCCCCCCTCCCCCTCCCCCTAGGAAGCAGGGGTGAGTGGGTTTTTTTTTCACGAATCGAACAAAATTTTTCGAATAAAACTCACGTATTTCATAAAGGAGAATCTGAATCTGTGAAAAAAATTGGAGTTCCCATTTGAAATTACAAAGTTACCCCATCTGTCTCCGGGAATGGGGGGGGGGGGTAAATTTGTTCAAATTCGCTTTTCCCCCTCGAAAATAAAAAGATTTTATTGCGGATATTTTCTCATAGGGTGCATATTTTTTGAGTATTTTAACTTGTTAATTTCTGCCATATTCCATGTGTGTCAGAAATTGTTCTTAATTACGCTATTTAGTGGAAGTTGATTAAAAATCAGTTAAACTTACAATAGAACAAAACAGTGTTATTTCATTTTAAATAATGTTACTCTTAAATTCTATATAGCTGTTTCATTTTAATTCTTTGAATTTTGATGTGTTGCAGATCAACTAATGTAATGTATGGGGGAATAGCTATTTCTGATACAAGTGAGCAAAATAGGCGATTGATTACGAGTGTGAACTTTTGAGAAGTCAGAATGCAGAATTCTACTGTTGTTCAAAGTTCCGTACATATAAAGTGCGCATGCGCAACTTTACCCAACGGTCTGTAAAATAACTATATTTCAAAGTGCGCATGTGCCATTATTGTTTCCGCATAGTCGGCCGGATTGAAGCACTTCTGCAGAAAAATTATATGGGCATGTCTGGAACATTTCACTTTTCAATAAGAATGATAAAATAAAATGTTTGTGTGCACAACATTATAAATTTTACTATATATTACCCAAAGGTTTTTGGATTGACATGTCTGTTATATCTATATTATTACTTAAATTTTAAGTTTCAATCGTTTTTTAACGCGCACTAGCTTACTTCTCCAAATAAACTATGTAAACATAACCATCACGGTCGAAATGTCAAGATCAAGGAATATAATTTGAAAAACCATAATTTTGGATTGAAGGAAATACATATTTTCTTGAATGAAAATGATTCAGGTTCAATTCACTTTAAGTGTATACTGTGTTTTATAACCTGATCTTGGACCGCCAACATTTTGAGGCATAAAAAAAACATAAGAAAATATCGATCGAGACAAGCTGACTTCATTAAAAATCGAACATATTCCCACGTGCGAAAATAGTGACCACTGATCGGGGAATCCGGAAAACCCAGGAATTAACCTGGATTTTTTTGCAAACCGAGATCTTTTTAGATTTTTAACTTTTGCGATAATTATCGTATCGCTCTTGGAACAAAATGTATCTGCATTAATTGTGCTCAGTGTAACCAACCATCTACGTTAAAATATCATAGATCCTTTTATATTTAAGATCTTTAAGTTAATGTTTCGTTTAAAAATGAATGTTCCTTTTACACTTTATATATCGAAATTTAAGAATTTAAAGCTTTGTGTTGATGAATTGTTCAAATACTAAAATTCCTTTTATATTTGAAAAGGATAACATCCTTGCTAGATATTACATAGGCAACCTAAATTTATATACTTAGTTATTAATAATTTGTATGATAAAGTTACAATTTAGGGATACTCTAAGTGTTTCGATAATAAATTGAAAAACCGCTTCCGTTCATTTCCTGGACAGAAAAATATAATACATAAAAGTATAAAATATTAAGTCAAGACTTCACACTTTTTCCCCTACTCCCCTCTTTTTCCCTTGTCTAAAAAATGCTTCTTTTTCCCCTGTTTCAAGAAAATTCCCCGTTTCCTCTTTTTCTTGTTGTTCGCTTAGATGGGAACTGAATTAATAGAACCTAATAAGAAAATCCAACTTTTTTTTATTTCAAGTTAATTCTTTTTAAATTAAATAGTCTATTATTATATTTTTGGCTCAGAATTTATCTCTTTTGGTAAAAAATCCAAGTGTTTTGTTGAAAATTCCGTCCTTTTTTATAGAAAATTGGCCCTTTTCGATTGGAAATTCATCTTTTGGTAGAAAATTCGTCTTTTTTGGTTAAAAGTGTGTTCTTTTTTATTGGAAAGTCTTCTATTATATGTTAAGTTCAATAAATGCATCTATTTTGTTTAAAAATTCTACTATTTAGTTGAAAATTTAATTATTTTCTTGAAAATTGAATTATTTTCTTAAAAATTCAATTATTTTCTAAAAAAATCATCTTTTTCGTTGAAAATTTAACTGTTGGGTTGAAAATTCGTCTTTTTGGATATAAGATTCATCTTTTTTGTATAAAATTCACCCTTATTGGTATATCTTTTCGACATAAAAATTCAACTTTTCGGGTTTGAAAGTCGATTGTTTTCTAAAACATTCGAATTTTTGTCTAGAAAACTCAATTCTTTTGTTGAAAATTCGTCTTTTTCTGTTAAAAATTCATATCTTTTGGTTGAAAATTGCACTATTTTGTTGAAAATACAATATATTTCGACTTGATATCTTAGGAATGTGGTTGAAAAGAATTTATTCTCCTATTATTCCCCTGTAATTTTTGAAGTTTGAATGGCCACGATGAAAAACTGAAGGATTTGATAATTTAAACAGAGAAAGTCAAAAACAAAGATATTTGTATCTCACTGAACTTGTAGCAAATAGTTGTGACACTCGTAACCGCGGAAATACCCACATACACAGTCAGATTTACCGCTTGGGGAGCGCGAGTGGATAATTTTACCCGGAGCAGAGGAATAGACAAGCTGCTGGGGTTTTAATACAGGAGGCAACCGCGAGGCTCGTATAAGACAAACTGCTGGGGTTATGTACTGCTCCTCAGGATAATTCCGGTGAATAGAATGCGGAGAAAAAAGCGGGAAAATGACGATGAAAATGAAGAAGGAAAAGCAGCAACAGAGAGTGTACCGCCTCACTTTATGCAAACGCGTTGTTATGTTTTGTCAGTGAAAGCACCTGACATTTGTTAGTTTTCTACTTGCTAAGTTTTACGACCCTCCAAATTATTCACAGAGTCGAGAGAGCACACCTTCAAAGCAGTCAAGATCTTACTCGGAAACAAAATGCACAAGGGAGGATGTAATTTCCAGGATTATTCCTCTCTATTTCTCTTTATATATAATCAAAAAGTAATGTCTGACAAGAACATTCATCGCTATACTTGTACTATACCGCCTAGGGTGTTTTTTACGGTACCCCCAATTTGAGTAGGTCCCCCCAAAAAAGTAAATAGGTGTTTTTTGTTTGTTGCCTCAAAAACTACTCCATGAAAGTACAATAAGAATTTTTCTGACTGTTGCCATTAATTATAACTTATTTACTTTTTTTTTAAAGATCCCCATAAATGAATAAATTACAAGACTTAATGTATTTTAAAATTATTTCCTAATTGGTTAAACAATTGTTGTTCATTTCAGCAATTTTATTTCCATCGAATATCACGAATTAAGGATATTTTATGAACGCCATGGTTTATTTCATAAACTTCGAAAGTTTATATTTATGAATGTGAAGACTGAAGAGTAGGTTCTTTCACTTTAGTTGTCTATTTATTGTTTAAACAATTGATAATTGTTTAAATACAACTTTTGACCTCTGATTCCAAATCTATCGTCAAAACTTTTCAATTCGAAATGGCGGATCCAATATGGCGACCACATTTTTAAAAAATTATTTATATTTTATCAAACTCATTTTCCAGTTGTTTTTTGGGGTCACTGATTCTAAATCTATCATAAAAACTTTGAAATTCAAAATGGCGGATCAAATATGGCGAATTTTTTCTTTTAATTAATTATTTTTCATAAAACTCATTTGCTAGTTGTTTTTTGAGTCGAAGTTTCCGAATCCATCATCAAAACTTCGAAATTTAAAATAGCGGATACAACTTGTATAAATTATTTGTTTATATTAAATTCGTTTCTGTGTGCTTTTTGATGTGAGTCCCCTCGCCTCTTACAATTACACTTTTATAAGTAAATAAAAAGAATTTGAACTGAACTGAAGGGAACTAAACTGAATGGAACTCAAAATGATTAAATCTGGGACTTGGCTTATTGTACAGCTTACAAGAAGAACACAAAAATTTCGAATAACATTTATACATGACACACTAATCTACTTAAAATTAGTTTGGCTTATTACGTGTATTGAGACTACGTTTCGCGTGGAAGTAATTTTGAGTAATTATTTATCTACTCATCTTCAAGTTCATCATCTGAAGATATTTCTTCTTCATCCAGAAAAATTCAGGGCGAGAATTTTGTTAACAATTTATCTATAGCGATATGCTATCACGTAAAAAACACGAAATTGATATTGGCTCCGAAATATTGCATAACTTCATTAAAAACCAAAAGTGGCAGTCAGTGGCAGCACATTTGAAACTTCAATAATTAACGAAAAGAATGATTCCTTGAAAACTTCAAAAAAACGTGGTACTTCATGGTAATTTTAAACTGAAAAATGTCCAGTTTTGAAAACTAGAAAAATGTGCATGTAAACTCTTCTTCCATTCGTGATTAATCAAATACATATTACAAGTTATTTAGTAGCTGCAGGTACTTTAAAAACATTGTTAATGAATTGTCAAACCTTCAAACATTGAAATTCATACCATATTCAAGAAATGAATCATTTTTTGGAAAACTTTTGATATCGTTGATTGTAAGCAATTCTACGATTTGGATAGACTCTAGAGACATTACTTGTAAATGACATCTCGTGAAATTTTGTTTCTATCTACGATAACATATGTGTAAAACAATAACAATTTTCTTTTACACAAATTTTGACCTTGAGTTTTGGCCAAATTTGATAAGCTCCTGTGCCACTGTGTAGCGTAACAAAAATATTTCTCTAGCTTTTGCCTGCCAGCAGTTGCATTTAAAGAATTATATATTTTTTGAACAATCAATAGACCAATTAAATGAAAAATGCAGTCTTCGCATTCATAAATTAGGGCAAAGCATCAAGAAATTACCATTAGTTCGCAATATTATAAGATAATAACTTGTTGAAACAAATGCAAAAATTGTTTAAAAAATAAGAAGTAATTTGGAAAAAGTAAAATTTAGAATAAAATTTTGTAACTCAGTAAAAAAAATATGGTTTTCTAGGTTTTTCTGTTAAAAGTTGAATTTATACCAAAAGAAATTGATTAAACAATAATTCAGCAATTTAAATAAAAATATGCGATTTTTTATGAAAATAGAATTTTGAAATGTACAAATCTGGTTTAAAGAATTAAAATTAATTGACCAATCCATAAAATACCATAATTACTTTTTTGAGAACCAAACAAGAAGGAGATGCCGCAAAAAAGTCCAGACTTTTGTTTTAGAGATGTTTAAAAGATACTTAGAAGGCTTTCTATGATTTCACAGGATTTTAAAAGATTTAACGGAATTTCAAAGGATTTCCGAATAAAAGATTATAATCGACTTTTAGAGATTTTAAAGGATTTTTATGGAATTTCGAAGATTTCTAACGATTTCACGGATTTCAAACGATTTCACGGAATATCAAAGAATTTTAATGGATTTCCAAGAAGCCCTATCGTTTTAAAGGATTTTCAAGAGACTGTGTACGATATCCATGGAGTTCAAAGGATTTTTAGCTTTATTACCTCGAAGTGTTCACTTAATCATATCAGAGGGTCAACTTTATTATGTGTTCTCCTTCTCCTACTTACGTATATATTCATAAGAGTAAGAGAGACGGAAATTTAAATTAATAAATGAAACATGAAAAACATGAAAATTTATATAAAATCCAGCAATTCTTAAAGCATCTTCATTATTTTTGAATAAAGGATGCCTCAGACATGATCGCACATTCATAAAAACTTTGAGAACAAATTACTTGGTGCACGAGTGGCTAAGGAAAAGGCGTCACTGCACTGAATTAAAACATTTTTAACACTGGAAAATATAGAAAACAATATACATGCGGGTCTCAAATCTTGCAAGTCTTGTTTCTTTATTAACGAATTACAAAATTTTGAGCACGTTTTCGGTCGAAAGTGCTGAGAATAAGCACTGATTAATAAGTGACGCGGTATCGAATTGGACGTTCAAAATCAGAACGAAAACCACTCAAGCCACTCTCCAACATGTTCTCCACATGTTATTCACTCTCGACACATCTTTGAAGTATCAATAAGTGGTTTAAATTAATTATAAATGTTGTGGCACAGGGAAAACGTGACACCTAACGTCAGTCGCTCCAAAAATGCGTTTCTGGACATTCTGGAGTGTCGATTTGACTATACTGATATTAAGTTTAAATCACCCGTGGATGTTCAAACATACTATGAAATTATGGTCTGTCTGACTATGAAGAAAAAATTGTGGATGGTGCTTGGTAATATCTAAAAGGTCAAACTGACCATATAAATTTTGACACTTCGATTTTGACTATCCATTTTTCTCCGTGTAGGTTTCAATTAGCATATTTGAAAAAATAATAATCAGAAGGAGGAAACTTACGTAAGAAATTCTTTATGCCCCCACTCCCCTTTCTGAGGATTCATAAGATTTTCCAGATCCCCTGTCGTCTCCCAAAAAAAGCCTTACGTAATTAATAAAAAAAATTTAAAACGTGAGTTATCAAGAAAGGGTAACAATT
Source organism: Andricus grossulariae (assembly GCA_011634705.1). Lineage (NCBI taxonomy): Eukaryota > Metazoa > Arthropoda > Insecta > Hymenoptera > Cynipidae > Andricus > Andricus grossulariae. Next base: position 190,120,869 of record JAABKJ010007545.1, on the reverse strand, counting down.
TTGGTTGAAGTATGATATTTTTAAATCTAATTTAGGAATTTAACATTTCTTATCTGATTCTGCTAGAATTTTAGTCTTGGTTCGAAATCTTTTGAAATTTCTATTTAAAACATAAAAATTGACAAAATTCCGGCGGTTGTTGTGAAAATATTCAAAGTAAATTTACTCAAAAACCCCACTGTTTTTTTGTCTCTTGATTTTTTTCTAAAATCAACCTAATACAGGCCTCTCCAGCGAGGAGAAATTCCAGGAATTTTAAACGAATTGACTCAAATCGCAGATGTGAGTTTTCCACCTCCACTCTTCACTTCCCATTCTACTTCACGAGAGTAACCACCACCCGAGATCTCTCGAGGGAGCAGAGAGAAGTGGTGGTGGAAATACATCATCTGGACTTTGAGTAAATTTTCTCCTCGCTGGACAGGCCTGAACTGATGTACTCGATAACTCGATCAATTTATAAAGATTCATCAATAAATCTAAAATAACAGTTGACGAACTATTTTATATGAAGACTATGCAAAATAAATTACTGGTTTTTCGAGATTATCGCTTTGATTATTTTTTTCTAAATTATTGCTAATTTTTGTATTGTCCTTTTTAAGGTTGTATGCAAGTCGCATCCCCGTACTAATAGTAGAGTCCCGCGGGGCGCCGTCGAGCCATGCTATGTTGAAAAAATTTCACGGGTCCGCATAGTGAAAATTTCAGTGCGCTACTGGCTAAGAATTTGTAGTATGTGTGTATACGTACAGTCACCACTCATATGCCAGCGGCAGACTCGTAGATCGCGCAACGTCGTAATTTCACGTACGCTTCCGAGCTGGTTGTATATGCGAGTGTGTGTCTAGTGCGTACAGCAGACAAGCTGGAGAGAGGGAATAGTGTTGCCGGGTCGCGATACTGTTACGTTTATCCATTTGAAAGTGACTAAAATTTCAATGGTTTTCATTAGATTATCTATGAAATTACACTGAGGAAAAATTGGATGTTTTTTCTGAAAATTTGTGTTTTCAAGCAGCACAAATACCGACATTTTTTTAATTTCTATACCAGAGCATTTAATTACTACAAATTAAATTGTGGAGAGTGCCTATGCATTGTCCACGAATTACGTGTTGAAGTAGTCAACTTTGACATTAATTATCTCCGCATCGGTACGGTTGAAAAATTGAAATTAATGTAACATATTAATAATCATTCTATTCAAATATAGCTCCTTTTTAAAAAAATTCTACCGAAGATCGATTTTTTTACATGCACAGCCTTAAATACTAAAAAATTTGTTTGAGGAATTTAAAAAAAGATTATATTTTCGTTTATAAACGTTGCGAAGTTCAGTGACATATAATTTCATTTTACTATGTCGCAGGAATATTGCCGATTAGGGTGGGACGAAAATAAATACTTTTGGAATTCGAAATTGCTCCAACGCGGAAAAGTAGCTTATTGGAGTCCTAAAAAAGTATAATTAATTTAGAATCGATCGACATGCAGCTTGGTTACCCAGGCTCGAATAAGGGTTGAAAAAATTTGTTGTTCGCATAGTTTTTGAATCTTATTGGGTTTAAATTTTTTATTACATACCTGGAGGTCAAAAAAGTCTTCTCAATTTTTTTCTGATTTTAATCCATCATTTTCTGAGAGATAATTCCTATTTAATTTACCATTGATTTCAGAATTTTTTGCAACACTTTTGCAAATAGGAGGAGAATTATTTGAGGTATGTGCAAACTTTTTAGTGAGAAAAATGCATTAGACAAAAAATTCGCAAGATCCAGAAATGAAAATTGACAATAGAGCGAATTTTAAGAATTTGATTTTGGAATTTTATGAATTTATCTTCCTAGCTTGTAGTATAAACATTTTTGTGAGCATGAGTGGCTTTTTCAAACATAGAAATACACTAGAAAAAAAAAATCACAAGACCCAGGAATCGAAATTGGAATGACAGCAAATTTTCTTATTTCGGAATTTTGTATCTAACAGAATTAATTTTTTTTTTTCATTTATAAGTTTAACATTTCTGTTTCCCATTTTCATTTTTGGGTCTCATCGGGTTTTTTCTCTTTTGTATTTCTAAACTTAAAAATTTCACACAAGCTCGAAAAATGTTAATCTTATAAATAAAAAAATTAATTCTGTTAGATACAAAATTCCGGAATAAGAAAATTTGCTGTCATTCCAATTTCGATTCTTGGGACTTATCGATTTTTTTCTAGTGTATTTCTATGTTTGAAAACCCCACATATGCTCAGAAGAATGTTTAAACTACAAGTTATAGAGATAAGTTCATAAAATACAAAAATCAAAATTTTAAATATTTTCTGTATTCGCAATTTTGATTCCTGGGTCTTGTAGATTTTTTTTCTAGTGTATTTCTATGTATAAAAACCCCACACATGCTCATAAAAATGTTTAAACTACAAGTTATAAAGATAAGTACATAAAATGCCAAAATCCAAATTTAAAAAATTCGCTCTATTATCAATTTCGATTCCTGAGTCTTGTGGATTTTTTTTCTAGTGTATTTCTATTTTTTAAAAAACTACTCATGCTCAAAAAAATGCTTATACTACAAGCTATGAAGATAAATTCATAAAATTCCAAAATCAAAATTGTTAAAATTCGCTGTATTGTCAATTTTGATTCCTGGATCTTGGGGATTTGTTGTGTAATGAATTTTTGTCACTAAAAAGTTTTCATATACCTTAAATAATTCTCCTCTGATTTGCAGAAGTGTTAAAAATAATTTCTGAAAACAATGGTAAGTTAAATAGGAATTATCTCTAAAAAATTATAGATTAAAATCCTATAAAAATTGAGAAGAATTTTTTGACCTCCAGGTATTTAAAAAAAAATTGAAACTCATTAAAATTTAGAAACTCTGCAAACAAGAAATTTTTAAAACCTTTTTTCGAGCGCAAGTAACTAAGCTGCATGTGGACCGATTCCAAATTGATTATACTTTTTTAGGGCCCGAATACGCTACTTTTACGCGTTGTAGCGTTTTCGAATTCCAAAAGTATTTATTTTCGACCCACCCTATTGCTCATGTACTTAAATCTTATGTGAATCACAGTTTCCGTCTTATTTCACTCTTATTCATATGACGCTAGAATGTTTGAAGTAATTATTTAAATTATTGTTATTACTGTTATTATTGTACGACCACTTTTAGAAAAGCCTGCTGTAAATTGAAAAGTTTTTGAGCCACCGAACTACCAAGCATGGAAATGGGACTACCAAACGATCCTGCTTCGAATCATAACTTAATATTTAGAAAATTCGAAATTGTTGGGTCATAGCGGAAAACATTGTCTCTTGATTATTTGAACAATTATCTACTCTCTAACGTCAAGAGATGACTAGCAAACATCACAATGCGACCACTAAATGATTTGAAGAACAAAAATGGATGATTTATCATTTTTGAGTCACCCCCCAAAATTTTTAGAATAAACGGCTGTAAATCGAAAAGTTTTTGGGCCACCGAACTACGAAATGTAGAAATGGGACGATCAAACGATTCTGATTCTGAAAATAACTTTTTTTTTTAATTCAAAGTTTTTTAGCCATAGAGTAAAATTTTGTGTTGTAATTATTTAAATAATTACCCACTCACTAACGTCGAGACACGACTAACAAACATTACAATGAGGCCACGAAAGGACTTAAAGAAGAAAAATAGATGATTTATCATTTTTGAGTCTTCCCCCATCCGTATTGAAAAAGCTTCCATAATTCGAAAACTTTTGGGGTCACTGGACTACCAGACGTTGAAATGGGTCAACCAAACGATTCTGCTACTGGCTGCACTTTTATTTTTTGAATATTTTAATTATTTTGAGTTCTACCTTGAAGATTTGTTCTTCGTTTATCTAAAAAACTATCAACTCTCTAACGTTGAGAGCTGACTACCAAACGCTCCCAAACGAATACTAAACAGCCCCACAAAGAAGAAGTGAGAAATTTTGACCTCTTAAAGCAGTACGAAGTTAGCCCCCCCCCTCCATGTTCTTTTCGTTAAGAAATGGGAAAGGAATAACAACCAAACGATGGAAGTTGACTACCAAACCGTCACTAACCACCACCAAACGTTTTGACAATATAAAATTTTTAACCTTTTTATTTGGGGAGGGGGACTTCACATCACTCTCCATCCTGCTAGAGCCCTACATGCAAGGATTAGGCTGTATACTCTGAGAGGTCGCCCAGTATTGGGACCATCCCTGTATATTGGTCCGCGATTGCTTTTTAATTAATGTAACCATATTCAGCAGAAGCCCGTTGTACAGGAATCATCTATCTATGAATAGTTATTCAAACTTGCTATTAATTGAAAATTATTTTCCTCCTTAAATAGAAAAACTTTTTTACTTGTGAAAGTAATTAAGTTGTTTTATTAATGAGGAAGTTTTTACCAATACTATATTGTGCTACTTCATTTTAATATGCAGGTTATTTTAAGACGATATTTTTTAGTAGCAATCTTATAAACTTTACTTCTTCTTAAGTTTTGCAGTTAAATTATTAATAAATGATATTAATAAAATAAAGCTTAATCGACGGGTAGAAGTACATAACTAAATAAGCACAATTTTTATCGAAAATGGGTTTACTGCATAAAAAATTATCAAAAAATCAAGTGAACATTGTTATAAAAGGATTTTTTTTAACCATTCTATTATCATTCACAATTATTAATTATATTTTATTGCTAATTTTTACGTCAAACTCTATTTAGCTGCATTCATAACCTTAATATCTCGAGAATATGTTTTTCCTTTTTTGAACTGAAAATTTGATTCGTTTATCGCAATCTGCAGCCGAGCCTGCTCTAATTTTAGGTTAGTGTCACTTTCAGACTGTGAACTTCAACAACCACTTCATCTAACACGGATAACTTTTTTTAATCAAACTTTTTTTACCTAAGATCAGCATTACTTCAGCTCGGAAGAGGAAACTTGCTTCAACTTTAAATGATGATTTTGATTTTACATAATCATTCTTCGTTGTTTAGAAAAATTACCATATTGTTAGTTATTTAATTCTGTCCTGCCACCCTTCTGCTATAATAAAATTTTTTTTTTATATTGAGGCAACTTCACATATTCCTTGTTTATTTTCAAATGATAAGCTCAAAAAAAATGACCAAATGCTTTAAAATAAGAAAGAAAATGTGCTTTTAGTTTTTAAAGTTCGAATGAATGAAATTTGTTAATAATTGCTTTCTAATCTAGAAACAGTGCAGAAATAGTTGTTCGTTACATTGAAAATAATGCAATTATAATAGAATCTTATGATGCCTATTCTTGTTCGTAGTGGAAATAATATTTCGAGATAAAATAGATTTGGAAAAATATATTTTATTTATTCAAACGTTCAGAACTTTAAATAACAAGGAAAGCGTCTTGGTACTCAAGTACTTAAAACACGTCCCGAGCGATATCTCGGTTACCAAAACGATACGATACAAAATCAATACTGGAGTCTCAGAAACCTATACCGATACGAGAAAAAACCGCAATTTTCGGATACGATACCCTGACTGATATGAATATAAGCAAAATTTTTACCATTTTTCCTTTGGATTTCAAGTTAATTGTAAATATTAAACAAAATCACAAAAACCCATAATTTTCTAAATTTATTCAGAGCGCTACAGGTGTGCACTAAATCTACGAAATACTGTACAGTAAATTTAAGTCACGCATGTGCATATAACTTCGATTGCAGTTATAGTAAAATCAGTTTTGGCAGATTAACCGCAAAATTTGGTAAGTCAGTCAAATTGTCTTTTATGTACACATATTTTTTTAAATACCAACCAGTCACGTCAATATAACTAATATATCGATGCAGAACTGTAATGTCGTTTATTTCTTACTTACATTTTTTAAATTCTCATCATGACAGAGCAAAGGTTATCATCCCACTTGCGATTATCTTCAACAAACTGGCTATTGTCTGGCTACGAGAAACAGTAGCACATTATCCCTTCTCCTCAACATAGTACCTCATAGACTACAGATCTGTTTGATTCATTCACAGAAAAAACTAAAGTTGAATTTTGTTGCATGTAAAATTTTCGGCTATTAAAGTTTACATGCTATTTGGCGAAAGATGATCCTACGATGGAATAAAAGCTGTCGTCTGCTACGCCCTTGGCAGCAATGGGAAAAAGACAAACTATGAGTGAATTTGAGCTATAAATCAGGACACCAGATTTGAAACAACAATTCGTATACTTAATAATTAATTTAAAAGTAATAAGACTTAGAAAAAACAAAAGTTCAAATGTCCTGCAGGTAAATCTTGGAGCGGTAAGAAATTGAATGTATTTCGGTGAAAGCTTCACCGAGGTTAGGAGAATAATTCTGATTTAATCTACTTCTCCACACTGCAGTGAACAACTTTGGGTATAGAACATAGAAATGGTAACAGAAATGAAAATTGAAACATTGCTTTTACTTATCAGTCTCCTTTGAAATAGATTTGACTATTGTAAAAGAACTAGAACTTATCTTATACCGCTAAGCAAAAAGCAACTGACAGCCGGGAATCGCTATTCTGCTCCAATTTAATGAAGTTAAAAGACGGTAGATAGCGCTGGCGTCATAATTCTCGTTACTTTTCGAATAAAAATGGAGCGATAATGAGGCGAAAGATTATCCAGGCAAGGTTTAAAATGGGAAATTATCTTCGATTCGTGTGAAGTTTAACCGGCAAGGTTATTTTTGGATGCAGCGAATCTTTCACTTGGAATCGATGTAAACTTTATCTTTCGTTTTTTCTGTGTTATTGCAATTTTCTGCAAAGTTCCCTTTTATTAAATTACTGTAAGTGAAAACATGTACGAAAGATGATTTGGAAACAAGACAAGTATAATTTTTTTTAGTATTAACTACTACGAGCATTATATAATTAAAAACTAAAGGTTAGCAACCACCGCAGTGTCCCACTGGGAGCAACTGTCATCTAAAAAATGACCTCGGCTCCCAGTAGGACCGCGGTAAATCCCATTCATGGCCACGTCTCACAACCGTGAGATGGGTGGTCACAGGACACATATATATATATATATATATATATATAATGATAATAATTCTATACACGAAAATGGGTCATTCTCCGTCAAAGTGTAAATTTCCACTTATATTTTGTTGAATAATAAAAATGGGTGAAATGTGAATTAATCTACTTGGACGTGTTCATGAGAACACTAGTAATCCTATTAACATGGGTGGTAGTTGATACACTTTGGTGTACACACCATTTTTCAATGAACTGTTAGTGAGTCAATACAAAACCTAAAAAGATTTGTTACTAGAGAATTCGATAGAAAATTTGAGAAGAATTGCAAGACTTAAGGAGTCTGAATTCAAAATTTCATTTAGGGCTACAAACTAGAAATTCCAAGCTTTCTTTTGATATAAATTTTATCAAAATCTGAGCATAAGTGTTTTGAGATATTTAGAAATTAAATTTATAATTTAAAGAAAGTATAGAAAAGACATATATCTGTCAGAAATGGTTACCACCGTCATTGAGCTTGTCAAATGTCCTATTGAATTCGTTTAGTTAAAAACTTGATTATGTTTGGTTTTGATGCAATAACATTTCACTGAAAAATGATCTGCACACCTAATTGCACTCAATACCACCTCCCATATTTCAGTGACCATGCAATATGGTAGCTTATGCTTTCTCACCTACAATAGGGTCCTATAATAATACAGTTTACCACAGTTGGCACAAAATCGAAAAACATTTGTTTTGGGTAGCGCGCTCATATGTAATGGCAACCCGTGACGACAAATTTCGTGGCAGTCTAGAATTATGCTAGAGCCAGTACAGTTTTTCTCAAGCCTGCCTATTCACGCAATACTAGCCTGGCGCTACATCGGCGCTGTCTAGTTTTGCAACATGTTTGAGTCCAACCTTTCTGCTGTCCAGTCCCATTCTTGGCGCTATCTAGGAGATCGTTACAAAATTAAATATATGAAGACTGTTAAGATTTTAGCTAGTTTCTAGACAGAGTCACCGTTTGAACTCGAACAAAAAGTACAGAAGTGAATTCAGAAAATAGTAATTCTGGAATAAAAAATTCATAAAATTACGATACATAATTGCATAAATGATCAAGTAATAATTAAATGTACACTATTAAATATTTATGATAATTAACAATAATTATTGATGGTGATTGTGTAAAGTGTAAAGTTTTGCCATCTGGCATACGTGTAAGCATACTGATACTTCATCAAAGCATTACTATAATGCTAGTAATGTAGTCGAAATGGACGCATTAAGCGTATGAGAATGATTTGCAGACTACCAATTTTCTGATATCTCATATGAATTTCTGCTGTCCTGATTGTTTAACACAAATTTACCGAATCCAAAATATTATGGTGTTTCCCCATATTTATAGTGTTACACCTAAATAATAATTTATTTCGAGCTCTCTCTGTTTATTTCTAATCTAGCGTTACTCGTTCCTTTTAACTTATAGCGTTACCCCTAATGATAATTGATTTTGAGTTCCCTTCGTTATACCTTAACCTAGCGTTACCTGAATTATCAAGTTTTTGCGATCCTTCGAACTACCCCCTCTAACAACTTCTGGAAGTTGAGCTAGTCAGAAATTGAGCTGAAAAATCATACCTCAAGTAGTTAAGTTTGAGTTGAGTCACTCGATATAATTTTTCAGTGGAATTTTGCTGTAGCTATGTATGTTTGCTTATTTGTGAGAAACTTCACCAAGGAAGGTCTAGCTTTTTACAAAATTCTCTGTTTCAAATCAGAATTGTAATTCTTATGGCCAAAAATTATCTGACCTTTCAACTCAGAATTGTAATTCTTTTTCAGAATTCCCTGTTCTAAAGCAGAAATCTTTGAAATCTCTAAAAATATTTTAAAGCCTCTTGAAACGTTAAAAAATCGTTTGAATACATTGAAGCATTTAAAAACATGTTTAATTTACAGGGAAAAATCAATAATTGACCGGGAATTTGAAATCGTCCATCGGGGAGATAGTCTGTAAATAATTAAGATCATCTGATCGTCGGACAAATTATAACTTGCGGAAAGTTGAACAATTTATTTAAAATCATAGATATATTCGATTATTATATTCACCAATTAAATGTAGGATAACCGCAACGGATAAGACAGGAGTAGAAACAATCCTCATCTTTTCGAATTGGGCGCAAAACTGATTATTGTATTAATAAATAATTTCAATAATTATGTCACTGATTAATATTCTAATGCTTATTACGATTGTCCAACACGTATATGCTATAGTCATTATCTTTTGGTTTGTAGATGTAAAGCTTTATCTTGTCAGATATTTACATTTCAACATAGTCAGCTTCAAGGAGAAAAATGTACTTACTAAATTTGTTAAAACTCATACCACAATTTATACAATCAACATTTGTTTCTATTATTCCGGAATATAATAACTACCATTTTCTAATGTTTGAATGAGTGAAGTTTAGAAATCACGCAAATTTGTATTTGCAAATAAAAAATAATTTCGAAATTCAATCAATTTCTCATTTTGTACAAGAAATTTGTTAAAATCTAACGAATTCTGACGTAGACCAGAGATTGTTTTTCTAAATTTTTCTTTCATCAATCAGAATTTTAACTCTTTACGGGAATTATTTCTATACTTTATTAATTTTTTCCCCGTAGAAACTCATAATTATCATTTCTTTAGAAAATTCCTTATACCAAGTTGCAATTCAATTAATTTATAAACTTCTCTGTTGCAAGTCAGAATTCTATTTGTTTAGGAAATATAGTATTATAATTCCGAAATATAGTAACTCACTGTTTCTATAATTTTAAAGAGTGGATCGAGAGGTAATGGCAGAAGTGAGATGCAAAAGAGCAGAGGGCTCATGGTGTGGCCTTGAAAGACATCCGTCTGGAAGGTGACGCTATTCGTTGTCACACGATAATTTCCAGATGAGATAGATGATAAGCCTATTAGAAGTTGAATCAAAAACTTTCCGGTATTCAATCCAAGCAATCGACAGGCAGCTCTGTTGGAATGCTGCGTCTTTGCAGACGCACATGTCAATTAGCAGGTTTCCTGGGCAGCGTGCTACACATTTTTTCGAGCCAAGTTTTCGTACATGTATCTCCACACAGGTTAGATGAGGGCCTAGATGTTGATGAGTAGAAGTGAATTTCTTTCACCAGAAGTTCTTAATACCATCTTGCCCTGCAGCGGAAAAGTTCTTCGTGCCCCTAAGTGATTTTTTCATCTTATGAGGTTATGAGGTTGTCGGAAAGCTCCCTGAAGGGGATGATATTTTGATAGTTTTCCTTCAATTCAAGTATTTTCGGGATCTGTATACCTCTCTCCAAAAAGTATCTACCTCGTCGGGCTTGAATGTATTTTTGACAAAAACAGGGAGATCGCTGAAGGGGTGCGATGGGTAAGCGAGAAACTGTTGATTCTTCCTGGCCACACCCCTCCCTCTTCTGTATACTTCTCCTTGCTTCAGATAACACTTGTATTTTGTTAACATTGTGCTGCCTCATTGTCAGCAGCTTTGACTTGTTCAGTGTGTGATGGTAGATTCTCAGTGCGCGAACTTTCAGACTTTTTTCGTAAATGGCCTACCAAATGTTATGTAGCCAATCACACGCTAAACACGGGACGCATTGTGTCTTGTCCATTCAATCATCTTGTTTAGTTGATGCAAGCTTCTTTCGGTCTTTTGATACATCTTTGGTTTTAGCTTTTGATTTGAATCAGCCAAAGCTCTCGCCGCACCATAAATTGAACAATTGATGGTCCAGAGGTCGGACTTCTCCGAGATATCCTCACAAAGGGAGGCAACCATTTCAGCCAGATCTTGATGCTTAGGAGGAACCTGGATGTTAAAGTTCCTTTTCGTCTTAAAATCGGTATTATCTCGCAGGGGGAGCCTGCTTTCCGCGATTGGTTTTAATGTCGCTTCCTCCTCTTCGTCCGCGGCATGTTCATGCAAAGATTGGGGAAGCGCTCTCCATACATACTCGTATCTAGTTTTCGAGAGGTAGGCAGCTTGATTTCGTAAAGATAAATAGTTCAAATTAGAAATCCTTTCTTAATTGATAAGAATTCAAATAGAAAAAATACAAATTTGGGAAAGAATTAAATTGAAATTAAACAACGGAACAAAACATTTGAATTTTATCTTGTGTTAACTAAAATTTTTTTTATTCGTAGAATCGACTATAATGCAACGTAAGCTTTCGAGTTTCAATCATTTATACTTGACTAGAATTTCACTTGAATCAATTGAAACTCTATTCGAGTTGCTAGATTAAAAGTTAGATCAACTAGATTTACATTTAAATTTACTAAAATTAAATTAACATTAACTACGATTCAGTTTTAATTGCTAGAGTTTAATTCTACTGTATTAGAATTCCATTTGACTCAACAAGAATTCTGTTTGAATTAATAGATTCCGATTTTAAATTGATTAGGATTCAATTGTTATTAACTCAAATTGTTAGATTCCTATCTATATGAACTGGAATTCAAATCAAAAATAAAAATGACTAAAATTCTACTTGAATCAATTAGAAATCTATTTGAATTATTAGAATTTAATTTAAAATTATTATTTTATTTGAAAGCAGCAATTTTTATTTATTCACAAATTTGAAATAATCAGAATTGAACAATTGTAATATAAATAAGTTTCAAAAACCCATATTTGAATGTAAATAGCTTCAAGATAAAAAGTTCTAAATGAAAGCATCATCCGTTATAAACACTTTTAAAAAATGATTTAAAAGCTTTCTGTTTTGAAAATAGTTTAAATTAGAGATCCTATCCCAATTAATAAGAATTCAAATAGAAAATATTCTAGTTTGGAAAAGAATCAAATTGAAATGCAGGGCATGTGACAGTCTGTCACGTAGCCAATTACATCTTCTTATATTCGGTGGCTTTATGATCAGAAAAATGTATATATTGTGCTTAAATTTTGGAAAATGATTCAAAATATATGAAATAGCGCTATTAAAAAAAATTAATAACTAAAGTGAGGCAAAAAGACGTGTTCTTATATATTAAGTGCCATTCCCCAAAATTTCAGCACAATATATTCAATTTTCCAATTATAAAACCGTCGAATATAAGACCATGTAATTGATCGCGTGACAGACTTTTACAAGCCCTTCATTTCAGTTTTATTCTTTCCCAGACTCGATTTTTTTCTATTTAAATTCTCATTAATTCAGATTGTATTTGTTATTTGAACTTTTTTCTAAACAGAAGGGTTTTAAAATAATTTTTCATAATATTTAGAACGGATGATTGCTTTTATTCAGCATCAAGTATTCTTGAAGCCATTTACATTCAAATATGGTTAAATTTGGACCTTTTTCCAAATTTAAAAAACCTTTAAATGAACAAAATGTGAAAATTCAGGAAATTAAAGACCAAAATGCATTTAAACTATAAACTTGCCTCATCTAACAATGATGCGAATTGGTGTGTTGGGTAGCAACTGCAAAAACTTTATGTCATGAGTGTGTAACCTTAATTTATTTAATGAATAATAGAGTCTTTGAAGCAAAAATATGTTTTTTCGTACTACATATGTTCATTTTTGTAATCTAAAATATATTATCCAGATGCTGATGAATTTTTTTAAAAGTTCCAAAACATGTCAAGCTCACATACTTCTGGATAGGCCTAACGTCGTAAATTTTTTTTGGCATTCCAGGGACTTGAAAGTGAGAAATTGAAAAATCGAAAATATCTCAGAATCTAATTTTCAAATCTGTTCAGTATTGGAAATCTGATCAAACGTGGAGGAGAGTCGTTCACCCTCACTATTTTGAACCACTTTGAAATTGGTTTTTGGCTGCCTAAAGGAGTTTCTTGGATTTCTTCTATGGTCATATCTTCCACCTCACCACTGTACATGTTCATTTTTACCCGTTTTTGAACGTTATATCTCATTGTATAAATTCCAAGAAGTTTTGTATTATCCCGCATTATTGCAAAGATTTCTCCATTGAACGTTGATAATACAGTTTGTTCTTCAGTTGGCATAGGCAGAAGGACATTATTTTGTCTTCCCACGTGTCCTTTCACGTAAATTGGTTTATCGCGAGGAAAAGTGTATCTTTTAACTTCGAATTCCCGGAGCGGATTCATGTTAGGAATGAGCCGAATCAATCTAAGTTCTTCACGTGCAAATCCAAATATTTTTAGAGAAGAGTGACTAGCAGGAGGAGACCTGGACCTGCTACGAAGAATAGGCTCGGCAGGAGGCGAACATCTGTTCGAAGAACCAGGTCCAGGGTTTGAAGTCTGTGAACTCGACTCTGCAATAAGAAACAGAGCTTTATATTTTCTTAAAATATTCAATTGTTCAAACTGTGCAATAACATTTAATTTAGGTAAACATTTCAGTTTTTAGTATCTTGTAACACTGCACATCATTGGACAGGTCTTCCTGGGACAAATCTTCGCGCAAAATCACTTCCCGCATTCAAAAAAATCCGTCTTGCTTCTGGTCACAGTAGAGTAATTGATCACAGAAGATTAATTGTTGACATCTCGAACCCCTTGGGAAGTGATTTCTCGGGCAGATTTGTACTGGGATAAAATGTCAAATGTTGCCTCGAAACATCTCTTGTTTTTTTTAAATAGCAATTTGATTTCTTTGAAAGACTTTTCCTAGAAAGACCTGTCTTAATTGTACTTCGAAATAGCTCATTTTTTTAAGGCGTGAGGTAATTACCCGAAAAGACTTATCCAATATTGCCAGAGGCCGAGGGCCTATATTTATAAATGGGGGAAGGGATATCTAATAGTGCCTTTACCCGAATCGTTGCAAGCGTGATTTCCGGGGAAGCCTTGTCCTTGAGGAGGAGACGCCCCAGTTCACCTTGAAAAAGTAGACTTTAGCTTTCTTTCGATGGAAGAGATTTCCCTGGAGGGCATTTATCCTTTGGAAACTGATGCTTATGTTAAACTTGTCATTTACGAAGGTACCCTGATAAGACTTGTCCCGGAAAGACTTATTTAATGTGACATGTACGGCCTTCATATAGCCTACATTGACTACTTTTTATTCAAATCAATAGTACGCTTAGGATGATGATCTATATGTAATGCCTAAATGATCTAAATCTCGAAAAACTTTATGCATCCATAATTTCCCAACTTTCCCAACAATTTGGGTCATACGTTGTATAGTCTATAGCTATCAGCTCAGAATATCAATAACTTTGAAAAAATCTAATATGGCGGTCAATCAACAATTACAAAAATTGCTCCTTTCTGCATTTTTTATTGAAGTATATTCAAACATTGGTATAAAGAGAATTGTGACTTTAGAAAGCATCCAATGATCCCAGAAGTCAAAAATTAAAAAAAAAAACAAGATGGCGTTTCATTAAATATTCAAAAATAGTTTATTTCTGCAGTTTTCAATGAAATATTTTTAAACAGATAGAAAAATAATGTTGACTTCAGAGAGCATCTGAAGATCCCAGGAGTCCAAAATTGTTTTATCCAATCCAGTCCTGCATTGTTCAATAATTTTGAATTGAAGTTGCTAAAAATGCATGATTTCAGCTTGATACTTTATGAAATAAACCATTTCAAATTTGAAGAGTGAGAAATTAAATAGTTTTATTTTAAACTAATAGAAACAATTTTCTAATTATAGAATATAACATCTGTGAATGGATAAAAAATGTAGAAAAATTACCGAAACGTATTTTACGTATATTAAGATAGTAAATCACAACTTAAGTACATTACATAAATTTAGAAAAATTAATTAAATAAATTTTAAGTTATCGATTAGTTATCGATAAACTTATTAATCTTACTTTTCTAAATCTCATGTCAACATGTCAACATATGGTTAAAAAAAATGACCGCAACCACATTTGCTACATTACCACCATTAATACCATTATCAACAATGGAGAAGTTACCTGTTTTCATTTCAAGGATTCCAAAACACTTTGAGATTGCTGAATTTTTGCCTAATGGAGTTTCGTGGATTTCTGCTGTGGTCATTTGTTCAATTGCGCCGCTGTGCATGTTTATTTTTGCCCTTCTTTTTCCATTACTACTCATCATATATATTCCACGAAGGCTTCTATTACCCTCCATTATTGCCAAAATTCCTCCATCGGACGTTGATATTACAGTTTGTTCTTCGGTTGGAATCGGCAAAAGGGCTTGCTTTTCTCCTCTCACATGAATTGGTTTATCACGAGGAAAAGTGTATCTTCGAATTTCAAATCGCTGGGACGGATTCGTGTTGGGAATAAGCCGAATAAACTCAAGTTCTTCAAGTCTATATCCAAGTATGTATAAAGAAGAATAACTGGCAGGAACTGAAGACCTGTTCGAAGAACCCAGAGTAAGATGTGTGTCAGGAGAAGAAGAAATTCTAGAACGAGGAACACCAGGCTCAGGGTTTGAAGTTTGTGAACTCAACTCTGCAACGAGAAACAGAGCTTAAAATTTTCTTAAAGTAGACAATCGTATGTTGGTCAGTATTAATGTATTAACCCTTAAATGCCACACGGGGTGGACTTAATCCCAAAGCTACTACAATCGTAAAAATCTATATGATGCTTGCATCGAATCCACTTTGTGGTGCCATTTATTGTTATTCTGAATCCCTTCGTACGCTTTGCTATTCTAATGATAGGCCAGTCGATCAAAAGTTGTCGGGTAGGTTGACGCGTTGAAGGCGCGGGGTTGTTTGAACACCATTGTGCCATTTACGTTTTTTACAGTTTGAGCCCTAGCAAATTTTTTCTCTAACATTTTCGTCGATATTTCGTCGCTTCTGACGGTAAGTATCACTGTCTGATTAAAAAAAATTATGACGCAACATTAACCTATTTTCGTCACAAATAGCATGATGGCGTATAATTTACGAAGTCGGGCCATCCGAAAGATACTTTTTGAGGATGATGACTATGATACAGCTTCCGTTGATTGCACAGACGAGGTGCAGGCTAAAAACTAATAGACTTCGATTGTTTGTACCTTAAACATTGTTTGCATATTATTCTTTAAATTTTTCACTTACAATATTTTTTTGACGATTTTTGTAGTAAATAAAATGAGTGTTCATGAACCAGTATTTGTGTTTCTCATTACCCTGAAACTTTCTACTTCATCCTTCCAAATAAATAACTTTTTTTGAAATTCAACTATCGAGACCAATCCCACGTCAAACAGCATCAATTAATTATCATTTCGTGAAAATTTCATGAAAAAATATTGAAAACTGAAAAAGATATAGCATTTTTAACACGGACTGTCTGTTTTTCACTGTTTTAACTTATGGCATACTTTTCCACTATATGAAAATCTGAATTTTACAATATGCATAGTGTTTTCAGGGCTTTCGCAAACATCCACCATAATTTTCAGGAGAGTATATTCAAAACTCAAGAATTTATTTGTGGTTTCCTACACTGGGGTTCAATTAACCCCGTGTAGCATCTACGATATTTTTTTGACATGTGGCGTTTAAGGGCTAATGACAGACTACCGTGGGGTAAGGAGGGGATAGGTATTGTTATTTCAGGTTAATTATATACAAATTCTAATTAACAAAAGTCAAAATAAACTGTTATTTAAAAAGACTGGTCTAATTTACTTTAGATTATAATTAATATTATATTATATTATATTATTATTATATTATTATTATATGATTATAATTAAAATCTAATTTAATCTAATTCAAACATAATTCGAGTATCAACCGGCGAGTCAATTTACACTAGGATGGCCCTAAAGTATACACTTTAGAATTTATGACCCGCGTAGTCACCAAATCGTTCTCTCGTGGAAACAAATAAATACATTTTTTGTTTTATTTGAAACAAAATGATTTTTAGTACGTCGTGTAGTATTTTGAAGTTTCCTCTCGGGGTAAGCATAAAAATAGAAAAGTTTCAAGGGAACCTGAAGCGAACCCTAAGGTTCGAATCAGACGACAGTTTTAGTATTATTACTCTGCTATTCAACTCATTGAAATCAAGTATCCTCCTAGGGTTTGGGTATTGTTAAAAAAATTGGTTGGCTCTCCACAAAGTGCGAAAAAAATTTGGGAATCGTGCTGGGCTACAATTTTGGGCCTGTAGCACGCAGCTCTATGGTCGAGCCTGCATCTGAAAGTGCTAAGCCTCTAACAATAAGCCGCTTTGAGTTTAATTTAGCTGTCACAAATTCTGCAGTTTATGAGTGAAGCTGCTGTTGGACTGAAATTTCTATTTCTCACTCATTTTTCTGATTGCGTCAAAACCATAAATTAAAAAATAATGAAAATATTTTTTTATCAATTTGTTCTCAATATCCTCAAAAATGCCTCTTGGAAATGTTAAGTGAAGGAATCATATCTGAGGCTCGCTACAAGTCTACAAATATTGCAACTTTATGCAACTTATGAGATATCTCAAATTGTTTTATAACTTTATTGATGTATTAAAATTTGACAAAATGCATATTCACTGAGAAGAGAACAAGTTTTAAAAGGGTAGTTAGTTAGTTAGTTTTAGGACGGGCGAGGAGCCCATGGAGAGCTCCTCTGGCGCTCAAGCTATAAAGCTATATTGCACAACATTCTGGTCTTTTTACGGAGTCTCTCTAGGTGGGTATTCCACCATTCTGCTACCTTCCTAGACTTAATTGTGCTTGTAGGGCAATTGTTCCCATATGATGTAGTCAGAGCCCTTCGCAGGAAATCCGCGGCGTGCTCTAACTCATCAACGGTACCATAGCTTGTGGGAGATTCCGCAAGCCTCCCTTTGAGTTTCTCTTTATACGAATCTCAAAGTGTATTTCTGGGGTTTCTGATCTTAGAAACCACCGGTTTTCCTAGGGTTAATCGAAAGACGATATATTTGTGGTCCGAGAGAGACTCATCATCGCAGACTCTCCAGTCCACTACCTTGCTCCTCAGTGCACCCGAACATAGAGTAAAATCAAGAACCTCACTCCTGTTTCTAGTCTGGAATGTGGGAGTATCACACCGATTCAGAATCTCCAGTTCTGTGCCTGTTATATATTCAATTAAATCTCTCCCCCTGTCGTTCATGTTTGTGCTTCCCCACACCGTGTGGTGAGAGTTTGCATCACAGTTCAACAGCAGAGGGATTTTATTCTCCTGACAGTGCCGAATTAGAGCTTCCACCTCTCTAAGAGGCGGAGGTCCCCCGGCATCGCCAGCAGAATAAGTTGAGGCGATAAACACCTCTAGCCTTTCTCCGCTACTGCCCTTGAGTCTCGTCTTGATAACGGTGAGATCTCTAGAGCAAAATTTAGGCACCAAGGTCGCATTCATACCCTTGACGGCTATGCATGCCCTTGGCGCTCCTTCTTGTGGCCCCTTATATATGGAGCCACATCCTGATAAGCCACTAATCCTTTTCCTGTATAACCAGGGTTCTTGGATCAGGGCAATTCCTGCCTGCACCACTGACAAGCGCCTGGACAGAACCACCGAGGCGCCTTTGCTGTGGTTCAGATTAATCTGCATCATGGGGATTCTCGTCTCAGCCATTAAAAGGCTAATTCAGGGCCCTCAGATTGGGTAGGTAATCTAGAGCCGCAAAGGCTCCAGAAGTTCTCACCGCTCGTGGTGGACTGCGCCCTCAGGAGCCTCCCACCACTGGCGGTGGGTTTGAAAATATTTGGCGGTGGTTATTGTTTTTGCTTTGTTTTTCGTGTTCCATTTAAATGTCCCACGAGAAGCTAAGGAAATAAGAAACACCCTCTGCAGAGCCCCGCTTGCAGGGGGCGGGTCTACATACTATGAGATTCGACCTGGTGTCTCAAAGTCCCCGTTAAGGCACCTCCTTTGAGACCCCCGTCTGTCCGCCTCTACTGAGGGGGGCAGGCCGGGATGTTCAAGGATTTGTCAACCCTGGCACCATTCAGCCCTTGACACGGCAATCACATCGTAGCTTGGGAGCATGAGAACTCGCGCCCTCGATATTCCAGGAGACTTGGCCATTACCCCCTGGAAGGATCGCTCCTTAGTTTAAGTACCACTGACTAGAGTCCGTCAATTCCCCAGAGTAGCTACACCTCGCGATGCAGCCTCTCTGGTTCACCTATCCAGATCTATAGCCCTATGAGACCCATAAGCCCTCCCACCAACTACAAGGTCCCGCGATCCCTAGGGAGAGATTTTAGGTCGTTACAAATGAATAATTATTTATTTGTTATTTATGCATCAAAATTTGTTTTGAAATGTTTTTAAATATTCTCTTAATTTTTTTTATTTAGATTAAAAAGTCACTTCAAACTTTATCAGGAATTATAAGAAAATTTTTTTTATCTTTGATTCGTTTCATTAAATCTTCCTCATTCCCTTCCAATGCCGCTTGAGTTTTCTTAAAGATCTTTTCCATATTAGGGCACCGTTGTTTAGTAGTCCGCAAAACCTTTATCATTTTAGTCTTGAATTGTACTTTATCCTCCAGGCCTTTGAATTCGGAACGCTTCTGAGCTGAAAAGTAGAATAGTTAAACTTTCAATCAATGAAATCAATTTCGGAAAGAAACGACAACAAATTTTCACAAAAATCGTTAAATTTGCAATCAAAAAGATGACTTTTCAACAAAAAAGGCGTATTTCCAACTAAATAGTTAAATCAGAAAAATTATATTAATTTTCTACTAATCAGTTGCATTTCCACACAAAAAATGTTATATTTCTACCAAAATAGATAACTTCGAAACCAAGTACTTGAAATTTTAACCGAAAACAAGAATTTTCCACCAAGAAGATTAATTTTCTACCAAAAAGATGAATTTTCAATAAAATAGTTTTCAGCTAAAAATGGAATAGTTTCAGTTTAAAAAATTATTTTTGAACAAAAAAAAAAACAAAAAAGATGTATATTTTCTGTAAAACAAACGTAAACAAAATAAGGTTATGGTTATAACCACCGCACGTATATAATATATACAAGCAATATATTTAATCAGCACTCCAGCACACTCCTCAAAATCCTCCGTCATAAAACCAGCAGGTTATATCAGTTAAAACAATTAAAACACTGTGATGATTATGAAAAAACACCGCAGACACAGAGAAAAAGACGCCGAAAACTGGAAAACACACGAAACACACGAGCGCTGTTGCGTGCTGACAGTTGACAGACTTATTGAACATGCGAGTCGGTGGCGGCGGCTACGCCATCATCATTTCAACACCTAAGCGCGCGTTTTAAATTGCTTTTCTCAACCTGAAAGTATTAAAATCATCAAAACTGATTAAAATTCAATTAAAAATTACGGCTTAATTACAGTATTGAAAAAAGTATTAAACGTGAGAAAATCTAAATTCAAATCCCATGTAATCTTGTGTAATATATTGTGATATTAATAAATTTAAATTGAATATAAAGTTTAAAATTACAGTTTTAAAAGAAATAAAGCACATAGAAGAGTATATTGAAATTGTATAATCACACGTTTTAGGCGTTCTTTTTACGGAGCAAAATTTCAAAGTTCAAAATATTTTTTCTAACTAATTACAAGTCCGATTGACTTTGTATTTTGCCATTAATTTTTTTTGTCCAAATTAATTTTCCATAAAAAAAAGTCATTTTCTTTATTTGGACAAAAATAATGAATACCCCCCCTATTTTTTTGGAACTGTTTCAAATTTTGCTCCGTGAAAAAGGGGTCTAATAATAATTTTTTCAATAAACAAAATCTAGGATTTAACTAGGATCTAATTATATTATTATTATTATGGAATTATTTGTTATTATGGACGCACGCGTGCGTCGCACACTGGCTGTCATACGCAGTCATAAGTGAAGTAATTCGTGATGGCGATATGAGACGCATTGCGCACGCACTCTGCCTACCCATTACAGCATTGCGACAGGTGATCGCGACATGCGTGCGTTATGACTCTTCTTCTTCTAATTCCTTAAGCGAACTTAAGGTTCACATTGGCAACGTACACTAGCATTGAAGCTTTGTACATACAAATCGTACATACGATGGTAGCAAACCCTTCGAGACCATCTGGAACAGTGATAAGAAATCTCACGACCCAAATGGGTGTCGAGACTCGAGCTACATCGCGCAATGGAGAGGTAGGGTCGATACGATACCCAACGAATCTCGCTTCGTCTCCGCTCCTCCCCAGCAGTCGCAGCCGTCGCCTCCCCTCGCGGGCAAGTGGGACAGGTGGCAATTTTATATTAAAAATTCAAATATTAATGTCGTATTGTTTCAGAAATTTAAAGATATGCTTTATTGTATTGTATGAGGGATCGGCTAGAAATTGGTAACTACAAAACGGAGGAGGGCAGTTCGGTTCTTGTATTTTGTATTTATTCATGAAAAGTTCCTAGATCTAGATAGACCTATAAGGAGCAGGTAATACATGTTAAAATTAAAAAGTGACGGTGATCAATATAACGATAAAAATAAAAAATAGGTATTTAACAGAAGTAAAGAAATAAACTAAGATACACATAATTAGATGTGGTCTGTTATCAATCACGAAACGTCGGCAAGTTTCGTAGTTTTGCACACGATTGAAACCCGGAAAAGCTTTAAATTTAAATTTATCATCATTAATCATCGTGAAAGTATTAAATCTATTATCTTTATGATAGTTAGGAATGACGAAACAAAAATTGACAATATGGAGATACAATGAAGATACAATTATTTAAATTTAAATTAATTAATTAATTATTTTTAATTTATTATTTTAATTATTTTAATCAAATTAAAATTAATTTATTAATTCAAATTAATTAATTCTGAGTTAGAAAATTGTTTCTTGGCTCATTTTTAAATAATTTTTATGTGAACCATAGGACATAAAAAATTCACAACTAAAAAAAAATTTCACGGGGAAGATGTATTTTAGGCACCTATACTACGAGAAGAACTTCGTAGCATGTCCCGATCTTCGGCAAATCATCAAAGTTCTTCAAAGTTTGCTTCTGAATATAATTTCCTCGGGGATGATGTATTCACGACACCTAGACTACTAAGAACACTTTTTAGTACGACTCGATTTTCGGTGTGTCATTAAATTTTTAAAATTTTACTCCTGAATACAATTTCCCAGAACTAGATGTATTTCAGGCACCTAGACTACCAGGATTAATTCGTATTGCGTCTCGATCTTCGAAAAACCATCAAAGCTTTCGAAATTTCACTTTCAAATCCAATTTCCTTGCGAATGGTGAGTCTGGGACTCCCAGACTTTGAAATTAAAAAAAATCGTAATGTATATATATATTACGTGTAAAATGAAACGTAAAGTAATTAATAATGTAAAATAATTTCACTCTCTTTCCACCTGGGTAAGTTTCACTTTTATCTTGGAAAATGACTTTCGACATCATCTGCTTGTCATAAATAAAAAATAAAACAATTCTGTAAGATTGTCCATCAGCTTTTTTTAAGAATATACCAACCTTCTGAAAGAAGTAATCATCCATATGTTTAAATCGCCAATTACTTTTCTGTATGAAATACCCAAAATTTTGTGTATGAACGATACCAAATCATGAGGTCAGCGATAATTTTGTTACCTTTCTGCTCTTTCACGAACTGTACTACAACGTGCGAGTACGAGGGCTGTTTGATAATTCAGTGACTTTTCGACTAAATGATTTGTTTCTCGACAAAGGAGCGTTTTTCTTCTCAACATAATCTCCTTTTAGCTCGATACATTTTGTCCAGCGTTTTTCCAATGTTTTTATTCCTTCCAAATAATAGGTTTTCTCAAGGCCCTCAAAATAGGCGTTTGTTTCAGTGATGACCTCTTCATTCGACCCAAATCTCTTACCGCCCGGCCATTTCTTCAGGTTTGGAAACAGGAAATAGTCGCAGGGGGCTAAATCTGGAGAATATGCTGGATGAGGTAGCAGTTCGTAGCCCAATTCATGGATTTTTGCATCGTGACTACACACGTGTGCACCCTTGAACTGTCCTTGGTTTCAGTTATGGGTTTGTACGCAAAAAATAATGCTTGATCACCACACAAAATTCACTTTTTTCCATTTTCGTTAAAAAATTCAAAAAGTCACTGACTTATCTAAACTAAAACTAAAATTAAAAATGAATTGAGCCAAATAAAACAGTGCAGGTAATACAGACAGAACAAATAAGTGTAGAAGAATTCCAAAACTTCGACAAATTTTCTATAAACAATTATAAAAATTTCCTATTTTTCTGCAGCCTATAGACTCCTACAGCTACCCATATCAATAGTTGATAATTCCTCTACCAGGAGAACCTCCAAAGATTCAATATTTGCAAACTTACTCCCGGCTTTGAATCAGCCGACCAAGAATCTGCAATGATGAAAACAGGATTACTAAACAATTGCTAGTATTCAAGATGCACGGATCTTCATATCAGCGAATTAAATATCACTGAAGTTGGCAGCGGCAGTTTGGAAAAAGTATGGAAGAGATAGCTCCCAGACGGGGGGAAGGATGAATCAAACTCGGCCTTGTGGTAGTTTAAGATTTGATTGCGAATCAACAACAAGCTACATCAAAATGTCTTAAAAGGTTCTTCAATATATTATTTCGGAATCCGGACCAAGAAAGTGAGAATGACCAATGTTTGCATTTTCCGAGATGGGTCGGGCTAGCGGAGGGATGGTAGCGTGACATAGAAACAGTTGACTTTTGGTTTGTTTAAGTGCAGATCGAAATATTGTTTGCAATTAGTTAAGAATAATTAATTAATGTATTGTAGTGTTCCGATTAATTTATAAGAACCGTGGAGTGCTTAAATAAATATTCTTCAATGGAAAAGTACGAAAATAACGTGTGGCGATTATCTGGAAAATTTATATTGAATTTAGATTAATTAAAAATATTCAAGACTCCTCTTGATCGTTTTTCTACTAAGTGGTTTTACCCGTTCAGGTTGATATGATTCAATTCCATACGAAATTTGGTCATGTGAATGCGCAGGCAAATGCGGGAGTCTATTTGCGAATTATTTGAATAAACTTAATCGACTTAACTCGAGTGACAATTTAATGTCAACCATTCCACATCGCTTCCCTAATTGTCAGTATCCGATCACAATTAGTTTGGATTTGATCGGGTACCAAGCAATAAGGGTGCTATCAAAAAATGGCCAAGGATCATTTTGTAGACATTTTTAAAAACAGAAACTTTACTGTTGGAATCTTTATCGCATTTTGCAATGTTTAGCTATGAGTTTGAATTTTGGATTTTCTTATGGAATTTTCTACGTTTGAAACAAAAACCATTATGCGCATCAAGAAACGGTTAAACGCGATTTCGTAGAACTTACTGAAAGTAATAATTTTGTTTATGGACTACTTATTTTATCTCGTGTGGTTTCGTGGGAAAGTTGAATTTCCACATTTGTATTTTTCATAACTAAAACCACAAATACTAGTGGTAGCTTTCTAGCTGGCTCTGGTTTCGGTTAGCTTTTGTATGCGCAGAAACTAAAACATGCTTTGAAAGTCAACACTCCCTTGAGGATCTTTAGTCTCATTGACATTACAGAAATAGTCGCGAGATCAAAAACAAGCGAAAAGCGATCAATTGTGCCCATGCTCGCTTAAATATAGACGATATGCTTCGCTGTATGTTTGATCGTATGCTTGCTCGTACGCTCGATGGATTGCTTGAATGTTTACTTGATTGTCTGCTCGACTTTCTGCTTTAGATTTTTGTGAATGGATTGCTCAATTGTGTCCTTGAAGGTCTGCTTCACGACATGCTTGAATGTGTGCGTGATGACTTGCTTGAATGTGTGCTTAATATTTTGCTCTGCGTTCAGCCGCAAATTTGTCAATCGCAAGAACATTTGTTAAAACACGGCCCACACCTAATTGCCTAAGTTCTTCAGACGACAGGATTTTAAACTCGTTGTCTCGTGTGTCAAATACAATATTAGTTTCAACATTCAAATTAGTTAGTCGTTCAATTTGATCATTCTGCTCCCATCCAATGATTAAATTATTTCTTCATAATAAAGTTGTAGTTCTATCCAAAGGACTTAACTTGTTTTTAAAGATCCTTCGTAAATTTTTTAACTGCGGATTTTCTTGATATGGGAATGGTACGATAGGAGGAAAGACTTCACAGTTCGATTCAGGAAATAATTCCTTTGTAGTCGTCCGTGAACTTAGTGCTGCAAAAATAAATAGAAATAGGTGAGTTTTAGTACTGGTAAATTTACATCTGTATTTCATACCGCTGTGCGTCGCGTGTAGGCGGTGTACCACGCGACATCTTGTTTGGTCAGTGTACAGCTCTCCATCGCATTTAGTCGCTATGTAGCTCCAGGTCCTGTGCTTAGAAGGACTTTCTACAATACAGAAGTTCGCTGACGCGCGACGCTACACGTACACTTCAGCCTACATATGTTGAGGCCTCTCTGACACTGTATCTACATGGACGTGAATTTCGGTACGCTTGGTGTAAAACACAATATTCTCACTCTTGCTCTTGCACTAAAACGCGCAGGTAGAAAGAGACAGAGTTTTGCGTTTTACACCAAGAGCAGCCAAATTCACGTCCATGTAGATACAGTGTGTGACATTGGCCGGAGCTTACGCGTTGCATCGCGCGTCAGCGAACTACGGGCGAACTTTTTTATTACAGAGAGGCCTTTGGAACATAGACTGGACCGTCGCATGTCAGCGAAATATGCGCGAACTTCTCTACTGTACAGAGTCCTTTGGGACATAAGGCCAGACCGTCGTACATTAGCGAACTACGAGCGAACTTCTTTATTGTAAAGAGTCTTTTACATACACAGAACAGGGAGCTATACAGCGACAAAATGTAAAGGATGGCTGTACACCGAACAAACGCCACATGGTGCGGTGCATGCCCTAAATGCAACGTGGAGCGATATGGAATGGAGGCGTCGAAATGGTATAATATGAATTGAAAAAATTAGATGGGCACACGTATGCAAAATAGGGGATTATCATGAAGTATATCTCTCTGACTTAGTGAAAATGGGAGTATTGTAGTTTTTGGTAATGGGTAAACAGATTTTTCAACTGTTTAATGTTGAAGAAAATAAATTACAATACCAATGAGTTTTTTCTCTGAGAAATATTATATAGGAAACTTTATTATTAAACTAGCAGTAGATACACGTGCGCAAAGCGCGCATTCATGTCTTTATAATATCCGCTCAAAATCTACGGAATGCTTTTTTTATGCATAAATATTAAAATAACAATTTTTAACACGAAAGTATTCAAAGAAAAAAGCCTAAGATTTTCTTTCAGTAAAAAAGAAAAGTTAAAAAACTCTGGATTATACAGATGCAAATTCATTTTTGCCTTTCATTATTGACTTCCATTTTTCTCCCTCTATTTTTGCCCTCATTGTTTTTGAAGCAAGAAAACTTTAGTTTCAAGGTTTCAAAAACTAAACTGCGTTGCAATTGAACATTTAAAACTATAATCATATATTTAAATTATTGACATTTTGAAGATCATCAATGTGATTAATAAGTATCATAACATGTAATATCAAGTGACATTCAAAGTGATTGGATAAATTTTGTTTGGTAAAAAGGCGATTTCTATACAAAAAAAAATCACCGTCATTTTGAACGTTCAAAATTGAAGAATTTTAAATATTATGAACCTTTTAAGCTTAATTATTTTAAAAACGTTGAAAATTAGATGCTTTTTGATTGGAATATTTCAAAATTAATGAATTCAAACTTTAAGCGTTAAAAATAAAACGCTTCTAAACATCGTTTAAAAATTTAAATTTTCTTAAATTAGGATCTTGAAACTAATTGCAAGTTGCAAAAAAGATTAATTTTTAAATTGCGCATAACGATTTTTTAAATTAAATCGCTCCAATCTGAAATGCAAAATGAATAACATAAAAATAAGGGGCTGCAACTTCATGCTGCAGAGAATCTTACAAGATATAAACTGCCGTGTAATTGTAAACTGTCAAATTGACATAATAAATTATCATTGTTAATACAATACCATCAAAAAGGTATTTTTATAGCTTGTGCACTTTTTTTTGCATTTTCAAAGAAACGCTCTTAATTCTAATCGTCAAATTAGCGGCATGTTGTAGCCCAGAATTTTAAAGTTTAGATAGAACCATTTAGAGTGTATAAATTAATTTAGTAACTACTTACAATGATTACTTCCTTACAAAAATATTCAACTGAATTTAAAAAATTTTAATTCCCATTTACTTTTATTTCATATGAACATAATACGGTGTCCTAATCTCATTCTGTACGCGGATAATAATATATTATGCATACATTATTTTCTACAACATATGTTCGAAATATGAGGATTTCCGAGTGTATGTAAATCGAACCG
This sequence comes from Andricus grossulariae, assembly GCA_011634705.1. Taxonomy (NCBI): domain Eukaryota; kingdom Metazoa; phylum Arthropoda; class Insecta; order Hymenoptera; family Cynipidae; genus Andricus; species Andricus grossulariae. Next base: position 190,093,481 of record JAABKJ010007545.1, on the reverse strand, counting down.
GATATTGTCGAAAAAACTCCTATTTCGACACCTCCATTCACAAATCTCCACGTCGTGTTAGGCACATACGGTCACATACATATAATCGCACGCTTAAACGCTTTGAAAAATCGCACTCGCTGAGGATTTGAACCCTATTTAGACTACCTAAGCTCGTGTATTCTACCGCACGCTCTAACCAACTTCGCTATTGAACCACTTGGATCTTGGTTACAAAATCTCGGCCAAGTATTCTGAGGCAGTGTCCTACCAAGCCGTACGGTGAGTCTCAACCATCTTCAAACTGAAAGTTGTTAAGCTCAATGTTTCTTCAAAACAAAAACATTTTACTGATGAATAATGAGTAGTTCTAAGGCAAATTGAAAATTTTCGAGAGATTTTAATAGATAATTTTTCATTTAGAAATAACTTAGAATTTAATTTTACTTACTTCAAAAAGAACTCGATACATTTTTTCATTAAATATTTAAAAAGTGTAGAGACTATCCAAAAGTAGGGGAGAGTGGGGCATGGTGTCTCGCTTTGACTTAAATGCCTTATAAATTATGACTGAAATGTGATTTTGACGTGTGTATTTTTTAAGTTGAAGCTTACATTAAAAAGGAACATATGTTATTACTCCGAACCACTTTTTAATTTCTTCATTATTTGATATTTAATTAATTAATGGATGTTGCATTTCAGTCAGCGTACCCCATACATTGGGGTATGGAGACCGTCATATCACTGCCGTTTATTTAAACAATATAAACATTGTAAAATAAAAATTATATAATATAATAATTCTGGAAAGTGTAATGTAACGAAAAAAAATTACTCCAGGCATTTTCAACACTAATTTAATGTTTTATTATTAATCAAAGTAAAGTATGTGGCGAAAGCAGTTAAAACTGCTAAAATACACGGGCACGCCGCGGCGCGGCGTCATGCCCCATATGTGACGACCAGGATTTAATTAATTTTAATACATTTAAAACGTTCATAGAAACAAACCATGATACCAGAAGTTCAATCAATACTTTACCTAGTAAAATCTAACTTTCTCATGCTTCAAGTATTTCAAACTATGCTGTAAGTGCCTAATTTCAGTCAAAGACTTTTTCATCGTTTTCCGCCAAAAATGTTTTGTCATAATTACTCTTCTGATGTGAATTTTAAAAGAGAAAATGCATCAAATTACTATTTTTCTAAACAGAGAAAACTATTTTAGGTGAAAAACTAATATGAATATAAAAAAATACGGGCGTTATTTGTAATAGTAACCATGTCCCGCACTGACATCATACCCCACTCTCCCCTAATAAAGAATAAAGAAAAGACAAGTGCAAAAATGCTTTAATAACCCGCGACACAAAAAACGCCTTAAGAATGAGTTTTAAGCAAACAAAACAATTTTTTTAAATTCTGCTTGCAATTTTGCCAGCTTTTTCACGAAGAAAACCTAAAAAAATTATATTGATGCGCATCGATTAATTTAGAAAAAAATCTTTGTCACATTGAAGTATACTTCCGAAAAGGTCAAACAAGAATATTGACTTAATACTCCGATGTCTGAATGAATAAACTCAATTTTTTCGCGGAAGAAACTGAACATTTATTTTTATGAATCATTCTTGTCATATTTTTTGAATTAAAAATATATGTTGATTATTTATACAATTTTTATAATTATATGATAATTTCTTGCCGTGTTTCCTTAAAAATTCTTTTTTTTTTCTATTTGCTCGAGACTAATTATTATTATTATTTATCTGATAGACTTTGATCAAGTTAATTAATTTTTATACGAACGCTTCAAGTTGAGAAATACATGTGAATAAATAAGCCGCGCGGCCGAAAGAAGACCTTCCTAATTTCTTAACGAGGATTTATATTGAATAATTATTTCCGTAGAAAATATATTTATACCTTTCTAAAACACTTTCCCGATGGAACTTTTTATTTCTCAAAATTAGCTCGCCTCCCCATGAGATAACCAAGTTAAAAACAGTTTATCACCTGAAACAGAAATTTTGTAGAAGAACAATAAATTCACTGGAATAATCTTTTTTAAACCCCTACCCCTTTCCAACGTCTTGCTAAGGCGGGAAGGCACCCCTGTGACTGGTTACAGAAATTGTGTTCTTTAAACCTCTACCCATTTCTAACGTATCCTGAGTAAGGGGTGGGGGGGGTGAAAAGACACCCCTATGATTAGCCACAAAGATGATGTAAATACACGGAAAGGGCCTTTTCAATGTCTCTCTGATTCGGCTTCTGTGATTAGTCACAGAAATACGCTTAGTTACACCCTTAACCATTTCCAAAGAGCTTTACAGGAAGAACAAAATTTTGCTAAACATAAAGTATTTTCAGCTAAAATAGGGATATTACCTTTCTGTGCCCATTGCAGAATTTCGCGGAGTTTACAGAATTTTCAATAATTTCATTAATTTACGGATATTTTCTGTAACATTGACTGCAAATTTCCGTCAAATTGACATCTTTAAACTGTAAACTCAAATAAGAAATCTGTATATTTTACATAAAGTATCGGCAAATTGGTAAAATTACTAAAAATTCTGTAAACTCTGCAGAAAACTCGGTAAGCATTACAGAAAAGCTATGCTGTCCGTATTTTAACTGAAAATCCTGTAGCCTTAGCACACTTATTTTTTACCTGCAGTCAGTGACAGCTAGTAAGATTGCCAATACCGAAGGCCAAATTAGACAAGAGACAAATGAGGCGAAATAGTATATTGTGTATCGAGGGCGTAAACGAGACTATTTTGACGAGCGTGAATTTGCTGCCCGAGCGAAGCGAGGGCCGCAGTCACACGAGGCAAAATAGCTTTGCGCCCTTGATACACACCATACTTTTTGTCCCCCTCCTTGAAAACAAGCATGTGAAGCAGATAGAGGGTGTTTGATGTACTTGACAATTTTAGATTACAGGTGAACAGTGTGAACAGTGTGATTACATGTGACAATGTACTATTTTGATCCCGTCCCTCAACTTCAATTACATTTTGGTAACATTTTTCAAAAACTAATAAGGGCATATGTCCGGAACCTTTCACTTTTCAATGAAACAATAAACCATACTATTTTTGTAGGTACAACATTGGACATTTAACTATATTAGCTAAAAGTACCTATCAATGATGTTCTGTAAATAGGCAAACGAGAATACAAATAGATATTAATGATTAAACAATTCTTAACTATGTGAAAAAAAACGATTTATATGATCTTATTTTTATTTGAAAACATTTGACTGTCCTTTTAAAATAAAAATTAAATTCTGAACGGAAACTAAGTATTATTTAATTGATTACGAAAAATATGATGCTAATGTTCCGTTTAGCTTAGCAGTAATTTTCGGTTATTATTTTCTCATTGCCTTTCCCTCAGCAAGGTCAGTTTATTTATATAAGGATTCATCGATGAAAAAAGCTAACCTCTAGACTATTTTTTTTTGTAAGAACAGTCACAGAAGAGTAAACAAGTACCACGAGAAGGTATTTATAAACTTTTCCCAAATTTAAAATTATATTTCAAGAAATATCGTGGTGGTAACGGTCGTTTTTAAATTTTTCACACGTACAATTTATTTTTTCGAAATTCTATTCCTTTATGAAGCAAAGACGCACACTGGGTTCGGTAATTTCCTACCCTTTATTATTACTTAAATTTTAAATTTCAATAGTTTTTTAACTTGTGCAAGTATGCTTCTCTAAATAAACTATGTAAATATAACCATAACGGTCGAAAAATGTCAAAATTGAGGAACATAATTTCAAAGCCTATAACTTTGTCTGGATCGCGGTCTTATACACAGGTCCGGGGGCTCTCGTGGTGGGGAAGTTCCCTTATTGAAGCTTCCGATTATTTCACAATGTTCCCGCTTCTGGTAGTGGCGTAATAGTAGAGTAGAGAAAGTGGCGGGTTACTTTGAAATTTTAATTTCGAAAAGTCAATTTAATCCAGATGTATTCAATAATTTGAATGATGTGGATAAATTTTTTAAATAATGAAAATAATGAACACATATTGATGATAAAAATTATATGATTTAAAGTAAATTGCATGAAACTGATTTTGGAAAATATTAAAATAGTGCAACGTGTGGCCTTAACATACAGTTTTAATCATAATAAAAATTCCCCATAAATAAAAATTTTCGATAGAAAATTAAGTTAACCGATACAATATTTACAGTAATTGTAATTTACAGTAATTGTATTTTAATAGAAAAATGCTTATTTCAGTGAAAAGTTTTTTTTATCCTAAACTCTTTGTTATATTTTGCTAAAAGTTTCATAATTTTGACTATCAGTCTCACCGAAACAAAAGGTTCATATCTAAGATCTAGAAAGATTAACGGTTTTTTGGGTGTACAGCATGTTATGGTGGTGTTTTCATACTCTAAACATCCAAGTATGGAAATCATCATTTCTTAGTAACTAAAGTCACTGGAGATTTCCTATTTAAATTCTAGGTTATGGAATCACTTTCAAATAAGTAAAAGAAGCGTGCATAGTACGGATATTATATATGTGCATTTACTTCAAAGGTTGTTCTATCATCCCTTGAATATTTAATCCGGAATATCGACATTTCTTAATGACTAAAATCACAAACAGTTTTTTGATTAATCTATGAGGATAGGAATCATATTAAAGTAAATAGGGAAGGTGTAGAACGACAAGGATGTCTTTGCATTTTCCTAGAGGGTTGTTAAGTCATCCCTTACTCAGAGAAGCAGAGAAATTAACTTTTCGTAAGGAATAAATCACCAAAGATCAGGTCTACAATATCACTTTAAAACATATACATATAGGAAGTGTCCTTTAGAAGGACTTGCATTATAATTTATTTTCAAGTTAGTTCAATCATCCCTTACTTATTGAAACAAAGAAATCGGTATTTTATACTCTAGCATTTAAATAAAAAATCTCCAGTGACTTTAGTTACTAAAAAATTATGATTTCCATACTTGGATGTTTCAAGTATGAAAACACCCCCATAACATACTGTATACCCAAAAAACCGTTAATCTTTCTAGATCTTAGATATGAAGCTTTTGTTTCGGTCAGACTGATAGTCAAAATGTGAAACTTTTAGCAAAATCTAACACAGAGTTTAGGAGAAAAAAAACTTTCACTAAAATAAGCAATTTTCTATTAAAATACATGTAAAAATTGAAACTTTGTCAATTTTTTGTTAGAAAACTGTCCATTTTTCTTACTTTTTACTTTCGGATTATTGCTTTGGAGGTTCGAAAATACAAAAAAAATTATATTTAGAATTTTTCACAAAAAGCCTTTTGCTGTACATTTGGTGCGTGGTCCTTTGTCCAATATATTTTTCACCTGGAAATGCACGTGTAAGCCTTCGTGTAATGTGTCACTTGATATAAATTCGGCAAATATATTTTACACTTAAATTTGCCTGAAAAATCGCACTTGAGATAAATTGGAACAGTTCCTCAAAATGAACGTGGAAATATACCTGTAAATCCACGTGGATTTTCCAAAATTGAGACCTAGAGATGCACGTATATATCCACGTGCAAATTTTCATTAGGGATTACTGGTTCATAATCTCAAAGCCATATCTGCGTACCAAAAAAAAAGGAGAGGCACTTGCGATATGGATGCAGAGAGCTGTCATTCTTGGGTCGCTCCAGGTCCTTAAGACACACGAGGATTTCGCAGACGCGTCATTGTAATTCTATCGTACCCTGAGGCTACTTATCTCACTACCGTGGTTCCACTGGTGGCAAGTATCATTTGCCTGGACGGCAGTCGCTCTCAAGGGGAAAATGCGGTCATTGTTTAACCAATTTCTTATTATATATAATAGGGGCGAAAAAAAAAGAATAAGCGCAAGTCGGATCGGGTTTCGTCTGGTTGGGTTGGGCTTGTGGGTAGTCGGATGTGCAGGCTGGTCTGCAAACCCGCATTGAAACTTAAATTTGAAAAAATTTATCAGCGGCCTTTTTCGAATTTTTTAAATATCTTCTAGTAGGCCTAAAAAAGCTTTTCGCTCGTTCGATCTTACATTTTAAAGGAATATAATGCTGTTATCTTAAATTGCGAGTTCGGGGGTTAATTTCCGATTTTTTAGATTGGATGCGGGTTATCTAGTTGAATGAATGTTTGCGGTTATGCAGGTCAATCCGCAAATATTTTAACCCAACCCGAACTGATCTGCACTATTTTAGCTTACCCCTAATATATTTAATGGTCCATAAAAAGGGCCCTAATTTTCAATCGTATTTTCACATATATTCGCATTTTTGTAAACAAAATTTCCAGAAATTTCGATTTTGGGTTTTCAATGCGAAATCAATCATACTTCAATCTATGCCTCATCTGGTGAAATTATACTTACGTCTCGGAATTAACCAAAAGTCGGTAAATCTTATGTTTGAATAAAAAATCTAACACGTACGCTAATAGCATTTGCCAGCTTCAAATACCGTTTTCTGGAAAAGCTCATTTTCGAAGTTCTAACTTTAAAAATGCCCTGGTGCCTCGTTTTTCAACCTAGAGGGTTCGTTCTGGGCCTAAAGTTTCGGGAATTTGTACAACTATACTCCCCTTTATTATGGACCGTCGCATATAGTATAAAAGGAAATAAATATAATTGTAAAAAATATATATATAAGCTTTGAAAACTTTCTCCAATCAAGAGGCGGCGTTTGTTTGATTTAAATAAATATTTGGCACTTATCATACGTACATTATGAAAGGTTCTATTTCTAGAAAGAATTTGAAATCGTTTTGTATCTTTTTTATCATTAGTAATTTTAAACAATGTAAGCCTGTTATCAGTTGATATGATTCAGGCATTGAAAAATGTTTTCTGAAACGGTTTCCGTTTATCTTAAGGGGTTAAAAATCATTTGAAATAAGGAGATGATTACAAAAATCTTCTTTATTGACAAAGTGTGTACTTTCCTTGAATATTATTTGATACCTACTAGAGACTTGGTGTTTGGCACATTTTCATATTTCCGCTTCCTTAAAGGGCTATACGTACCATACAGACTTTCAAAATAAGTACAATACAATAATTCGGTTACATCTTGCTGGTTATTTTTCCTGCTGTTTATAAAAAATGTTTTTTACACAAACATTTTAAATCAAATTGCATTAATCAATTAATGTGAATATTTTCTTTGTCGATGTGGTTAAGGAAGAATAATAACTTATTGTTATAAAATACTAATTTGTTAATTAATTTACAATTTTGTATCTTCTTTATTTCATGTTCTGAATTATATTTTTAGGTCGACTTGTCGAATAAGAATCTTCAAAACGTAGACTTTTTTAAGACATATCAGCATGACATTGAAGTACATTCAGTGAGAGAACTGAATCTCAGTGGAAATTCATTAAATAGTTTTCTGGATTGTGCGACGAGTCTAAACAACTTAGAGGTGTTAGATCTTTCGCGAAATCGCTTGGACCGCTTTTTCTTTCTCTGTAGAAACGAATCATATGACCTACGATTTTTAAATGTCAGTCACAACAAACTTGAATATATAGACGAAAATGCTTTAAATCACAGAACTGGTAAACTGAAGGTATTGGACATATCATGGAATTTATTATCGGGAATCAACGATACTGTTCTGCAACACATGAAGGTACAAATTGGATGACATTTTTTTGCTTGCTACTCGAGATTATTATAATATATGATGATACAGATTACCTATCCTTGAGTCATGGAGATTAATCAAAAGTTCCAAAGCCGCCCCTGCTCATTTAGGATTTTATCCCTTATCTAAAAGATAGTTAATTATTCACTTGACCCATAAACTTGTGAATTATTTACAAAATAAATGAGTGTACATTATTTTATGAAGTACAAATACTTCTGCAAAATAAACAGAATGGGAATACAATACATTCAGTTGTTTGAAGATATACGTTAACATAAGTTTTCGTATAATCGTATGTAATATATCTTAATCTTTTTGAAGACATTGCCACATAAGGGCTTCTTAAATAAACAAACAAATTTGTTTGACTTCAGTTGCCATTAATGTTTTGGTCCCAAAACGCTATCCTATCGTGAAACTGTTTATTGATTCCTCATATATATGAAGTTTTGTATCTATGAAAATTTTCTAACCGGGTGATTCTATACATAGCGTACAATTTGAGCATAGAAAATTCTTTAAACATTTTATCCGTAATCCAAGATCCAATGAAATGTATTGCATCGGCATTTTGTTGGTAAGCTTTCAGTGGTTGTTGGTAATATATGTATTTTATGTGTGAGAAATTGTAGGCTCCGGAAGCTACGAACATGGAACCCGGTTACACCAGACGGCATAAATTAAGCGCGCCTAAATTAAGCTACCTTAAATACGAGAGTGGCGCAGTTTCGCGTCGGCGCAAAAGCGTTTTCGATAGTGGACCTCTGTCACACACGTGGAGTCCCTGCGGCTTCTGCGCCGACGACAATCTGGACTCTCTCATTTAAGGTAGCTTCTAGTAAGTCGGCCTACTGTAGGCTCGCCGGTGTAACTCGGTCCATGGTTCCTGGAAGCAACCAATCCTGACGCAACTGAAACGTGTACGTCATCCACTTCTGCTCCTTCTGTCCTAGAAGGTAAGCAAGAGCGGGAAATTTACGCGAGAAACCAAATATTTCAATTTTTAATCGAATTTTCAACCTGATAGATGAATTTTCAACTAAAGAAGATCAATTTTGGCAAAAATAGAATAGTTTAATTTTAAGTTGAAAAAATAAGTTTTCAGACAAATGAAAACAATTTTTAACGAAATAGTTAGATTAAAAAAAAACAGATGAATTTTCTACCAAAAAGATGAACTGTCTATACCAAAAAAATTTCGAGGAAAAATGGAATAGTTAAATTTTTAGTTTGAAAAAAATAAATTTTTATTTAAAAAAGAATAATAATAGTTTTCTATCGAAAAAGGATCATTTTCAACAAAATACATGAATTTTCAACCAAATATTTTGATTTTCAATGAAATTATGAACCGAAAATGTTAATTTTCTACCAAAAAAAGGCAAATTTTCAACAAAATAGATGAATTTTCAATTAAGAAAGATCAATTTTCAACAAAAAATAGAATAGTTTCATTTTGAGTTAGAGAAATAAATTTTTCAACAAATAAAATAAGTTTACAGCAGAATAATTCAATTTACAACCAAACGAATGAATTTGCTCCCAAAAATATTAAATGTCTAACAAAAAAAAATTTCGACCAAAAATTAAGTTAAATTTTTAGTTAAAAAAATTGATTTTCAACGAAAAAACTAATTTTCAAACAGAGAAAAATTAATATTCAAGAAGAAAATAATTTTCTACCAAAAAAAAAAAAATCTTTAACAAAATACATGAATTTTCAACCAAATATTTAAATGTTTAATGACATTTTCAACCTAATAGTTGAATTTTCAACCAAGAAGGAAATACAGAAATTTTCAAACAAATAATTCAATTTTCAACTGAAGAAGAATTATGTTCAAACAAACATGACATATTCAAATTTGTAGTTAACAAATTAATTTTCAATTAAAAAAAAATTCGGAACAAAAAAAACACCTGAGGTAGCATTTGTAGGGAGGCGGAAAAAGGGGGGACTGAAACCGAGAGTTTGGTAAAGTTAAATTTTCAGTTAAAAAAATAATTTTAAGAAAAGTTAACAAAACAACGGAATTTTGAGAAAAAAACGATTTCTCAACTAAAATGATGAATTATAAACAAAAAAAAAACGAATCCACGCTATCATTTTTAATTCTCTGAACTGAAGAATGAATCCACGAATTTCGAGATTTTCAGAATTATATCGTTTTAAAGAGAAAAATGATTTGAATTTTTGATGCTTATAAATGTATAATTGTTCAATTCTTATTTATAAATGAAAAATTGTTTTGATATATATTTTAAATATTCTCTTAAAATCATTATTTTCCAAAATAAAAAATTATTTCAAGCTTTTCCAGGAAACTTAAGAAAATTTTTGTATTATCTTAAAACCTCTCAAAATCCTTGAAAAGCTTCAAAACTTTATTACAAAATGTTTAAATCCTGGAAAATTGAAAAAATGACTTAAAATGATCTTAAACTTACTCAAAATGAAGAAACTTAAAATGATGATTAAAATTATTTTTTGCTAGTTTTTAATATCTTTTGAAATCTGTTTTAGTATTTTATTAAAATTAATTTTTCAGAATAAAAAGTCATTTTAAATTTTCCCAGAAATCTTATACTAAACAACTTTTAAACAACTCGGCCATAAATTGTCTCGCAAGATTAAGACACTCACTTATAGCACCAGAACTACCTTCTGGACCTGCACCCCTTTCCCTTCACCCCTCTCTGTGTCCTGTTTCCTGGGGCTGCTGATATTTACAGGATCGGGAGAAGAGAAACAAGGAACGATGCCACCTCTTCTCCCCCAACCCCTCAAACCCACCCCCGCAATTTCCCACTTTAGAAACAAGCTTGCGAGATGCTCTGCTAACAATGTCTGATTATTTCTGCGGATTATCTACACGTCTCGCGGAAGATACAGCAACGTAATTTCTCTACAGATGGAATTAGATTTCAACTAAATATGCGCAGTTTCAGATTCCCCGTGACAGATATTCAAAACGTCAAGCAGTGCCTCTTCAACCTCTTGATACTATTGTCTCACACAGATTAGGTTTAAATAATTCGCAATTAGGAGAAGTTTACACAAATTAGAAAATTATTTTGAGTAGATTTTTGAGAAATCAGTTAAGAGTTTTAGTTAATGGATTTCGCAGTCGGTCTAAAATTGTAGTTTGGGATCCAGATTTTGTAGAAAAAGTGGCAGATACAAAAAATATATCATTTCTTGAAGAAAGTTCTAAAAATTAGTGTCTACAACTATATTCTCGAAAAGCTATGCAGACATATAAATATTCTTATCCATCGTAAATTGTCATTGAACTAAGGGAAACATTCACCAATGAGAAAAATATCATTCAATCAGAAAAAAACATAATTTTTCTAAATTTTTTCAACACTTATCTCAATTTACGATAAATAGAAATGTATTCATTGCTACGCAGTGTTCAAAGGATAATTATCATGGTAAATTCTAATTTTAAGAAGGCTTTTACCCAGTAAAAAATTGAATTTTCATCATTTTAACAAAAAATTCCCTATTTTACGTTATTTCGAGCTTTATCGAGGATGCGCGAACATGAGATTTTTTTTATCTGCATCTCTTTGTACAAAATCTGTGTATTGAAGCTGCAACTTTCGCAATTACTCTGCATTTGAAAAAAAAAACTTTTATTCCGCTTCAGAGACAATTTTTTTATGTGAATTGTACAAAAATCGTATCATAGGCGAATTTTTGAATGAATATAAACCTTTAAAGAACGTTTTGAAGACTTAAGGCATCATCATTAAGGTGGCCCAAAAAAAAAAGTTGCGAATTTTGTCCCCCCCCCCCATTTTTTAGCTTTCCAAAAGAAATGAGTAGGTGTTGTTTTTCAGTTTTTCTATAAGAATAACAAGAAAAACACACGTTTTTGAAAATTCCGCCTAAAACATAAAAAGTGTAATCAAGTATGGGCAATACATTCACGATTTGATGAAAGCTCTTCAAGGAATAGGAAGCCATTATGGATTTTTATTATAAACCAATATAAGCGAAATAATGCCCATAATCATTTATTTTGATTCATAAATCCTTATAAATAAACAAGTTACAAGGTTTCGTGTATTTGTTCATTAATTTTTAATTGTGTAAACCATGTTTGTTCGTTTGTCAATGTCATTTTTATAGAATATCGCGAATTGAGTGTATTTCATGAAAGCTATGATCCAATAATGAGCTTGGACAGAGTATATTTTTATTTCAACTGTTTTTTTATTGTTTAAACGATTTATTTTGTTTAAATATGACTTCTTACCAAAGAAAGATAGAAAATCGAACGTTCTTGCTAGTTTCTTTTTTAACAAGCTTCAAAAGTTTAACCCCAATCTCACTCTTGCCAAGTTTCCTCTAATTTATAAACAATTTTTATTTGTTTAAACAATTCACCAGCTTATAATGTCTTAAACTAATGGTATTTTCTCAATTTTATGACCTAATTATTAAATGTGAACAACTATTTCTGAACGTATTCGTTATTACGATTATTTTGAAAGCAAAACTTTAAATAAATAAGAATAATTAAAAATAACGAATATGTGCAGAAATACATGTTTATATTTATTAACCTTTCGAGAACACACCTATTTTTTCAAAGTCTGTATCATACTTTAAAAAATTCACGAATTTTTTTTTCTTTAATTGAATTTCACGACAAAATGTGTAACTTTTTAAATTGTTAATAATTTAAGCTTCAAATTTATATGGGTTATATGGGTTAAGGAGGCCATAGCAGAAGGTTGAAGGCTTTTGAAAATAAAAGAAAGTAGGTGCGCTTATTTAAAAAAATAGAAAAAATAAAAGTTTATCTTGCTTCTTCCGGACAAAAGCTGCATTTTAACAATTACAAACTATTTTAACAATAAAAAGATAATAAAAATAAAAAAATGCACTCTTTATATCAAAAATTAGGCCAAGATATTCAGGAAATACCAATAATTCGCGATATTATAAAATAATAAGTTATTCCAACACATAGATATTGTTTAAACAATATAAAGTAACTTTGAAAATGTAAGATTTAGTCTAAAATTACAAAACTTGTTAAAAAACTAGAAAGAAAGTACGATTTTCTAGCTTCCTTCTTGAAAAAGTTGGATTTAAATAACAATAAATTGTTTACACAATGTAGAAAACATAAAAATAGAAATATAAGCCCTTCAAGTTCATCACATAGACCATAAAATTATGAAAACACACTTTGTTCACGATATTCTATGGAAATAAAATTGTTTCAATGAACAAAAATTGTTTAAAAGATTATAAATTATTTAACAAATACATAAAACATTGTAATTTATTCATTCATATCTATAAAGAAAATTAGAAGAGAGTTAATATACATATAAAAAATTAATTATGGATTCAAATTACTTCAAAAGTTTTCATGAGATCATAAAAGTATTGCCTATACTTTAGAACACATTTAAACATTTTAGACAGAATTTTCAAAAATGGGAGGCACTGGAAAAAATCGAAACTCTTATTTTCTTGGGAAACCTAATTCGTATATTCAAAATAAATAATCCATTTTCCGATAGAACTATTGAAGATACGATAAAATCTGAACAAGCAACACTTTTAACTTAAAAAAAATTTACATATTTTCTGTAGAACATTTAAAAAAACGCATAGCTTTAGTTTTAATCGGGAAAAATTATATGGAAAAAATATTTCCTTTTTTGATAAAACTATGCAAAATACGAAAAAATGTTGCTGAACAAAATTCTTCATCTCTCTATTTATCTTTCTGTTTTTTAAGCTTTTTCCATCAAAATTCGATCAAGTTTTGTTTTCACATACACTGTTAGAAAAATTGGTACTAGATTTAGTATAGATGTAATGGAAGCAAGAATGCACAACATGAAATTAAATTTAGTATAACAGCGTACAGTAAATTTAGTATATGCATATACAGAATGAAGTATGCACGTACATGAAATTTAGTATACGCGTATATTAAATTCAGTATGAATATATACGAAATTTAGTATACGCATATACTAAATTCAGTATACGCGTTCCGTTTCGCGTGGGTTTCGTCTTCATCATCTGTCTGTAAACATGATCAGATGCAAAATGAAATTAAAGAAGAAAGTTTTAATTTTCAAATAATCATATCGTTAAGCTACATTCACGTTAATAAATTGAACATACCTTTTAATGTGAAGACTTCACAGAGCCTCGCAGAAAAACCCCGAACATTTTAGCATTACAAAGAACTCAAACAAATGCCACCGGCCACGTTGCCCGACTCGCGTAAATCGAGACGGGCTTACGCAGCTGAATATAGTAAACACGTATATGAATTTTAGTATACAGTAACTATGAAATTCATATACGTGAAAAAACTTACTGCACACTCAATATATATATAACTTTATAAAAGAAATTTAGTATACCTGAGTATACTAAAATTACAAAGTGTAATGAATTTAGTAAACATATAGGAAATTTAATATGCCCATGTATACCAAAATTGCAAACATTTCTAACAGTGCAGATAATCGTAAAATTCACGAAATATTATATATTTTTAACGATTACGAGCTCACGAATTGTTATTTCTAATCCAAACAAGCGTTAAAAAATGCATATTGTATTCACACACATATACCTGCCTAGTATAGATCCAATCAAAAAATGTCTTGTGTTCGCGCGTTCATGTTAAAGTGACAGATAATCGTAAAATTCACGAAATATTAGATATTTTTATAGCTCACAAATTGTTATTTTTAATCCAAAAAAAGCGGTAAAAAAATGCATATTGTGTCCACATACATACCTGCTTAGTATAGACCCAATCAAAAAATGTCCCGCGTTTGCGCGTTCATGTTAAAGCGACAGATAATCGTAAAATTCACGAAACATTAGATATTTTTAACTTTCACAAGCTCACAATCTTTATTTCTGACCACTATAAGCGGTAAAAAATGCATATTGTTTCTACATATATACATGTTTAGTATAGACCAAATAGAATAACGTCCAGTATTCGCGCGTTCTTCTTCGATTGACAAATAATCGTAACATTCATGAAATATTAGATATTTTTAAACATTAAAAGCTCAAGAATAATTATTTCTTATGTGGATAAGCGATGAAAAATGCAAATTATATTCACATATATTACGAATGTATTGTTAAGATTATTTTGACAAATTATTAAAGTTATAATGCAAGTATCTTTACAATTTTTTAGTTTTTGTACGCGTTCACGTAACCTTTTTTTTACTTAGTGCATTGCATCTTAGGGCCCTGATCTTGCTTATAAATATTTAACAGTTTTAATTTGGACCGAGTGAAAAATTTCCTAATTTATTAGAGCTCTGTCATTATTAATTTAGATTGAAATTGGAAATTTAATTCTAATTTTGAAAACGTGAAGGCGTGAAATGACGTTTCTAAATTTTTATTTTCCAAAATTTAAAATGTAAACAATTTAAATATCTATTTTTTTCAAATATCAGGTTTTGAACATTTTTTGAATCATTGTTAATAATATTAAGGATTTCGAATTAAGAGCGTTTAAAATTTAAAAAAATATATATTGAACGACTTTAAATTGAAAACTTTCCAAATCAAGCAACTTTAGATTTAGGTAAAATTAGTGATGCATTCGAGACGATTTCGAGCAAATTCGAGATTTTCTTGAAACATGTTCAGGTGAACTCAAAACAAATTTTTTATTTGAGAATCTCAAGAAAAAAAAAGATTTGAGATTTTGGACTCGAGATCTCGACATTTTTTATTTAAGATTCTCGATCTCCATGAAGTTTTGAGTTCACCTGAACATGTTCAAAGAAAATCTCGAATTTTCTCGAAATCGTCTCGAATGCATTACTAGATGAAATTGTAAAACAATGACAATATTTCGAATGGAATAAAAAGGAATTGAACTTGTATCAATTCCAAATAAAATCAGAAAGCAATAAAAGTTGAATAATTGGAAATCAAAAGTTTTTGAGATAGAACATTTTTTAATCAAAAGCTCTAAAAATTGAAAACTTGTAGAAGAAAACTTTAATTAGAAAGGATTTGTTCAAAATTGAACAATTTTATTTTTAATTGAAGAGTCTTAAAGTTGAATGATTTAAGAATAAGATGTTAGAAATAGGAAAATTTTAAGACGTTAAAAAATAAATAATTTTAAGATTAAAATTTGGAAAATTGAATGATTAAAATTTTAACTAAATTGCAAGTTTATTGATTCTATTCAAAAGCGTTTGAAATTAAATAATTTTAAGTTTCAAATTCTTGAAATTTTGAAGATTTTGACATTTTTTCAATTTTATTTTATTTGGAAATGAAACAAGTTTTGAAATATTTTCCTTTTTCACAATTTTATCTAATCTAAAATTCTTTGATTTAGAACGTTTTCAATACAAAATCGTTTAAAATGTTTTTTTAAATTGCCAACGCTTTCAATTCGAAATTATGAATTATTAATTCAAAATTGTTTAAACTATGAAAATTGTCAACTTGTTTTAATAATTGATTTTTAAATTGTTTATATTTCAATGTTAGAAAAAAATTCAGAGACGAGAACGCGCTCTGTTTTGAACACTGTAATATGAAATTATTCAATTTCGAGATTCTACAATAAAAAAAAAAATTGTTTAATTTTGAACGCTTTGAATTATGAATTATACATTTTGAACTTTTTTCTAATAAATTTGTCCGATTTTCGAAATTCTAGTCTGAAATTTTTAAATAATAAGTTTCTGATTAAGAATTTTTTTAACTTAATATTTACAACTTTGTTTTTAATCATGTATTTGTTTATATTTATTTTTTATTTTATTTTTTTTTATATTTATATATATATATATTTTTTTTAAATTTAAATTATTTATGTTTGACAAAACTTCATCAAACATATTGTAAATGAATGTTATGTGTGGATTTCAGAGGAATCCAGTGGAATTCTAATTGGAACAAGCAGTAAATATCCGGTATCCAGTAAAAATTCGATTTTCAAAATTCTAATCTGACATTTTTCAGTTTTAAGCTTCTGATAAAATAATGTTATAACCTATTATCTGAAAATTTGTTTTTATTAATGTATTTTTTAAGATTGAAAATTATTTTCTCAACTGAAAATTTAACTATTCCATTTTTTATTGTCAATTTATCTTTTCTAGTTCAGAATTTGACTGCATGGTTGAAAATGCATGTATTTTGTTAAAAATTTGTCTTTTTTTGGTAGAGAATTAATTTTCTTGGTTGAAAATTTTACTACTTAGTTAAAAATTATTTTTTAAAATTAAAAATTAAACCATTTGGATGAAAATTTGTATTTTTTGGTATAAAAAGTAATCTTCTTGGTTCAAAATATTCATGTTCTTGGTTGAAAATTTCTATATTTAGTAAACAATTAAACAATTTTGTTGAAAATTATTCTTTTTAGTGAAAAGTCAATTTGTCAATATTTTCAACTAAAAAAGATAAATTCCCAACAAAATATGGAATAATTATATTTTTAATAAAAAAAAAAGTTTCTTAAAAAAAAGAATTAGTTTTTTTTGGCTGAGGATTTATTTGTTTCATTCTTAATTTTAAATTTATCTTTTTCAATTAAAAATGCATCTTGTTGGTAGAAGAATTTTTTTTGGTTAAAAATTACCTTTTCAACCGAAAATATAAATATTAAATTTTTTATTGTAATATAAATTTATCTTTTTTTTAGTGGAAAATTTAACTATTTGGTTGAAAATTTGCATATTTTGTTACAAATTTGTCTTTTTTTGGTAGAAAATTAATATTCTTTGATGAAAGTTTGTTCAAATTTTTTTTTGAATACTTTGTTAAAAATTCATTTTTAGACTGGATATGCATCATTTTAGTTAAAAATTCATTTCTTTGGTTGCAAATTTAAATATTTTGTTGCTAATTCTTTTTTTTTTAAATTAATTTTTTAAATTTAAAATCTAACCATTCTATTTTTTGTTGAAAATTTATCTTTCTTATTTAAAAATTGGTATTTTTTGGTAAAAAAGTAATCTTCTTAGTTAAAAATATTCATGGTTTTGGTTGAAAATTTCTATATTCAGTAAACAATTAAACAATTTTGTTGAAAATTATTCTTTTTTTTTTTGAAAAGTCAAATATTTTGTTTAAAATTCTGTTTTTTGAGGATTTAACTGTTTCATTCTTAATTGTAAATTTATATTTTCAATTTAAAATGCATATATTTGGTACTAAAAATTTATGTTTGTTAAAAATTACCTTTTAAACCAAAAATATAAATATTCAATTTTTATTGTAATATAAATTTATGTTTTTTAGTGAAAAATTCAACTATTTGGTTGAAAATTCGCATATTTTGTTACAAATTTGTCTTTTTTGGTAGAAAATTAATATTCTTGGATGAAAGTTTGTTAAAAATTGGTTAAAAATACTTTGTTACAAATTTATTTTTAGACCGGAGATGCACGATTTTAGTTAAAAATTCGTTTCTTTGGTTGCAAATTCAAATGTTTTGTTGCAAATCCTTTTTTTTCAAACAATTAATTTTTTAGGTTTAAAATGTAACCATTCCATTTTCTGTTAAAAATTTATCTTTCTTACATGAAAATTGGTATTTTTTTGTAAAAAAGTAATCTTCTTGCTTAAAAATTCATGTTTTTGGTTGGAAATGTCACTACTTATTAAACAATTGAACAATTTTGTTGAAAATTATTCCTTTTAGTGAAAAGTCAACTATTTTGTTGAAAATGTCTCTTTTTTTTGGTTAGGGATTCAACTATTCTATTCTTAATTGTAAATTTATCTTTCAGAATTAAAAATTCATCTTGTTGGCAGAAAATTTTTTTTTTCAATTATTTTTTTTACTGAAAATATAAATATTCGATTTTTTATTGTAATATTAATTTATAATGTAATATAAATTTGTCTTTTTTGGCCGAAAATTAATATTCTTTGTTGAAAATTGAACTACTATTTGAATGGTTACATTGAAAATAAACAAAAATTATTTTAATTTTAATTTTTTTTTATATTTATATTTTTCTTTTTTTCACTTAAATTGTCTATAATATTAATGTCATTAATATTATTTAATTAAAACATTTAAATTGTTTATGTTTCACAAAACTGTATCAAACCTATTGTAAATGAACATTACGTGTGGATTTCAGAGGAATTCCAGTGGAATTCTAATTGGAACAAGTAGTAAATATTTTTTTACGATCCAGTAATGAATCATGAGTTTTTTTCCGCTACTCGATTGAAAAGTGACTGGTGAAAACATATAGTGAGCGGTTCCATATATGACTGAAGCTATCAGTCACTAAATGTCAAGCTGACTTTATTTTGTTATAAAATCTGCTTTATTCCTTTACTAACTTAAAATAACTTTACGGTTCTAATTCTCGATTGAATTACGAGTTTATTTGGAACAGGTAGCTGATCAATCTTTTTAGTAATCGCCCCAGGCGAAGAGTTTCACAGAGTTATCATATGACACAGTTCACAGAAATATACACAAACTGTGTGATAATAATAATAATAACCCCATAGTGAGATCCACACTCTTTACTCTAATCACATCCACTAAAGAAAGCTCTCCACGTGGGCTGATTAGCATGGAGTAATCCAGTTATAATCCTGTCTTGACAACTTATACTCCGGGTAACCTAGATTAATTCAAGTAAACTATTTGTAATCCATTTTTGCCTAAAAATTGATGTTTTTTTGGTTGAAAATTCATCTACTGTGTTGGAAATTTTTTGAAAACCCAAAAAACTTTTTAACCAAAAAGGATTTTTTTGAAATTCTTTAATTTTCAACAAAGGACATGATTTTTTAACAAATAGTGGAAGTTTTAAGCAAGAAGGTTAATTTTCTACCGAAAAGCAAGAATTTTTAAACAAATAGTTGAATTCTCAACAAAATAGCTGAGTTTTCAACAAAAAAGATGAATTTTCCAGCGAGAATATTAATTTTCTATAAAAAAAACGAAATTTCAACAAAATATACGAATGTTCCACTAAGAAAGACAATTTTTCACAAAAAATGGAACAGTTGAATCTTCAGTTAAGAAAATTAATTTGCAACCAAAAAAACAACAACAAATTTTCAACAAAAAAGTTAAAAACTATTAGAATGTTCAACATAGCAGTTGAATTTTCAACTAAAAAAGATAAATTTTACACCAAAAATAAAATAGTTAAATTTTCAGTTGAAAATTAAATTTTTAACTAAAATAAGCACGATTTTTTTAACAAAATAGTTAAATTTTCAATCAAAGAGATGAATTTTCAACTAAAATTATGAATCTTAAACCAAAAAAGGGTATTTAAATAAAATTGTTGAATTTTTTATAAAGTAGATGAATTTTTTATTAAAAGAGATGAATTCTCAACTATAAAAACGCATTTCCAAAAAAAAATTTGACTCCTGTACCAAAAAATATACTCTTTAACAAAGTTGTTTAATTTTATACTATAAAAGATAAATTTTCCACCGAATAGTTGATTTTGCAAATAAAAAACATGATTTTTTCTACAAAAATAGAATGAATAATTGTTCACTTTAAAAATTAATTTTCAATCACAAAAAACTAATTTTCAACAAAATAGTCAAATTCTCAATCAAAAAATGAAGTTTTAGCAAAGTAGTTCAACTTTCAACCACGTAGGTGAATTTTGAACACCAAAAAATGAATTTTCACCCAATAGGATTAATTTTCGACAAAAAAGATGAATTTTCAATAAAATATATTTATTTTCAATAACAACAAAAATTTATTGTCAACCAAACACTTGAATTTTCTACTAAAGTAGTTGAATTTTTTACTCTAAAAGACAAGTCTTCAACAAAACAACATGAAAAAAAAACTTTTTCACAAAATTGTTGTAATTTCTACAAAGTAGATTAATTTTTAAACATATAATTGAATTTCCAACCAAAACCATGAATTTTCAACTAAAAAAGCTATTTAAAAAAAAACTACTTGGTTGAAAGTAGAAGTACTTTTTCAAAAATTAATTTTTTCGCAAAGATGCATCATTTTTGTTGAAACTTTGTTTTTTTTTCTTTCAAATTTTCTAAATTAAAAATGTAATCATTCCATTTTTTTGTTGAAATTTTTTTTTTAATTCCAAATTAAACAATTTGGTTGAAAATTTGTATTTTTTGGTATGACATTGATCTCCTTGGTTAAAAATTCATGTTTTTGGTTTAAAATGTCACTATTTAGTAAAAAATTAAACAATTTTGTGAAAAAATATTCTTTTTAATGAAAAGTCAACTATTTTGTTGAAAATTCTTTCTTTTTTTTTTTTGGTTGAGGATTCAACAATTTTGTAAAAAGCAATCCTTTTTGGTTGAGAATTCAACTATTCTGTTGAAAATTCTTTTTTTTTTTTGGTTAAAAATTAAGTTTTTCAAATAAAAATTTAACTATTCCATTTTCAGTTGCAAATTTATCTTTTTCAATTGAAAATTCATCTTTTCCATTTGAAAATTCATCTTGTTGGTAGAAAGTTCTTTTTGTTAGAAATTATCTTTTTAACTGAAACTATAAATATAAAATTTTTTATTCTGATATAAATTTATCTTTTTTAGTGGAAAATTGACATATTTTGTTACCAATTTGTCTTTTTTGGTAGAAAATTAATATTCTTGGTTGAAAGTTTATTAAAAATTTGTTTCTTCGGTTGCAAATTTGAAAATTTGGTCCAAATTCTTTTTTTTTGTTCCAAAAAATTAATTTCGAAAATTTCAAATGTAACCATTTTCTTTTTGTTAAAAATTTAACTTTCTTACTTCAAAATTCAACTATTTGGCTGAAAATGGGTATTTTTTGGTGAAAAATTCATCTTCTTGGTTAAAAAGGCATGTTTTTGGTTGAAAATTATTCTTTTCAGTGAAGAGAAAACTATTTTGTTGAATATTCGTTTTTCTCAGGATTTAACTATTCCATTTTTAATTGTAAATTTATCTGTTTTAATTAAAAATTCATCTTGTTAATAGACAAATTTTTTTGTGTTAAAAATTAATTTTTTAACTGAAAATATTTTTAACTAAAAAAGATAAATTTTCAACAAAATATAGAATAATTATATTTCTAATCTAAAAAAAATAGTTTCTTAGAAAAAAAGAATTTTCAACGAAGCAGTTAACCAAGAAAGATGAGTTTGTAACAAAAGACATGAATTTTCTACCAAATTCGTTGAAAAAAAAAACTTCTAAACAAAATTTTTGAATTCCCAGAAAAGTGGATTAATTTTTCAAGGAAATTAATTAAAAAATATGTTTTGCAATACTTGGCATTTGCTCCTGAAGAAAAATAAAAATAAATTCTCTGAAATTGCTCTTTTCTCACCCTTTGCGTTAAATAAATAAATATAAAAAGATGGAGATTAAAAAATCAGTTTCGACAGATTTCTTCAAGATTTAATTAACTTCAAGTTAAAAAAAGAAACTTGCAAATCGAATGAAAAATAAAGGCTGTAGATCTTTTTGAAAAGTAAATTCCATATTTGGCCTAATACTGACGAAACCTAGCTCACTACTAGTTATCAACCAGAAATTTTCTTAGAAGGAATCTGTATTATCATCGGAGTTGGTAACGATCGATCATATGTAGATAACTTTCACGAACTGTGAAACAGGAAATCAACAATATCGATCGAAGGTAACTCCTTAAATAACATAAATTCTTAACGCAATTTCAGACAAGATGGAGTTTGAAAATTTATTAATAAAAAATTTTCAATTTCTGAAAAAAGATCTTTCTTCTTCACTTCGGTGGGAATCGAACCTCACGTCTTCCGATTGCCGGTCGGGTGTTTAAACACTAAGCTACTAGAGAGATCGAAGGCAGATACTTTTTTCAGATACACGATTTTCATAGCAAGGAGTTGTTTTTTGAATACAAGTTAAATTAGAAGGAATCTGTATTATCATCGGAGTTGGTAACGATCGATCATATATAGATAACTTTCACGAACTGTGAAACTGGAAGTCAACAATGGAGATTAAAAATTCATAAATTAAAAATTTTTAATTCCAGAAAAAAGATCTTTTCTCTTCGCTCCGGTGGGAATCGAACCTCACGTCTTCAGATTGCTGGTCGGGTACTTTAATCGGACCGGCAATCGGAAGACGTGAGGTTCGATTCCCATTGCAGCGAAGGAGAAAGATCTTTTTTTAGAAATTGAAAATCCGTAACAAGAATTTTTTTTGTTGACATCTGAACACTATTCACTATTTGAGAATTGATCACTTTGTGAACGCTATGCATCCGTCGAAAATCAATTTAAAGTTATTTTTTAAAATATTTATTTGAACGTTCTGGCCGAAAAACTTCATTTTCAAAATTCTATGACTTTTTTCTGATTTTTCCCTAACCAATTTTTTATTTTCCCTGAGCATTAATATTCAAAGGCCAGCATTTTTATTTCATAACTTTTTTTTTATATAGAATTGGTTACAAGCGGAATAAAACAAAACCCTACAGTACAGTCGCTAATAACCCTGGCAGTTGATGCGACTATAAACATTCAAATAATAAAAAAAAAAAAAATCATAACATTTTTAACCAAAAAATATTTTTAATTCAAATAAAAAACCATTTAATTCAACTTAAAGAGACGATTTTTTAACAAAATAGGTACATTTTCAACCAAAGAGATAAGTTTTTAACTGAAATGATGAATATACCACCAAAAAATGAATTTTTGACAAAATAGTTCAACTTTTAACCAAATAGTTGAATTTTCAATGAGAAAAAGATGAATTCTTAACCAAAATTGCCATCGTTAATATTTGAACCAAAAAAGATTTTAATTTTAAATTAAAAACAGTTTAATTTATAATCAGAAAAACGAATTTTTAATAAAATAGTTGAATGCTCAACCAAAACAAATTAATTTATAGCCAAGCAGATGCATTTTTCACAAAAACCAAATTTATATCAAAAGCTATTAATTTCCAAACGAAAAATAAGAATTTTCAACTAAAAAAGATTTTTCAGTCAAGAAAGAAAAAAAATTAAACCACATTCGAGAATTTTCAAGCAAACAAAAAAACGAATTTTCAAACCGAAATGATGAATTTTCATCCAAAAAGTCATTTTCAACCAAATATTTGAATATTCTACCAAAATAGTAGAATATTGAACCCAAAAAGATGAATTTGCAACAAAACTGTTGAATTTTCAACTTTAAAGAACGGCTCTTTATCAAAATTGTTGAATTTTCAAAAAAATAATTAAATTTTCAATCAGAAAAATAAAATTGCTAACTGAAAAAGATGAATTCTCAATTAAAAATATAATAGTAGACTCTCTCCGGTAGACTTTTCCACCAAGAAGAATGAACTTTCAAGCAAAAATAGTTGGAATTTCTTATTAGTTTCTATTAAAATACGTAATAAATTTGAAAATAATAATGGAATAATAGAGTATAATTTATTTGGAGTTTACTGTTATATTTCTGGGGTTTGCATTTTAGTAAACTGCGTCTTTATAACAATTTGTATCTTCATAATTTTGTTATTTTCACGTATAATAATTTTTTTAATTTCTGTTTTTTACACAAATATTTTTTTAGCTGAAATTAAACAATGTTTGCAACATCTGAGAGCTTCCAGCTACTGATAAAAATACATTAGAAATAAATTTAAACGTCTAAGGAAACAAAAACAGATAAAGTAGGTTTTTTCGAAAAGTCATTTTTTGGGTTTTCAAATTATTTCTTTCTAGTTCACTTAGCAGAATACTTTGAGCAACTCAGGCTTCTGTACTGAAAAGAAGACACTAAAAAAATTGATGAGAATAATAAATCAAAATATATCTGCTAGTAGAAATACATTAGAAAAATTCTAATACGAGCATTTTTTTATTCTGTTTATCCACTTTTCAATCTTTGATATTTTTGCATTTTTTTCTGATTTATTTTTAATATTCAGGAGATACTCATATGATCTAAAAAGTTTTTCATAATAAATTAAATCCCCTTTTTTACCTAAAATTGAACTACTGAACCGCTGTGATACCGGAAATGTGTGTATAATCACTGCCATTCAAATGATTCGAACAACAATGAAACATTAATATTAAACAATTTAATTATTGCCAATGATGTTTAAGTAAAAGGTTTGAAGTTTGCTTTCAGACACTGACTCTTTAAGATCGTAATCAACTAGTTGCTCTTCAGGCAGTTGGGTGAAGAATCTCAACCTGTTTATTAACAACTGGACATAAAAGTTGCTTCTCTAAACAATGTTATGAAAGCATGAAATACAATTGCTTTTCATCTCAGGAGAAGTTCACAAAAGATATTTATCGATGCAGTATTTAATCTTTCAAAAATGTTTCTAGGATCTTGAAGATCTTGCGAATTTTTTGAGATATTTAGTACTACATTCTTAAAATCTCAACTGATCAACCAGATTGCTCTCTGTAAGAGTCTTTCAGTCTATTTTGCAAAATTTATGATTACAAATTACGACTGAGGCATTTCAATTAAAAAAAATTTCTAATCTAATATCTAATAATATCTAACTTTAATGAGATTTGAAACAAATTTCAGTGGCAAGCCGTGTCCTCCTTTCAAGATAATAATCCTTGATGAAGCAGACAGTATGACTGGAGCTGCTCAATCCGCGTTACGTCGTACAATGGAGAAAGAATCTCACAGCACACGATTTTGTCTGATTTGTAATTACGTTTCTCGTATTATCGAGCCCTTGACTTCTCGATGTACCAAGTTTAGATTTAAACCTCTGGGCGAGGAGAAACTTATTGAGAGATTAGAGTATATTTGTAAAGAAGAGGATATGATAGCCGAGAAGCCTGTGCTTGTGAAATTAGTCGAAGCTTCAGGTGGAGATTTGCGAAGAGCGATTACTTCTTTACAATCGGTGACTAGACTTAAAGGAAAAGGCATTGAAGTACTAATTGATGATGTTCTTGAAGTCACCGGGGTAAGAATTATAAATATAAATTTAATCGAGAAACTAAACCCGACAGATAGATCAATTCTGTAGTTTGAAATAAAAAAGAAGGCCAAAATACTCTAAAAACAAGAGAAATAAGGAGATTTTTCACGAAAATAGGGGGATATATTCTTCTAAGTAAAGTCAATGTATGTACGGATATTAAATTCAAATTGAAAGACTTCAAATTCGTAATATTTCAAGCAATAATAGTTAATAATTTCATTTAAATAACATTTTTAACAAAGTAGCTCAACTTTTAACCAAGTAGTTGAATTTTCAACGAAAACTGTAATATTTGATATTTTAATCAAGAAAAGATTTTCATTTTTAATCAAAAGCAGTTGAATTGAACCAAAAAAGATGAATTTCCAACAAAATAGTTGAATCCTCAACAAGACAGTTGAATTTTTAACGAGAAAGATGAGTTTTCAACCAAAAAGATTAATTTTCAATACAGAAGATTAATTTTCTATCAAAAAAGATGGATTCACAACAATACAAGTACTTTTTTCACTAAATAAGTAAATTTTTAACCAAGAAGATTAATTGTATAACAGAAAAGACGAATTTTCAACAGAATACATACATTTTTAACCAAATACTTATATTTTCAACCAAAAAAACGAATTTTTAACAAATTACTTAAATTTTGAACTAAATAGTTTGAATAATGGGTGTGATGTCAGTTCAAATTTTATATGATTAATTTTTAGTCTATATTTTTTTGTTTCGAAATTTTTTAAACTAATTAGTTGAATTTTTAAACTAAAAATGATCCATTTTTAACCAAAAATGGAGTAGTTAAATTTTCATTTAGGAGAATTCATTCACTATAAAAAAATGAATTTTCTGAAAATTCTAAAATATTTACTTGCAAAGAAAAAATAAGAACATTTTCTTAAAAACGATATTACTAAAATGATATATATTAAATTGTTGAGAAATTTATTTTAGAAATTTGTGAAAATATTTCAAGTACAGTCCTTTAGGTATTTCTTTAACGTGCACTTTACGATCTCTTTTCTATGAATCTGTGGTATCTTTTTTTTCACATTCAAAAAGTTTAATATTGTACCCAATAGTTCAATTTTCTACCAAATTATTGAATTTTCTAACCAAAAAGATTAGTTTTCTACAAAACAATTGAATTTTCATCCCGAAAATATGAATTTTCAACAAAAAAGTTCACTTTCTACCAATCAGTTGAATTTTTAACGAATTTTCAATAAAATACATAAATTTTTAACCGAACAGTTAAATTTACAAGCAAACCATATAAATTTTCTACAAAACAGTTGAATTTTCAACAAAATAGTTAAATTTTCAGTTAAAAAATTTAATTTTTAACAACAACCAAAAAATAAATTTTTAAGTAAGATTATGAATCTTTAACTAATCTTTAATCTTAAATTAAAAAGAAGTTGAATCTTCAACATAAAAAGATGAATTAAAAAAAAAGTTTAATAGTTGATATTTCAAAAAAAAAAAGATTTGCACTAAAAATAAAAAACAGTTTTGTTGAACCAACGGAAACGAGTTTCCAACATAATACTTGAATCCTCAACTAAAACTGGTTAATTTTCAACCAAACAGTTGCATTTTTAACCAAAAAATTGATTTTCAACAGAAAAAAACGATTTTTCAACAAATACATAAATTTTCAATCAAACAGTTAAATTTTCCAGTCAAAAATGCGAACTTTCTACAAAACAATTGAATTTCCAACCAAAAAGTTAATTTTCTACTGAAGCAGATTAATTTTTAACCGCACCGTTGCATTTCTAACTGAGAATATGAATTTTCAAGAAAAAAGTTCATTTTCAATCAACCAGTTGAATTTTCAACAAAATGGTTCAATTTTCAGTTAAAAAATGATTTTTAACAACAAAAAACAAATTTTCAACTAAAATTATTATGAATCTTCAACCAAGAAATGTGCTATTAAGAAAGAAGTTCAACTTTCAACCAAAGAGTTGAATTTTCAACTAAAAAGGTGAATTTTCAACGAAAAATGTGATAGCTGATATTTCAACCAAACAATATTTTAATTAAAAATAAAAAACAGTTTTATTTAACCAACAGAAACGAATTTTTATCAGAAAAAAACTTGAATTCTCAACTAAACCAGATGAATTTTCAACCAAACAGTTGCATTTTTAAACAACAAAATATATTTCCTACCAAAAAAAGGCGGATTTTCATCAAAATACATACATTTTCAACCAAACCGTTGAATTTTTAACCAAGAAATGTGACTTTTGAACATAATTGTTGAATGTTCTATGAAACATTTAAATTTTCAACAAAAAAGTTAATTTTCAACCGAAACAGATTAATTTTTAACCAGACAGTTGCATTTTTACCAACAAATATGAAATTTCTTGAGAAAGAGATACATTTTCAAACCAAAAGGACAACAAAATAGTAGAATTTTCAAACAACAAACAATTTTTTAATCAATAAAGAAAAAAAATTCATTCAAGATGATTTCTCAACCAAAAATAGCAGATTGGAATAGGGAAAATTCTGTGAAGCCTGCTGTGAAATTTTGCTTAAAAATAACTTTAATTTTCTATTGCACACTTTTTTATTCCGGACAACTTTTAAATTCGGACTACGCGTAAGTTTAATATTTGATAAATTTTGTGACACTATTTTGACACTTTTTTTTTCAAATTTATGACATTATTTACACTATTTTTGATCTCTGAAGTGAGTTCGGGCTTGATATTTTATTTCAATATTATAAATTATTTTAATGCATATGTTCATTATTTATTTAATTTATATATAGATTGTTCCTGATCATTGGTTGCATGATTTGCTAGAAGTTTGTAAAACACAGGATTATAGCAAGGCTGAAGAATTTGTTGAAAAATTTATGATGGAAGCCTACTCGACAACTCAGGTATTTTGACCGAAAGAAAGGCATTACATCATTTTACTGCTTCTTTTTATTGAAAATGTTTTTGACTATATTTGTCATATTGAATTTTTTATTCTCAGGTGATAGATCAAATGAATGAAAGAATTATTTACTCGAATTCGTTAACAGACAAGCAAAAGGCGCACATTGGTGAAAGGCTTGGGGTAAGAATTATCGTTAATTTACTTAGAGAACAAATACGCGCGCGATTATTATTTTTTTCATCTCGCGTTATTTTTAAATTAAAATATAAAATAATTATCAGTACAACATTTATGTATTTGATAGTATCTATTATCTAATATAATAGACAAGAAAAGGACAATATTTTTGATAATTTATGAAAATTTATATATTAACTTGAAAATCAATATATAATAGTTTTATATACACAATCAAACGGTTGTATTTTTGTTCAAAAATACAAATTTGCGACGAAAAATGATAACATAAAGTTGTTCAAAATTGTAAGTCAAATGATTTTTGTTTCCAATAACCGATTTCCGGTGAAAAATGCTAACATACCATATTACTTTTCAAATATTGTAAATATTCTTTGAAATCTAATGATTTTTTATTAACAGTAGCAATTTTAGAAGAAAAACACTAATATAACTTAATAAAAAATTATTTAAAATAACTGATTTCCTTTGAAAAATGTTAACGTAACATTAAATTTGTCCAAAATTGTAAATCGTCTTTGAAATCTAGTGATTTTATTCTAAGAATACCGATTTTCGATGTAAAACGTCAACATAACTCAAAATTGTGAATTTTATTTTATATATTTTTTAAAAATTAAAAATGCCAATTTCCGATGAAAAAAACTCACATAATTCAAAATTTTTAAAAGGTTCTAAATTTTGTTCAAATTATAAAATGATTTTTGTTTGAAAATACCAACTTTCTATTTAAAATCCCAACGTAACCTAAAATTATTGAAAAATTATCAACCTTTTTTGATGTCTAATGATTTTTGAATAAAAATGACAATTTCCGAAAAAATTTACATAATCCAAAATTGTTCAAACTTTTCAATTTTATTATTTTAAAGAAGAAACATTATTTTTAAATCTAATGATTTTTGTTTAAAAGTACCGATTTAC
The DNA here is from genome assembly GCA_011634705.1 of Andricus grossulariae. NCBI lineage: Eukaryota > Metazoa > Arthropoda > Insecta > Hymenoptera > Cynipidae > Andricus > Andricus grossulariae. Next base: position 190,063,833 of record JAABKJ010007545.1, on the reverse strand, counting down.
GGTATAAAAGGCCAACGAAATCAAAAATTGTGAATTTAATGACTGAATAATAATTTTAAGAATAATGATAATCTGAAGAATCTGATGCTTTTTTGTATTGCACATACTAATTTTCGACGAAAAACACTAACATAACAAAAAAATTGTTCAAGATTATAAATCTTTTTTGAAACCTAATGATTTTTGATAAAAATAACGTATTTTTTGATGAAAAATGGCAACGTAACCTTAAATTGTTCCAAAATTGTACATTTTCTTTGAAATCTAACGATTTTTTTTTCTAAAAATACCGTTTTCCGGTATAAAACAATATATTCAAAAAGTGTTAATCTTTTATTTATTTAAAAAAAATTTAATATGCCAATTTCCGATTGAAGAAACTCACATAATCCAACATTTTTTAAAGGTTTGAAATCTTCAAATTATATAAAGATTTTTGTTTGAAATTTTAAAGAAAAAAAAATGGATTTAAATCTAATGTTTTTTATTTGAAAGTGAATTTAATGACTGGATGGTAATTTTAATAATGATAATCTGAACAATCTTATGATTGTTTGTATTAAAAATACCAATTTTTTACGAAAAACAGTAACATAACATAACAAAAAATTGTTTAATATTGTAAATCTTTTTTGAAACCTAATGATTTTTGTTTAAAATAACCTATTTTTCGATGAAAAATGTTAACATAACTTAAAATTGTTCAAAAATGGTCAATCTTCTTTGAAAACGTTTTTTTTTTCTTCTAAAAATACCGATTTCCGTATAAAACGACAATATAACCAATAATTGTGAATCTTTTGTGCATTTTTTTTTTATTTAAAATACCAATTTCCATTGGAAAAATCTCACATAATCCAAAAAAATTTAAAGTTGCTAAATCTTGTTCAAGTTATATGATTTTTTTTTATACTAATTTTCGATTTAAGACTTAAAATAACCTGAAATTGTTACAAAATCATCAATCTCATTTGAAATTTAATGATTTTTTAAGGAAAAATTGCAATTTTCGACAAAAAGCTAACATTCTAAATTTTTCAAGTTTAAAAATGCCATTACTTTAAAAAAAATAGATTGAAATCTAATGATTTTCGTTTGGAAGAACCGATTCCGGTACATATAAGAGGCAAAAAATGGCGAAATTAATGGTTTTGAATAACAATTTTAAGAATAATAATTATCTGAAAAATATAATAATTTTTTTATTAAAAATACCAATTTTCGATGAAAAACACTAACATGACATAACAAAAAATAGCTTATGATTGTAAATCTCCTTTCAAACCTAATTTCTTTTACTTACAATAACCGATTGCCAGTGAAAAATGTTAACATAATCTTAAATTGTTCCAAAATTGTAAATCTTATTTGAAATCTAACGATTTTATTTCTAAAAATGCCGATTTCCGGTATAGCACGAGAATATAACTAAAAATTGTCTATCTTCTTAAAAAAAAATTTATTTGAAAATGCCTATTTCCGATGAAAAAACTCACATAATCTAAATTTTTTTAAAGATTCTAAATCTTGTTTAAATTATATAATTATTTTTGTTTGAAAATATCAATTTTCGATGTAAAACGCCAACGAAACCTAAATTTGTTTTAAAAAAATATTAATCTTATTTGAAATCTAATGATTTTTTAACCAAAATTGCAATTTTCGATCAAAAACAGTAACAAAATCCTAAATTGCTCAAGTCTGAAAATCTTATTAGTTTAAAGAAAAAACATTACATTACGTTTAAATTAATGAAATTACATTTAAGATCGTACATCTTCTTTTAAACCTAATGATTTTTGTTCAAAATAACCAATTTTTTATGACAACTGTTAAAATAACCTTAAATTGTTTAAAAATTGTAAACCTTCTTTGAAATCTAACGATTTTTGATAAAAATGTTTTCCGATTTCTGGTATAACACGACAACATAATCAAAAATTGTTTTTAAAATATCAATCTTATTTGAAATCTAGTGATTTCGGAATAAAAATGGCAATTTTCGACGAAAAGTGCCTTTAAAAATTTCATTATTTTATTTAAAAATTTAAAATTTCAAAAAAAAAAGTGTAACATAAAAGTATGATGAAAAGAAATTCCGAAATTGTTCAAACTTTATGATTTTATATTAAAATTCTTTTGAAAAAAAACAACTAATTTCCAGTGAAAAGCACTAGCACAAAACATGTATAATATTTGCAATAATTTATTAGATAATTTGAAAGTTTAAATTTAGCCGCGCAAGAGTATTTAAAAATATATTAAATATTTTTCTCAATTCGCATAAGGTTTTTTATGATTAAAGCACTATTTGTAGATTTAATTTTCAAAATTTCAAGAACAATTGCGAGATTTTCGAGACATTTCGTTACACCATTTTTTGTTTAGATAGGAAATAACATAAAACTTTGATACGTGCAGTTGCCGGATAATAAATGAACAACAGTAGCAATGATTCAAATTGTAATGTTTACTTAAAATGAGAATTTTGAGAATGTACATTTTGAATAGGCGAGTATCTTGTCATAAAAAAAGATAGTTTAACCGATAAACTTAGACGAGCTATCAATAAAATTTATTAGTCGTGACAAATAACGCTAATGAATTCAATGTTATTATTTCTCTTGCAGGAATGTAGCTACAGATTGCTGGATGGAGGCAGCGAATATGTACAATTAATAAACTTATGCTGCGGTATTATGCAAGCGTACGAAATACGATGAAAACCGCCCTTCGCGCCAATTTTCCTTTGTACAGTCATCAATATTCCTAATTTGTTTTCTATTTTTTTATATATAACTCAAGTGAATAAAATTCATCCTAAAAACGAAACTGAAATTACAATATTCATTTGGCACAACTATATACGTGTGTTTATTGCCATTCATCGTGAGTATGCAATACCCGAAAATTGTTTCATCTGTAGTTGCCAGTAAATCAGTAACACCACAAATGACGTCATTTAAATAATTTACGCCTATCAACAGTCATACGAATAAAATTACAACAACTCATTCCTGATATCGTTTTCACAGCGAAAAATTGATACAAATAAAAACTGCGCAATAAAATAATCGATATAATAATAATAATAATAAAAGTAATCGTTCTGTGTTGTGTACTTACAATACGAAATCTTCGTACATTTTCTCTAATACTTTGTTAAAATTAGCTAAAATATGTTCCCGTTCGACACGATTGCACGCGGATAACGTCACTCATTCCGCGTAATTGTATTTATAAAAGTTCAAATCACCTGCGAAAAGACACTTTTCATTTCATAGACGCGGAAGTGTGTTTCTCTGCAGATGCCTATATAATTTACAATACGGTTAAGGCCTTGTTTCCCGTTTAATACGGCGGGGGCTGATGGTAGGGATGCTGTGGAGGCTGATTCAGATTTCGTTGAAGGTGTGCTACTAATTGGGGAGTTTGTTGCTGGCCTACGTTGCCAGGTTGTTGAACATGCTGCTGCTGCTGTTGCTGCTGCTGCGTTTGCTGATGTTGCTGTTGCTGCATATTGGCCAGCATTTGCTGTTGTCTGAAGCGCTGGTTCATTAACTGCAAAAGACAATATTTTCATCAATCATTCGTTCATTCCGAGGATCCAAAATTAACTCAAGTTCAATGACAGATGGTGGTAATCATTTCTTAAAAATATGTGTCCTGTCTATACTCTTTTAAAATTAAAAATCCCCTTTCTATCACTAAAATTTGAAGGAAAAAAAACACCTAATATCTAGCATTTTGACCAAATTTTAACAAACCTTTATCCCTTTTTTGTAAGGTTCCGATTCATTTTTTTCAAGAATCATAAACAGAAATGCAAGCCATGAGAATAAAAAATGCTATGCAAAAGATTCTTTTTGCCCATACCAATTTCAAATATTTCCTGAACGATTTATTTGCTAATTTTGTAAATTTAAAGGACATCATCAACAGTGGATAAATCAATTCTGTAGTTGCAAATAAAAAAATTATTTAAAGAGGTACACAGGCCAAAATGCTCTAAATACAGAGAAAATGAGGCGAAAATAGGAGAGTAAATACTTTTAAATAAAATTAACGTAGGTACTATATAAAATTTAAATTTAAACACTTCGAATTTGTAATATTTCGAGTAAAAATATTGCATTTTCCAAAAAATAGACGAATGTTTTAACTTTCAAAATAAAAAATACTTAAAACAGTAGTTCAACTTTTTATTTTTGAACCAAAAAAGATTAATTTTTAAGGAAAAATGTGCTAGTTGATCTTTCAACCAAAGAAAATTTATTTAAAATCATAGACAGTTGAATTCAACCAAAAAAGACGAAATTTCTACAAAATAATTGAATTTTCAGCACAAAAATATAAATTTTCAACAAAAAAGTTATTTTTCAATCAAATATTTAAATTTTCTACCAAATTTTTAACAAAAAAGTTCAGTTTCAATTTAAAGAAATGAATTTTCAAACAAAATGGGTAAATTTTCAACTTACACCAAGAAAGATTTTTCAGTGAAGAAAGAAATAAAATTTCAACCACATTATTCAATTTTCTACAAAAAATGATTTTTTGAGCTAAAAAGTCGACTGTTTTAGAAAACCGTTGACTTTCAAAACCGAAATTATCAATTTTCAACAAAAAAGTTCATTTTCAACCAAGAAAGATCAAATTTCAATCAAACAGTTGAATTTTCAACAAAAAAAGTTGAATTTTGAACCAAAAAAAGTTAATTTAAAACCAAGAAAAATGACTTCTAGCAAAAAAATATGAATTTTCAACGAAAAATATTAAAATTTGTAATCACAAACAGTTTAATTGAACAAAAATACGAACTTTCAACAAAATACATGAATTTTCAGCCAAATAGTTGACTTACCAGTAAAAAATCTCATTTTCAACAAAATAAAACAAAATTAATTTTCAACCCAATAGTCCAAATTATCAACCATAGAGATGAATCTTCGTTCAAAAAAATGATTTTCTTACAAAGTAGTTAAACTTTATACTACGTAGTCGAATTTTGAACAAAATAATGAAATTTTTAACATAATAGTTGAATTCTTAACCAAATATTTGAATTTTCAACCTACAAAGATTAATTTTCAAACCCAAATGGTCGAAAATTCAACAAAAGAAGTTCAGTTTCAACCAAAAAGATGACTTTTCTACTAAAAAAGATGAATTCTCAACGAAAAATATTATAGTTCATATTTCAACTAAAAAATATTTAAATTTTAAATCAAAAACTGTTTACATCAACGAAAAAAAATGGGTTTCTAACAAAGTATTTAGATTTTCAACTGAGTAGCTAAATTTTCAACGAAGAAAGGTGAATTCTTTACAAAAAGGTATAATAGAAGAATTCAACAAACAAACAAAAAAGACTAAGAGTATAATAACACTATTGAAAAAAATGTTAAGCCAAAAAGACGATATTTTTAGAAGACAATTTAAATCTCAACCTGAAAAGTTTAATATTCAACAAAATAATTGAATTTTTAACAAAATAATTAAATTTTCAACAAAAAATTTGAATTTTCAAACAAAAAGGGTTATTATAACGGTTGAATTTTCAACAACAAAAAAAGTTCATTTTCAACAAATAAAGATGAATTTCCAATCCAAAAAGACGAATTTGCAAATAAACAGTTGAATTTTCGAAAAAAAGATGACTTTAATAAAATAGTTGAATTTTCTACAAAATAATTAAATTTTCAACAAAATAGTAGAATTTTTAACCAAAAGAGATGAATTCTGAACCAAAAGTAGTTCGATTTTCTTATTGGGTTCTATTAATTCAGTTCACATTTGAGCGAAAAAACGAGAAAAATGTCAAGTTTTTTGAAAACAGGGGAAAAAGAGGAATTAAAAAAAAAAGTGAAAATAGGGAGAAAGGAGAACAGGGGAAAGATTTTGAAGTCTAGGACATATATATTTAAAAAATGGTTACCACCATCGTTCAGCTTGTCAAATTTCGTTTGCAGGATGGCCAGTATTTTTCAAATTTACGTCTCCCGGTTCTCCCAGTAAATATTCGTGATTTCTCCCGGTTTAGAAGAAAATATAGTCTTTTTGTAAAACCCACAATTTTTTTCACATATATGATCAACAATCAAGCATCAGCAAACTTTTTGGCAAGAAATCTATTGACTTTGAATCATATAAACAATTTAAAAATCCATTATTAAACCAATTTTTGAATATTATGTTTTAAACCTTTTTGAAACAATAATTAACAAATTCTAATTCCGAATCGAAAGCGTCTGAAATTTAAAAAAAAAATATGTATAAAACTATTTTGGACAATTTAATTAGAAAAAGGATTTGAATTGTGTAATTTCTCAGTTGAAGCGCTAAAAATTAAACAATTTTATATTAAATTGAAGAATCACGAAATTGAATGATTTCAGATTAAAATTTCTAAAACAGGACAGGAAATTATTTATAATTAAAAGCGTTCAAAATTAAATAATTAAAAATTGAAAACTTTTGAATTTGAATCATTTAAAATTCAAAGCGATTAAATTTAACAATTAGAAATTGAAAACTAAATTGAATCTTTCCAAGTCAAAGCTTCTGAAATTCTAGAATTTTAAATTATTATCACATAAAAAAATTATTATTTAACATTCAGGCTGATTAGACAAAATTTTTTAAATTCAAAAAATGAATTGAATTATTCTAAAAAAAACTTTCAAAATAAATAGTAGTTTTAAATGGAAAAAATTAAAAATGAAAAAATGTCTACTCCGGAACGTTGAAACTTAAACAAATGCGAACTTCATTTAAATCTGAAAAAAATGTCAATCACCAAAAATTGTGATATTACAACTTTTTTATACCCTTTGAAAACCCCTTTAAAATGTCAATTATTTGAAGTAACTTTAAATCGCTTAAAAATGAATCATTTTTAAATTGCTAATTATATGTTCCAAAATTCAACCAATTCAATTTTAATTGCAAAATTAAAACCTATGAAAGTGAAAAATTAAAACTTTAGCGTTCAACATGAAAATTCGGATCTCTGAAATTGTAACAATTAAAAATTTTTTAAATTAATATGAATTTTAGATATTCTAATCTATATCTTTTTTTACTTTAAACTCAATTTTTAATTTCAAAACTTCCTTTAGAATTATTATTCATTCTTCAAATTTTCCAATCAAATGTTTTCCAATTTGAAATGATTTATTTGTTTAAATCTTCAACTAAAAAACGGACAATTTTAAGTTATTACATTACAAATTAAAAAAAAATACAAAGCGAGATTGCTGTAATGATTCCAATTTTTGAAATTGTATAATTTTAAGCTTTTCAATTCGAAATTGCTTTATATTTACATCTAAAATTATTCAATTCAAAACTGACTATAAAGGCTTTTAATATGAAATTTTGAAATATTTAATAGCGGAACTATCCTGACATTTTGAATATTTGAATTTGAAACTACAATATTGTGAAATTTAAAATTCGAAAGCTCCAAAAATAAATTTAAGAAAAAACTTTAGTTTTAAGGCCTAAAAGATTAAACTGTTTTAGAATTGCGCATTCAAAACTATAATTTTAAATTAAAATTAGAGACATTTCAAAAACGATAAATATATTACTAATAAGTATCATATCATGTAATATCAAGTGACATACAAAACGACTGGATAGATTTTTTTGAATAAAAAATGTGATTTTTGTAAAAAAAAACTATCATTTTCACCGTTCAAAATTGCAGAATTTTAAATACAGTAAAGTCTCCATCATTTCAAGACGCCATTATTTCAAGCCCCCCGTATACGGTTATTTCAAATTGCGCAGTTCCGTCAACTCCCACCACGGTCCCTGCACACTCTCCTCCGCGTCTGTGACTGACCAATGAAAAATAAAAGGCCCGAAGAGGGGGAAACCTTGAATTGAGTATTGTTTCATGACGTCATGGGAATACGTCGCACGACGTTTTCGAGAAAATATTATAAATATTTTGAAAAATTCCACTTTTGAAAATGCCAGAAAATATCATTTTTTTTTCAAACAATGCAACTATTTCTTAAACAATGCCACTCATGCCAATATTTTGGAAATGTGCCACTAATGAAACTATTATGAAAAAATAACACTACTTTGAAAAATGCCACTGTTGAAAATACCACTATTTTAACAAAAATACTATTAATGATACTATTTGCAAATAATGCCACTATTTTGAAAAAGTACCAATAATGCCGCTATTCAAAGAAAATGACACCCATGACAATATTTGAAAATCAATCATGCTACTAATGCCAATGTTTAGAAAAAAGTGCAACTCATACCAATATTTCAACAAAAATTCTATTAATGATACCATTCTCAAATTTATTTTGAAAAAGACACAATAATGCCAATATTTAAAGAAAATGCCACCCATGAAAATATTTGAAAAAAAAACATGCTACTAATGTCAATGTTTAGAAAAAAAGTGCCACTTATGCCAATATTTAAAAAAAAATTGTATTAAAAATACTATTCTCAAATAATGCTACTATTTTGAAAAAGTGACAATAATGGCACTATGACAATAATTTTAAAAAAATGCTACTAATGCCAATGTTTTGGAAAAAGTGCCACTTATACCAAAATTTTAACAAAAATTCTATTAATGATACTATTCTCAAATTTATTTTGAAAAAGAGACAATATTGCCAATATTTAAAGGAAATGCCACCCATGAAAATATTTTGAAAACAAACATGCTACTAATGCCAATGTTTAGAAAAAAAGTACCACTTATGCCAATATTTTAACAAAAATTCTATTAATGATACAATTTTCAAATAATGCTACTATTTGGAAAAAGTGACAATAATGGCACTATGACAATATTAAAAAAAAATGCTACTGATTCCAAGGTTTTAACAACAATTCTATTAATGATACTATTTTAAAATAATGCTACTATTTTGAAAAAGTGCAAATAATGCCACTATTCAAAGGAAATGCCACCCATGAAAATATTTTGAAAACAAACATGCTACTAATGTCAATGTTTAGAAAAAAAGTGCCACTTATGCCAATATTTTAACAAAAATTCTATTAATGATACAATTTTCAAATAATGCTACTATTTTGAAAAAGTTACAATAATGGCACTATGACAATATTTAAAGAAATGCTACTAATGCCAATGTTTTGGAAGAAGTGCCACTTATACCAATATTTTAACAAAAATTCTATTAATGATACTATTCTCAAATTTACTTTGAAAATGTGACAATAATGCCACTATTTAAAGGAAATGCCACCCATGAAAATATTTTGAAAACAAACATGCTACTAATGCTAATGTTTAGAAAAAAGTGCAACTCATGCCAATATTTTAACAAAAATTCTATTAATGATACTATTCTCAAATTTATTTTGAAAAAGAGACAATAATGCCAATATTCAAAGAAAATGCTACACATGAAAATATTTTGATAACAAACATGCTACTAATGTCAATGTTTAGAAAAAAAGTGCCACTTATGCCAATATTAAAAAAAAAATGCAATTATGATACTATTTTCAAATAATGCTACTATTTTGAAAAAGTGACAATAATGGCACTATGACAATATTTAAAAAAAATGATACTAATGCCAATGTTTTGGAAAAAGTGCAACTTATGCCAATATTTTAACAAAAATTATAATAATGATACTATTTTTAAATGATGACCCTATTTTTATAAAAATTCCACTAAGGACACTATTTTAAAAAAATGCCACTAATGGTACTACTACAAAAAATGTCACTAATTGAAAAAGCTATAATTAGTGCAATTAAAAAAGTATCCAAATAAGTAAACAATAAGCACTATTTCCACTTATGCAATACATTATTCTGTACAAATTCTGCAAAATAAAAGACAAGAAATTCCTTAAATTCCTTAAACTAAAATTGCCTCTGACCGAGTGTACAAACATAAATACACTTTTTGCTTGCACACATAGAATCTATTTGTCAGTAGTGACGTCAGCTGGTCGTAGAGCGAGAATCACAAAAAACGACACAGAACATACTACTTTATGGATATACGTGTGCCCGCTTGACAAAGAAGTTGCACAAAAAAAGAAAAAAGAATAATTAAAAAAAAAAAAAACAAGAAAAATCTTGAGTTGGCATGACGTCAGCTCGTAAATGTTGAACGTGAAGCAGTCGCTTTTCTTCGTCCTTCGACTCTTAAGGACTTTACTGTAAAAGCATATGTGAAAATTGCACAAGAAATAATTCTCGGCTATTACTTCTCCAGGAAAACTCGTGGGTGCTCTCAGACTCACATAAGAGCAATTATGTAATTTTTAAGTGAGTTTTTTTTTATTATTTTCATTTTTTATATATTTTTTTATCCAATTTATAGAGCTTTATTTTATGGAATTCAAGAGAATTCAATAAAATTCAATAAAATTCAAGAAAATTGAAGAAAATTTCAAAAATTCAAAGGAACCAAAGATTTGAAACTAAAAATTGAATTCAAGTTTAATTTAACAGAATTTAATCTGAAAAGAACAAATCACATTTCTATTTTTCTAGTAATTCAGAGATTAAAAAATACATATTCTGAAACAAAAAAAAGCGAATTTCGAATGAAATAGTTAAATCTTAAATTTAAGTCTAAAAAATAAATTTGCAACGAAGCAGTTGAATTTTCAACTAAAACGAAAATGTTTACTTAAAAAAAAAATGAATGCTTAATTTGATTTAATTCTTAATTCCTCATTCCTACTTCTTAATTCTTCTATTCCTAAAACAACTAAAAAAGATAAATTTTGAAACAAAAAGTGAAATTTCGAATCAAAAAGAAAATTTTTAATTAAAAGTAATGAATTCTTAACCAAATCTAGTTCGATTTGTTTTTTCAAAAAGAAAAGATGAATTTTCATGTAAAAATACCAATTTTGAACCAAAATGGGAATATTTAAGTTTTCAGTTCATAAACATGAATTTTTAACAAAGGGGAAAAAAATGTTGCCCAAATTGTTTAATTTTTAGGCTAAAATTACGAATTTTCTACAAAAAAATATTTTTTTTTGAAATAAATAAAAAAAAGATAATATATAAAAAAATAATAATAAAAAAAATAATTTAAAACAAATTTTTCTTCACAAAATAGTTAATCTTTAGCCAAAAATATAAATTTTCAACTGAACTGATAAATTTTCAACCAAAAAATTAATTTTTAACAAAGTATTTTAACTTTTAACCAAGTATCGGTAAATTTTCAATTAAAAGATGAATTTTCAACCAAAAGGATACATTTTCCACCAAGAAGATTAATTTTCACTAAAAGAGATGAATGTTAAACGAAATAGTTATTTTTTTTAACAAATAGTTAAATTTTGAATTTAGGAAGATTAATTTTCAACTAAAATTGAAACAGTCTAATTTTTAATTCAAAAAAATTAAATTTCAATAAAAATATTTCTTTACCAAATAATTATTTTTTTAACCAAAGAGGATAATTTTTACCCTAAAAATGAATTTTTAAAAAAGTATTTCAACTATTAATCAAGTACATTTCAGCTTTTAATCAAAAGATGAAGTTTCAAACAAAAAGATAAATTTTCAAACAAGAAGAATAATTTTTTACTACAAAAGACGGTTTTTTAACGAAATAGTTCATTCTTCAACCAAATAGTTGATTTATGAATAAAAAAAATTAATTATTTTAACCAAAAGTGGAACAGTACAATTTTCAATTTGAAAGAATAATTTTAAACAAAAAGAAAGATTTTTTCACAAAATAGTTAATTTTTCTACCAAAGAAATCAACTGTTACCTGAAATGATAAATGCTTAAAAAAAAATTTCAATTTTCAGCCAAAAAGATGAGTTTTCAAGGAAGAAGATTAATTTTTTCTGAAAAAGACGAATTTTTGACAGAATACTTTATTCTTTAACCAAACAGTAGAATTTTAAATTGAAAAATAATTATTTTTAACAAAAAGTGGAACAGTCTAATTTTAAATTAAAAATATTAATTAAAAAAACGATTTCTTCACAAAATAGTTAATTTCTTACTAAACAGATAAATTTTCAACCAAGAAGATTAAGTTTTTTACTAACAAAGACGAATTTTCGACAAAATAGTCATTTTTTAACTAAATAGTTGAAATTTGTATTAAAAAAGATAAATTTCCAACTAAAAGTGAAACAGTCAAATTTTAATTAAAAAGATTAATTTTAAACAAAAAAAAACTTCTTTACAAAATAGATCATTCTTCAACCAAGGAGATTAATTTTCAACTGAAATGATAAATTTGTAACCATAAAATAAATTTTTAACAAATAATTTCAACTTTCAACCAAAATGTAAAACAAAATATTTAATTTTTCAACCAAAGAGTTGAATTTTGCATTGGAAAAGATTAATTTTTAACAAAAAGTAGAAAAGTCTGATACTCTCAAAGTTTTCCAATTCTCTAAAATTTGTTTAAACTACATTAAATTATGTAAATCTTTTGAAAATGCCTTCCATTTTTTGGAAATCATCTAAAACTCTCCTAATCCTTTAAAATTACTTAAATCATTGAAAATTCCTTGGAATCTTTTAAAATACTCTAAAAGTTTTCAAACACTTAAATTTGTATTCAATTTCTGAAAATGTCGTCAAACTTTCGCAAATGCCGTGAAAATTTTTCAAATACTGCAGGATATTTCAATTCCTCTGAAATCAATTAAATTACTGCAATCAATTGAAAACTACTTGGAATCTTTTAGAATAAAAGTTTTCAAATCCTTAAATTTTTTTTAAATTCCTTCTAACTTGAAATTTTTGTTTGAAATGCCCTGAAATTTGTTTAAATACTCTAAAAGGGCCACAAAAGGTGAAGCGAATCGAATGGGCCGACTGGACGAGGCTGTACCTACTGCCCTTACTCTAGGGGCTACGCCCTACATACAACATTCGACTCGCCATTCACCGCTCCCTATGAATGAAGAGTGAACACGTTAGAGACTTTATACATCCTTTGAAATATTTTCAAGCTTTCTAAAATGCCTTTGCATCTTTTAAAACACTCTAAAAGTTCTCAAATCCTTTACAATTTTTTGAAATTCCTTCAAATTATCGAAATCTCTTGGAAATACCTTGCAATCTTTTCAAATTCTCTAAATATTTATTTGAAATATTTTTAAATTACTGAAAAGTTGAAACTTTTTAAAGCTTTCAAAAATGCCTTAGAATCTTCTAAAATACTCAAAAATATTACAAATTCTTAAAACGTTTTTAAAATTCCTTGAAAATTGAAATTTGTTTGGAAATGTCTTGAAATTTGTTTAAATACTTTGAAAGGGCCACAGAAAGGCAAAACTATCAAATGGGCCGACTGCACGAGGTTGTACCTACTGCCTCTACTCAAAGGGCTACGCCCTACATAAACAATTCGACTCGC